>OX328123.1:41883334-42360834 GCA_946811695.1 Gonocerus acuteangulatus
TTCAATGCCGTATGTCCAAATCGGGTTAATAATAGTTTTGTAGGTTGTTAGTTTGTTTTCAGTACTGAGTATTGCGTATCGTTGAGAAATATTGTGAACAAGGAGACAATTGGGTGTTGAACGCCATACGAATGGAGCTAAACAGATAGAAACATTCGGTTTGCAGCATTTAAGAACATTTTTATTTAGTTTGGCGCCCTTGAGTATTCTCATCTACTTACAACACACTATATATATATATATATATATATATATATATATATATGTGTGTGTGTGTATTAATGTGAGACTAATTCATGTTCCTATTCAGCTTTACGGAGCTCTTTTTCAGTGTCTAATAAATAGGATTGATGAAATTTGTAAGAAATGTTTTGAAAAATCATTGTTAAGAGAAACCTTAGGCAGTTAATTATTGTTACCGCTTTCTGAAGAGTAGCAATTGTCCCTTCGGAAAGTGCTAATAGTAGTTAACTTAGAAATGGAATCGGTAAACAAATAGTACATCTATATGATTATCTACTACAATCTTATATGAGAGAACACATTTGTATTCATACAATCTTACATCTTACGAATTACAAACTTACATCTTACAATCTTAGGGTGCGTTTACACCTGACACTTGACGCATGATGTATATGTCAAGACATAAATGTGTCGGATAGATATTCTTTTGCAAGTTTTCATACTGAGAGAAATAGCTAGACATTTATGTCATGGATTTGTGTACGAAAGTTCTGTATTTCTTGCATTTCAAATTCACGGGCCGTTTACACACATACACAAGTGTCCTATGCAGTCCATTCTGCTTGCAATGAAGAAAGTAACGAAACGCGAAATCGTGGCCTTGGTAATTTTTATAAAAATGTAGGTAATAAAAAAAGACGTTCTACATGGGTTCGAGAATGGATTTTGAGACGGAAAGAATTAGGTTTATTCAGTCAATTAATACCTGAGCTCAGTATCGAGGATCCAGCATAGTTTTCGAATTTTTTAAGGATGAAACGAGCAGATTTCGAAAATCTTGCTTGTAAAATAGGTCCTCTTATATCTAAGGAAGATACAAAATTCAGAAAGGATATTAGTGTAACAGAATGACTAGCTCCTAGCTTTACGATTTTTAGTATCAGATGAGTAGGTATTTACTTGATGAAATACTATTTTATATTATTGAATTTTATTAATTTGAACTATGTTTTGAAACTGTACATTTGATATATTTCACAATTAAATTGGTTTCTTTAATTGTATTTTTTTTTTAATTTTTCAGTAGTTGTACCGAATGCTTCGGCCATTTCCGTTAAAGCATGATTTTTTTATTTATTTTATCTTTATAAACGCGTGATACGCTTAACGTCCCACAGCTCCGGTTTACATTGGTACACATTGATAAGTTCTACAACTTCTACTTTTAACAAGTAAGATATTGTAAGATATTAGTAGAGGAACTATTAAAACTCCAGCAATATATCAAATAGTTCTGTTGCAATTAGCAAATAATCAGTGTTTACACCTGTTGGTATAGAAGTGTCGACAATACAGCTAGTAGCCAAGATATTTCTATCTGACATTTATTCTTCTCTTTACAATCAGTGTTTACACCTGATGGCATAGAAGTGTCGACACTTATAGCTCATGATAGAAATATATATATCAGACATAAATTATTCATGGTTTATATTATTTAGATTGTCTCTCTAATATAAATATCCTGCGAGAAGTGTCAAGTGTAAACGCAACCTTAATTCTTGCATACAAACAATCTTACGATTGGAACATTTGGAGGAACGGTTTTCGTGTACTGAAGTTCTATTACTTAAAACTATTGTAACTGTTGCACCTCTGGGTGTATTCCTCTTGATTAGACAGAGCAAGATTCGAGTCCCTCAGGCAATCGGCGTTAGGTCATTTAGCCAGTTGGAGAATGGAGAGGCAATAAGAGGCGAGAGCAAACTCATCCCTTGGGTGCAGTCTACCCTTCACCCACGGGTGCAATAGCACGTAATTTCGGGTGATCGGCCTCTCAGCCTTGTCCTATTCCAGATGGGAGGAGGTGAGACTGGATCCAGCCCTGATTTACCCTTCCCTAAGCCGTGTAACGGACCTCATGATCCTTAATAGTTCCAAGCTTACGAAGCTTGGAATTCGTGTTTTAGGTGTTATATCTATGAACCTAAGAACTACTTTGGTGACATAAATAATTTTTTTTATTTTATCAGTGGGTTTGCCATCTGGAAAGTCAATTGATATCACAAGAAAACCCAAAGGCTTATTGTGTTATATTTTATCAAGAAAAGTCTTTCTTTTTATTCTGTAGGTCCTTAAAATTGCAGTTTTCTGCATATGATATTAAATCAATTCGAAAATCAAGACCGTGCAGAAACATTTTTACATTCTTATTTATCAACGTAAATTACTTCACATTGTACAGGGTGTCCCAAAAATATTGGTCATCCGTTGGCCAGAATATTCTCCAATGCGAGATCGGAAAAAATAAACCCCATATTAACCCCCGCAAAATTGACCTTGAAATGTTATTCAAGGTCAAATTTTTTTATTGCCTATTTCGAATCTACTAGTCATGAGGAAGAAAAAAGACAACGGCACCATAGGTCAGAAATGACTCCTTATGTTCAAAATGACCATTAACAGCGTATACGTGGGCCATTCCATTCCAATCGACACATGGTGGCCGATTTTGATAATTTCTTTTTTTCTTACATTTTTTAGTAACATCGCCTTACGCAAAAATAATTTGTTTGGATTTTTTAAAAAGCATCTTCTAGTATAAAAAAAATTGAGTGTATTCAAGAACGGCCCTCTCAGCGGCATTCATTGAAGAACCATAACTCACATTTGCCTTAAGCTTTCAATCAATCGCTGCAAATACTCATTCATGACTCAAGGTCGTGTATGAATTTCTTTAACCAGTCAGTCCCTCCCAGAATAGAGTATAGAATAATGGCCCTCGCCCGTGCGCAGAAAAAAAAAGTTTCTTCCTAAAAACAAAACAAAAAAACTTAAGTTGTAAGATTATCACTTCAGCGCCCGTAGCAATTGGGCCTGTTCTCCAGCTTCAATACGTCGGACTTCATTCCTGAGGCAAGCTGCCAACCTTGCTTTTAAATTTCTCCTCACTCGACTAAGGACCTGGCGAGAATTTCTCATAATTCTTTCAAATGCTCATGTTATCCTCGTCCATTTGGCCTGCAGTGGACGATGACGCTGGGAAACGAACTTTTATCAGTCCACAATACCCGCTGCAGTAAGTGTGGAGGAGGTCCACACCCACCTGCAAAACAATGCTCTCTGCTCCTGATCCCGAGCCTCAACTCCTGAACTTGCTGTAATCTGAAGGCAGAGGTTCTCCCCACAGGATCCGGCGGACCGTCATCCTCGAGACTCCCGTAGCTTGGGCCAATCTTCTCAGCTCCAAAGTAGGCCTGGTCGGGCAAGGGCAATTATTCTATCCTGTTTTCTGGGAGGGATTCGATGGTTCATGAAATTCCTACATAACCTGTAAAATCCCTAATGAGTAATTTCAGTGATTGTAAGCTTAAGGCAAAGAGCTCTTGATGGGCTTCGAGAATAACCTCATAAAGGATTTTCTGTCTATTGTTGTGTTGTTTTCCATACCTCAGTAACCCTGAGGTGTGGCCGTTTATTTACTACATGCCCCATGCATTGCATATCGCATGTATTTTGTATACAATATTTTACAGTTTACTTAAATGATTTAATAGTTTTATATGTAAAAAAAAATAAACATAAATAAGATTATTAATTAGAAATTACAATTAAAAAGTTAAAATTAAACTTAATGAATGTATTAAGATGATTAAATAAATTAATTAAACTAAGAACATTATGTGTAGGAAAATAGATTATCTGTAGAGAAAAAATAAATAAATAAGATTATTAATTCAAAATTACAATTAAAAAAATTAAAATTAAACTTAATGAATGTATTAAAATTATTTAATAAATTAATTAAACTGAGAACATTATATGTAGAAAAATAGATTATATGTAGAAGATAAAAAAAAAAAAATAATAAAATAAAATAAAGACGATTATTAGTTCAAAATTACAATTAAAAATTGAAATTAAACTTAATGAATGTATTAAACTCGTTTAATAAATTAATTTAACTGAGGACATTATATGTAGACAATAGATTATATGTAGAAAAAAAAATAGAAAAATAAATAAAATATATAAATAAGATTATTAATTTAAAAATAAATAAATAAATAAATAAATTAAATGAAGGAAGTGATTCTTCCTATCTTTGAAGATTTCGGTTTTCCGTGATGTGGTTGCTGAAGGTTATCAGAGCTCCCTTGAAGTTCCTGTACAGCAGTGCAGGGCTCGGCGGCCACTGGTTTCCGGCTCCTGTAACCACGCGTTCCAGCTCCTGTCTGTAGTCATCGGTGAGTCTGCAGTCGTATAAAAGGTGTGTGTATGTCTGTTCTGTATATTCGTCACAAGGGCATGCGGCTGAGTCTCTAATTCTAAATCTGTGGAGGTAAGAATTTACTTGTCCGTGTCCTGTTATTAGCTGAGTAAGTCTGTATGAGTGGGTTGTTCTTTTGGTTTAGCGATGTTTGGGATAAAGTTATACAAATGTCGGCCTTTTCCCCATCTTTTTTGCCACAATTCTACACTCTTCTCTTTAAGTATATATTTTAGATGTGTTTGTGATATCTTATCATAGCTGATGGGTAATAGCTGATCCGCTGCAGCTGATTTAGCGAGCAGGTCCGCCACCTCATTTCCCTCTAAGCCTGCATGTGCCTTAACCCATTGTAAGTGTAAGTATATGGATGTTAGAGTCATGTAGTTGCCTAATTAGCTGTCGTATGTTTTCAGGTAGTGGATCGCGAAGTCTGTTGTTTATTATTTTTTCCAATGAAACTTTGCTGTCAGTATTTATTTGTATGTGTGTGCTCGGTGTAAAGAGTGTCGTTTTTGTGTACTCTAAGGATTGATAAATTGCAAATAGTTCAGCTTGATTGTTTGTACAAAGTGATGAGAGCTTAAATTTCTGTCTGTCAATGAAGTCTCGGTTTTCGTATACTACAAACGCTCACCCAACTCTATGTCCGTCCTCTCTGTCTATTGTAAAATGTGAGTTATGGTTCTTCAATGAATGCCGCTGCGAGGGCCATTTTCCAATACATATTTTTTTTATACTGGAAGATGCTTTTTAAAAAATTCAAACGAAGTATTTTTGCGTAAGGCGATGTTACGAAAAAATGTAAAAAAAAAAAATGATCAAAATCGGCCACCATTCGTCGATTGGAATGGAATGGCCCACGTATACGTCATTTTGACCTTAAGGAGTCATTTCTGACCTTTGGTGCCGGTGACTTTTTTCTTCCTCTTGACTCGTAGATTCAAAATATGCAATAAAAAAAATTTGACCTTGAATAACATTTCAAGGCCAATTTTGCGGGGGTCAATATGGGGGTTATTTTTCCCGATCTCGCATTGGAGAATATTCTGGCCAACGGATGACCATTATTTTTTGGACACCCTGTACATTCTTCTGTACAATAAATTAAAAAAAAAACGAATAGCCATGTATCATTTAAAAAAAAACTAATATATGGTCTAAATAGCCTACCTCCAGAAGTAATCAGAAATAATATAAAAGTCATCACGTCTTTGATAAAAAAGCATATTATTGGATTGACGTGTGTGTGTTAGGACGCCGAGACACCGACACACACACACACACACACACATGTATATATATATATATATATATATATATATATATATATATATATATATGTATATATATATATATATTATATTATATATAATTCTTCGCTGGGGAGAATTACTGTTGTTAACATATGTAAACAACAATATATATGTATGTATATAAACATAAATAAATATTTATTTAGAATGCCGTTTGTACATGCTTCAAAGTCCCACATCCCTCTTCGCTTGTGTTGACTGGTTAATATACGGGTTGTAGGAACCGGAGTGGGGAAAGAAAAATACAACCCAGTTTCGCCAAATTCAGAACAAATATAAGTAAAGCTGAATGCATTACCTGCCACTTATCTTATATTTCAATCTTTATTTTCACCATTCAACAGCAGCATTTTCAACCACATTATTGACACATCAGTTTTCGTTTTAGAACTAACTCTTTTCGTACAATTTTATATATATATATATATATATATATATATATATATATATGTATATATATGTACAAATGTTACATTAGTCTTACGCTCTAGAGTAAACCTGCAAAAATTATTTTGTGATACATGTTATAATATATGTACAATGTATTTTGTTCAATTTTATCATATAGTTATTCTTGTTGGTATAGTACATAGTGTGTACTATACCAACAAGAATGTATGTACTACATACTTGACTGATTTCACACTAAATAGATAATAAATAAATTGAAAAAAAAATACATAAATGAAATATAAATTAATTTGTAGGTATTCTAAATTGAATTTTTACAATTGTTTTTTTGTTTTACTTCCAATCGTTTGTGGGAGTATCAGTTGTCTTTAGGGTTAGGCATACTCTCATACAAAAATGTATGAATCGAGAATAATGTTTTCGACATGTGTACATTACACCTTATTTTATTTTTCAGATTGAATGAGAAGAGGTATGAAATTTTCAAATTTTTATAAATTCGTTTTGATTTATGACGTTCCTGCTCTAAATTCCATAAATTGAACCTGGATTATATCGTTATTGTCCGTAAAATAATGTATTGAGGTCTAGATAGTACGCCGTTGCAGTTAAATGATAAGCAGTCAGGAGGGATTCGGCTAGGAAACATGGAGTACATTTTTGTAAAGATCTATAATAAGTTATATGTTGTAGATTGTAAGTTGAAAACTAAGATGTTCTAGGAAGTTGGTACCAGCTTATTTAGTCTTCAATTATTTTATATTTTATATTACATTTTTGTTGTGGAAACGTTTCGGCTATAAGCCATTTTCTATCCAATTTTCTGTATGATTTTACATTATTTTTTTGTAAAATATAATCTTCAGATTATGTGCTTGTAAGTTTGATATTATTTAGTTTGAGAAGGAAATTTCTTTTTTTTTTTTTAAATTGTATGATTCGTGTCTCTATTATTACATGATATTATTATTAACTCAATTATTACATACTTTTTTACATATTTGACTCTGTTTCTGTAAATGAGGACTAGATGTGCAAGACTTATAAACTATAATAAGTAGGTACGTTTTGACTACACTTTGGTATCCTTTGATAGTTTAATAATGGTTGTTAAGAATATTTAATCATCTCTCCTACTCCAACAACATTACTAAAAACACTTTGTCTTACAATTTCACACAATTTTTCGGACAACATTAATCGGCATTTTGGCTCGACTTAGGATTGGCCATTCAAGACTTACTCACAAATACTTTATGACAAGACAAGACAAACCACTCTGTGAAATATGTAATACTGAATTGACAATGAAACATATACTTACAGACTGCATTAGACGACATGACATAACCATTCCTTACAACATGTGTGAACTTCTCGCTGAAGGTAGCCAGTACATAGACAGTATCTTAACATATCTACGAAATACAGGATTATACGATCTCATATGAAGACCTAGAAGATTCGTTAATGAAATCACATTTTTATTCCATGAATAAGTGCATTTTTATTATGACTTAAAGTTAAAGCTCTAATCATTTTTAAGGCTTTAATATATCTAGGCGCACGGTAGTGCGCCAGGCCAAGTTCCGGCCTAAGCATACTGTGTGTATATTACAGGCGGTCTTAGAGCCGATTTTTACCCTCTCATAACTTTCAACCAGGTAAAGATAAAGCTATGAAATTTTTCACAGGTATTATAATATACTAGATGTGAGTAAAACTGGAAATTTTCATAATTCTACCTCAAATAGTTTCTGAGATATAAGCGATCGAAAATCGGGATTTATAGGACTCACTCACTCACTCATCAAAATTATTAGGCACTTCCATGATGCTAGAGACTGGAAATTTTGCTTGAAGATAGATATGAAGACGTCATTAAAGGAAAAAATCGAAAAATCGCGAAAAGTTGTGTTTGACTCCGTTTCCGGGGCGGGGGCGTACCAGTTTTGTACTTCCTTCGGAAACCCATCATTCCGTCCGAAACCCATGATGTGGGGTACCAAATGAATTGTCTCGGTATGATGAACCTATATTTGATGTTTTAAGAAACAATTAGACGAATATAGGCTCGGTAAAAATCTTATACCAGCTGTCTGTCTGTATGTTTGTTCCTCTTACAAATCCGTACCGTTTGACCGATTTTGACCAAACTTGGGACACAGATGGGTCTTGATACGGGGAGAATCATAAGCTAGGTTAAATTGTCTATCAGCTGTCTGTCTGTCTGTTTGTTCCTTAAACAAATACACACCGTTTGACCGATTTTGACAAAATTTGACACACACGTCGGTCTTTATCCGGGTAGTGTCAAAGGCTAGTCAAAATCGTCTATCAGCTGTCTCTCTGCATGATTGTTCCTTACACAAATTCACACCATTTGACCGATTTTGACCAAACTTGGCACACAGGTAGGCCTTGGTCCGGGGAATGCACTAGGCTAGGTAAAAAGGTCTTTCAGCTGTCTGTCTGTATGTTTGTTCCTTATTCAAATTCACACCGTTTGGCCTATTTTGACCAAACTTGGCACGCAGGTAGGTCTTGATACGGGAGTGTCATATTACCTATGAAGTTTTCTACTTTTTGTTCCATCGAAATGCCCTCATTCCTTCTGAAACCCATCATGTGGGGTATCAAATGAATCGTCTTGGTAAAGAGAACCTATATTTGATGTTTTAAAAAACATTTCGACGCATCTTAACAAAAACAGTTGTGACTTATTTCTTAAATGTAGTAAATAAAGTCGTAGGGGTTCACTGCATAATATACTTCAAAGCAGATACTAAGTTTTTCAAAGTCGAGCCATCTAAATTACAAAGTTTAGGATCACAAACCCAAAATGTATCGTCTTTCTTCTTATCTTTTTCTGGAAGGCCTTCTACACTTTCCCTATTGTGATCTTTATCCTCGGGATAAGGTTCCTGTGTTTTACAGTGTAATAGTTTAGTTAAGAGAGCAATCCATTTGTCCTCTAGAGTAATGTCATCTGGAAGAGCTTCTAACTTTTCTAGTCTAGTGATTAGATGTATGTAGGTTGATTATTGGTATCAAATATCAAGCAGTAAGGAGAACTTTATGCAGAATCCAAAGACCCTGGTTTTATATGAAGTACAAAATCCAGTAGGTATGCGGCAACTAAATTTTAATTAGTAATTAGAAAAAAGTAATGAGATCCCAAAAAAAACATAAATGTGAAATAGAGGCTAAGTTCCTCCCCCCACAAAGAAACACTCCCTTCCCCAAAAATATCCCTCCTAAAACTCCCCAAAAACGCCTTACCATCCTACACTCCAAAAAAGTAGCATGAGTTAGTGTATTAAGTGCACCATATTTTCAACCAAACATATTTGCCAATACAAGAGATGATACAAGAAAGAAATGTCCAAGTTCATTACTTGGAAGACCTCATAGTTACTTACTAAGAACAGTAAAGACACTTCAACTGACCTTTAAAAACAACAATAAAAATACTTATATCCAGTTTCTAAAATATCACTTTCCTCAACCAGGTATATTCTTAAACTTGACAATGTTATTTTTTGTGCCGAAATTATCTTTAGAGAAAAACTATACATTGCCAAGTTTAAGAATATACCTGGTTGAGGAAAGTGATATTTTAGAAACTGGATATAAGTATTTTTATTGTTGTTTTTAAAGGTCAGTTGAAGTGTCTTTACTGTTCTTAGTAAGTAACTATGAGGTCTTCCAAGTAATGAACTTGGACATTTCTTTCTTGTATCATCTCTTGTATTGGCAAATATGTTTGGTTGAAAATATGGTGCACTTAATACACTAACTCATGCTACTTTTTTGGAGTGTAGGATGGTAAGGCGTTTTTGGGGAGTTTTAGGAGGGATATTTTTGGGGAAGGGAGTGTTTCTTTGTGGGGGGAGGAACTTGGCCTCTATTTCACATTTATGTTTTTTTGGGGGATTTTATTTAAATCCTTACTTCCTGGATTCATAATAATATATAAACTTATAATCAATTCCTGATCTCTCAGAAGACTTAACTCAGTGTGTTTATCGTACAAATTACGAAACACAATAAATAATCGGCATTTATCTCTACAAGAAGGAATATTTTTTCTAGATTTTTTTACTGCAATTTACTCACATTGAATGAGTATCATATAATTTCTAGCTGCTCTGAATACGTTACTCTTCCAGCTGGAGTCATTCCTTTTCGTTTATTTATTTTATTTATTTATTCTTTTAACTGGGTTCATAATATTAATGTTAGTAGGAACGAAGGTTTCAGTATCACTGGTTGTACGAGCGGTCCTAGTCACATATAGTTTTGGATTATGGCTGATAGCTGAATATGTTACAACTAGAGTGCTGTAAGTTGCAGCTCCATTACTGGACAATACTATTAAAATTACGAGTAACTCGTGAATCATCGGTAAAGTCCATAATAACAAGACGGATAATGTTATTACGAAGTTCACTCTCACAGCTTTCTTCTTCTGATGAATGACACCAGTATTTGTCTGTATGATTATCATTAACTACTTGAGAGTCCATATAGACTATGAGTGAATAACAACTAGTTGCTAATGCCTCACTAACATGTTATGAAGTTCACTCTCGCAGCTTTCTTCTTTTGATGAATGATACCAGTATTTGTCTGTATGATTATCATTAACTATTTGAGAGTCCATATAGACTATGAGTGAATAACAACTAGTTGCTAATGCCTCACTAACATGTAAGATAACTATTTGAGAGTCCATATAGACTATGAGTGAATAACAACTAGTTGCTAATGCCTCACTAACATGTAAGATAACTATTTGAGAGTCCATATAGACTATGAGTGAATAACAACTAGTTGCTAATGCCTCACTAACATGTAAGATAACTATTTGAGAGTCCATATAGACTATGAGTGAGTAACAACTAGTTGCTAATGCCTCACTAACATGTAAGATAACTATTTGAGAGTCCATATAGAGTATGAGTGAGTAACAACTAGTTGCTAATGCCTCACTAACATGTAAGATAAGAATTGCTTCATTTAAGTTGAAAATGGCTTAAAGCCGGAACGTTTAATTCATTATTTATTTATTTTTTATTTCTGTAATGCAACGTGATGCGATTAAATATTGGAAAGTCCATATAGAGCATCAGATTTTAATTACAATTTTCATATATAACAATAACTTTTAATAAACACACAAGAAGAAAATATATATTGGAAAGTTTGATGTATTTTTTGAATTGGCGGAAGGTCATGCATATATAAAGTGCAGTTGACGAGTTTTATATATGCATGACCTTCCGCCTATTCAAATAATATATTGAAGGAAAAAAGGGTCATAATTTTATAATTGGAAATTTTGGTAAAATTGGTAACAACAAATAAGACTAAATAAAAAAAAGACAAAACGAAAACTGACTAAATATAAAACACTAATTAAAGAAATTGAAGCTTTAGATTTTAAACATTTGTTTAATGAAATCATTTTTGAATGACATTCATATATCTATTTAAAAACAAATTTTACGCTTTAACTTTTATTTATCAGTATTGGATTCGATTACAATTAATCAGTAATTGATCATTTGTTTTTTTTAGAAGTAACTAATTTGTGTAAAAAAATATATATAACTGTGTCCTTAATTTAAAAATTTCAGTATTCCTATAAGTAACTGGATATGTGAATGTGTGTGTGTCAGATCGTTGTTTAGTAAATAGGCTCTACTCATATTTAATGTGCACTGACGACCATTAAAGTAATAAACAGAAGAAGAGTTTCTGTTCATAATATTTTTATATTTTCCGGAAACTCTTAAGATGGGGACAAATTGTTGACTTCTGACGTTCTTTGATGTATGAATAATTTAGGAAGAAAAAGAACCGGAAAAGGCTGCATTATTGATAGGCCAGTCATAAACGAGAAAATAAAGCAGGAAAGGAAAGGTAGAAGCCATACAGATTGCGCTATTTCATTTTAATGAGGATCCATGAGAAGAAGGCTGTATAAAAGTTATAAAGCCTTCAGTTGGTACGCCTGAGCAGTATTCCCTGGTGATATAAACTTGCTGCACCTGACTGGAGGCCCCCCCCCCCAAAACATTTCTACTCCTAAGTGAGATAAGTAGACCAATAAAAATAGCTACCTTCTCTTGAAAATATTGCTCTTAGTAGCACGCTTGTGCCATAAAATGGTTTGAAATAAAAAAAAAAAAAAAAAAAAATGATAGATAAACACTTGAAGCACGAAACAAATTCATCAAAACATTGGCCACATTCGGAAACAGAAGGTTCAGCGATACCATTATATTGATATTTTACTCACAAAAAACAGTCCACGGTCAACTAGAAAATACAAAAAGGTCGGAAAAATAAGTAAAATATAAGCTCCCCTCCTCCTAACATTACATTTATTATTCATTATCTATTATAAATTAAATTACTTTTTTTACCTATTTCAAATTGAATATCTCTTACTTCACATATTTTTTCTCAATTAATTTATTATTTAGCATTTAAAATCCACATTCTGCATAGTGCCTAATTCGAAAACTAAATTCTAGATCAAAACCTTAATATTCACGCCACAACCTTCAGCCTCTTCTGTAAGGGGTAACTTATTCATTCATTCATTATCATATTCTTTATTGAAATAGGAACATTGTTTCTCTATGAATTACAAAACATATTTATTTACTGTGTAACTGTGATTTACTAATCTATAACATCAATGCTTTTGCAATAAAATATTCACCGACTAGAAAGCCATCTCTTGACCGTTTTACTTTATGAAGGCTGTCAGTATATATATACAACAAAATATTAATATTTTCGATAAAAAATAGACGTCACCAAGGCCCTGGACCAAACTATTACATAATTATAAACAGTACATTTCACTTTCTTTTACAATAACTACAGCTTTATAAAACAATATCCAGTTTAGCTTTTATAAATAATTTTATTTTTTATTTTAATTATTATTTTATTAGTATATTTAATTTTTTATTTTCATTTATTCTTCTATTTTCTATTTATTTTTTTACTTTTTTATTTTTTTTTAATTTTTTTCCTTATATCCACTTCGACTACTAAAACGTTTATATACTCACTTAAGATGTGTTTTCGGAGTGGCATCACTTACTGCAGCAGCGCATCCGGAGATGTCTCAGTAAATATTTTAATGGTCACGATAACATCAGGTAAGTAAATTGTCTCGGGGCCACTGTCTCTTGAGCCGCCTGGGAGGATTGTCTGGATGTGATTGGGAAGATAAGGATAGACCTTCAGGATTAGGATGGCAAGAGAATTTGAAGTGGAACGTTTCAAAGGGTACATAACAGACAAACCAAAACTAGAAATCATAGGCGATATTTATTCTATTATTTGTACGTGGCCGTACAGGTGGAAGGTTGTCCTCCTCAGATTGAGGCTGTAAGTTTTATATATGTAACTATGTCCCCTGAAGAGGCACCATAAAAAGGTGTGAAACATGTATGTACGCAATAAAGTTGATGAAACTGAGTGGTGAAGTTTTTATTTTTTTACCTTCCGCCTAGCACGAAAATACGTCTATTATTTAGTAAAAACAGCAGCAAAAAATCTAAATTTCCAACAATATGACAGTACAGATTACCAAGCAATGCAACATCGGAATTTATAATGAAATATAAAATTGCGAAAGCTGTTTTCGCAACGTAAAAATTAAAAGTAAGAGGCAAAGTTGAAAAGAGTCTATTTCAACATTAAACAGGTATTTTTTATTTAACACTATTTATTGAAATCTCTAAAAACGATACTCACAGGCCAACAGCGATCACAAATGCTTTAGTTAACCACTTCTAGCTACCAATAACTTCAGAAAATAACCCATTACTGACAAGTTACAGGGACAGTAACGAGCCTAACCTTTCTGGCATACTTGACGACAGTAATCCAATTAACAAACCTTTCACTCTTTATTATTTACAGCTGGCAACACACGAGACACTTCTCCTGTAGACATCAACATTACCTACACAATTATTAAACTTCTACAAAATACTGGCCTAATTCAATTATTTCGTGTCATCAACTCAGTTTATGACTCAGAAAATGTCCCAGAATGTTGGAAAAACAGTTATTCAACTTATTCAAATACTGTGTATGTAATGATTGTGATGAGCGAATCAACTTCGTTGCGGTCGCTCCGAAATATTAAAAGAAATGCATTTATTTATTATTTGCCACTGTCGCACAGAATTTTATATTGACAGAATGACGTAAAACCTATCACAATGTAACCCATAATGGATCACGTTCTCAAAAGTGGGGATTTGAATATTTACGTTATGTGAGCTAGCGAAATTTAAATGCTCAAAAACGGTTTAACTCAGACGATATTTTGACTTGAAAAATGCATGAAAAGTTATGCATAAAATTGCAGGTTTTCTTACCATTAAAAAATTGTTACAAAAGTCGTTTTCTCGTTATCCTGAAGAATCAGGTGCGTAAATGCGCGTAACTCATTAGGAGATATTTTTAAAAGTGCTGAAATTTTCATTTGTATTCAACTTAGGGTTGAAATTTAAACATTTGTTAAGAGATGTGTTTGTGCAGGGATTGGAAAGCGCACTTTTGGCATCTTGATCACCGCAAACAGATATAGACATCTTGTGTAAAAAATCAATACATTTTGCAAAGGCAGTAAAGCAGAAATACAAATCGTGTTATCGCAATGTATACACATGTCAAAGGTTATATAGGGCTGGGTTGAACCCAGAATTTATAAATATAATTTCAAAATACGTAAATTATAGAAGGTGGTAAAACAAAATCTGTAAATTTAACAATAAAAAGTCCGACTCGCAGGAACTGCGTCATCTTAGCGCGGTTACGTACATCTCGAAAAAATGGAATCGATTAGCATCACAAATCACAGGAAACTGACAGTAGCCAACTTACACAGAAGCGGATAATTCTCAATCTGTATAAGTCAATACAATAATGTACTGAAAACGTACTTACTCTTCGACTACTGCTGAGAAGGCTCTATTCTAATCAACCAAAAATTCGTTGTCATTTTAAGTATCTTGTTTTACTAGCAAATTCGTTTTATTGTTATAATCAACTGTAAATATGTGCTTCATGGCGAATAAAATTCCATTCTGTCCTGGGTTAAATCTTTCTTTAAAATAAGAAATAATGATAACTTCAGTTGGAGGCTATGAGGAAGATTATATAGATAGGAGAATTCAAAACAAACTATGCATACGCCATCATGATTAACCAAAGCCATCTTGATTACCACAGCCACACCTTTCACCGATTCTTAGCTTATTTTACTACACTACTAATTTTACTGATAAATGCAATTTAAAACAAAAAACAATCAATTAAAAAGTGAGATAAACAAAGAGAAAAACCCATTCAAAACAACAAAACAAACAAATTTTAAGTTTTAAGCCCTTATATCTCTGATTGACGTTGCCCCATCGAATATTTCGTTAGGCACTTTTTTGTAGAGAATTTAGTAAGCATTCGAATGGTCACTTTCCACTTACCACGATTTCCCAACCGTTATCGAGATATTTACGAAAAATGTATGAAGATACAAAAACGTTTCATGTCTATTAATAAAATAATTTTTTTCGCATACTTCCTTAACTCCAAATATAACCAAAATTTAAACATCTTATAGATATAGCCTTAAAAATGGTTTCATTCGTTTTCCTGTGTTAAGAAACCTATAAAACAAGTACCTGCAAGCATATGAACTCAAAAACGTAAGCGTTATGATTTTTTTTGCGCGAATTTCGCCCCAAACACTATCTTCCAGTGGGCGGATTCTGCCGGTTAACGAACTTGACCTTTCAAATTAGACGTCAGATTTTTGTACCAAATTTCATCAAAATCGGACTATTTTTGAGCTTGCTAAAGAGCGAACAGACAAGCATATATATATACACATATACACAAATTTGAACCACCTATATTTTCGTGATCTATGAGGTCAGAAACGAGAACGTTTCTAGTCGGCACTTCCGGATTGCGTCGTGAGGTCAACCTCATAAGCGGGTTCTCCCTATGGAGGTAGGGAGGAACCGCGCTAAAAAGTGCAGAAGTATTAATGCATAGTAAAAATATAATTTAATGGTAACAATATTGTTTTTTGTCTGTTTAATAATGATAATATGAATAATAAATATTATTAATTATTTAATAGTAAAATAATATTGCTTTATGTATTTATCCTAGGGTGATCCCTATTCGTTACTAAAAGACAGTTATCGGAACAATAACTGTCTTTTAGAAACGATCCCTAGAGACCGAAAATAACGGTGGTTCAAATATATATATATATATATATATATATATATATATATATATATATATATGTATATATATATATATATATATATATATATATATATTTATATATATATATATATATATTTGTCTGTTCGCGCTTTTCCGGGCTCAATAATGGTCCGATTTCGATGAAATTTGGCACAAAAATCTTTTGTGTAACTTGAAAGGTCAAGTTCGTTAAGCAGCAAAATCCGTCCACCGGAACATGGTTTTTGGAGCGAAATTCGTGCGAAAAAAATCGTTACGCTTGCTTCATATGCAAGTACTTGTTTTATAGGTTCCTAGGCCTAGAAAATCGAACGAAACCATTTTTAAGGCGATAGTACTAACCGTATTTCAGAAAATTGGAAAAATATATGTTGAATAACGTTTTTGCTTTGGGTACTTAGAATCATGGGATTAAGTTGAAACATTTTCTGCATGTTTAAATTTCATCAAAACTAATATGTTGAAATTTTGGTTACGTTTAGAGTTATGGAAGAGTTAGAATAACATATTTTATTAACAGACTTGAAATGTTTTGAGAACTTCGTATAGTTTCCTTAATATCTCGAAAACGGTTGGAAATCTTGGTAAGCGGAGGGTTACCATGCGAAAGCTTTCTAAATGCTCTACAAAAAAGGTTCTACAAAATGTTTTGATTAGGTAATGTCGATCGGAGAAGTAAGTGCTTAAAACTTTGAGGTAATTGATTCCGTTTATTCGAACGGTTCTTTTTGCCTGTTTGTATTCCTGGTTATTTTTTAGTTGCTTATAGTTGTAGAATGTATTTTACAATAAAACAGCTCAAGGAAAATAAGAAAAAAAAATGATTGTTAGAAATATAGCTTTCCAAGAGACATTCGAAGCCTCTTTGTGACTATTTTCAATTGCCTTTATGTGGGGGCCTTTATGGGGTTGGCCGACTCATCCAGGTAAGACCATAAAACCCTTTTAAGAAAGGTTGAACCAAAATAATAACTGTTTCTATTTTAACCTTTCCAAATGAGACTGGGGGTATGAACGGAACCGCGCTACGATAACGCAGTTCCTGCGAGTCGGACTTTTTATATATTTGAGAGTGCGTGAAGGAAGATGCTACTATCTCCAAGCTCTAGAAGAGAGGATATCACAGCAATGGAGCTCAGCCTCTTCTTTAGAGGGAAACCCCTTTCAAAGATTAACCAAACTTCGTGGAAGTAATAGAATAGGCCCCAGAGCATTGCAGGAAATTCGTCCTGGGTGTCCCTGACCCGGAATAAATGTTTAAAGAGGATTTGCAGAGGAAAGGACCCTCTTTTTCATGAGGAATGTGAGGGATGAGTAGGGCTGATTCCGTATTCAGGTAGTGTTGCAACATCTAGGAGAATCATCACTCTCAACTTGTACCTTCTTCTTCCAATAGAACTGAGGTAATGTGGTTGCCATCAGCCATTATTAATTTAGCTCTAACACCTTGTTTACTTAAGGAGCTTAAGATAAATTATAATTATAGAAACTAAGTAGTACTACTAATTAGTATATTAAGTATAAATTATATAAAAACTAATAACTAAATAAGTGTAGAAGTAACAACAGAAGTAATACATATACATATGTACTTACCATACTTAAAATATTATGTTGTGTAATCAAAATCAACGTAAATTTCCCAAATTTATGAATGACTAATAAATCAATATTTTTCAACTATGTCATAAGTTTTATATGAAATGTTAAAGTATCCACAAAAAAATAGGTTTTAATTGTTTAAAACAAAATGGCGGCGCTATGTCTGACGGAAACGCTCTTCGTACACGGGTGATAGTGTGCAGGTGGCCATTTTTAATCTAGAACAAAAAACTAAAATTATTTTGAAAGAAGAAGATAACTCCTAGTAGAATATTTAAGAAATATCTTTTCCTAAAATGGTGAAAAAATCGTCGTTTTCTAAAAAAAAATAAAAAATAAAAAATAAAAAAGTCGAAATCCTACAAACTTTACTAGCAAATATTAATAGGAAGCTGTACCTAGTTAAAATTTGAAGTTGATCAAGTGAAAATTGAAGGCACTAGCGTATCACCCTATTGGGAAACATATTTTTAAAAAAATACACTTTAAAGATTTAATGTACCGAAATGTTCATTCCTTTCACATTTTTTTTTAATAAAAAAAAAAGAACGGGTTTTAATTTTGAAACGTACCGGGACTATTGTCAAAAAATCGAATTTTGTCGGAATTGACGGAAAACACTCTTGAATTCTTATCAATGCGGTTTTTGTCCCCAGTGTTTTTTCTTCTTATTTTCCTGATATCCAACAGCACGTGGACGGTCACCCATTTAGGTACTGGCCACTCCCGACGTTGCTTAACTTCGGTGATGAAGGGGAACCGGTGAATTTAACGTGGCTACAGCCGGTGGCTTTTCTGTTAATAAAACTGCTTTTGTATCCAGTGGGTGTTCTCTTATCGTTTTGTAACTATTTTAACATTTTTGAGTGTGAGAAGACGGAGTTTTTACCCATCCTCAGACCTTCTGAGGTGTTAGATACAGTATTTATGGTCTCTTTTTTGCCGAAAGAATTATTCAATCCAACTTAGGCATTTTATTAACTATTGTGTTCCTTCATCAGCGACCGATGATTTATCAGATTATCCAAATAGCATGCGTTATCAAAACAATAAGGACTAAAATATATTTTTACAATTAAAATTTGTTCTGTTTTTCAGTGATTTTGAATACTAAGAATTCTGATAAAGATTAAATTTTAATTTAACTTCTAAAGGTATTATAAAGAATAAAAATAAAACGAACGTAACTTGACTTACTAGATGGCTTGGACTGCTGATAAGAAAAATGGAGGATGCCAGAGTGCAATAGACATACGAGCTCTCTGTGTTTATTCAAATTACGCTTTTATGAGTCTCCATTTTTATGTATATTTTATGCAATTCCTTTATCTTCTTGATATTTTGCTCTGCGGCCGCCGTTGTTTCAGTATGCAGAGCATCATTGTGTTTTCGGTTTTTGCACTTATGGAAATTCACGGTCCTCTCTGTGATTTACTTCGAAATGACCATTATTTGAACCAGAGAGCTTTGAGTTTCTTACCTCATTTTTTTTTATTGTTCTTGATTAATTAACTTTTAGTTTTCCTTATTTTGCGGAAACTTCCGGTTTTGATATTTTTTAATAACAAAAAAGGAAGAAAATTAGTATTTTAAGAAAACGTTATTATGTTTGGTAATCCTGTATACCTGATATTCCTGTTTGTGAATTCTTGATTACCTATTATTATTAGAAATACCAATCTCAATAACGTACTCTTCTTGGATGTTGCTCAAGTATTTGACTAAGTCTGGGCTTTAAACTCTATGTCCACCTTCCTTTACGTAATCCTTCAAAAGATTAGAAACGAACGTTCCTATCTTACAGACGGGTTTTTCCAAGTCCGTCATGGAACAGCCTACTCAGATTATTTGCCGGTGGAGGCGGGAGTTTCTCAAGGTAGCGTCTTTCAGCCTCTATACCCTTTATACAGCTGACATTCCAACACATCTCGACACCCTCCTAGCAACGTATGCAAACGATACGGCCATCCTTTCGCCACAAATAAATCCGGAAACTGCATCCCAAAACCTACAAACCACACTGAATGGTCTATACTTTTGACCCAATACATTAATAACATTAATACAAATTATCTCGTTATAAAACTGTACTTATATTTGTTTGAAGTGTATTTCTGATTCCTAGTTATTTATTTATAAACAATGTCGTACATGCCCAGTATATTTACCTTCTGGGGATATCAGAGGCCGTTGTCATTATAAAAGGGTGGCAACCGGTAGAAAGCTCGGCGCAAATACCCCAGCAGTTGATATGCCTTTTTAAAAAATATATACCAATGTGTACAGAATATTATAAATTAAATTAGGTGATAACGGAGAAATAAATATTGTAGCAAGAGGAAACACTCAAGTATTGAAGGCTTTGACGAAGTAGATTCGGTCCCTACTCACCATCTGCATGCTCCCACTGTCTCCCTTCTGTCGAATCCAACAACGCAACTCAAATGGTGCTTCGTCAGGGCAGTATCGGTCAATGAGAGCCCGAATTGAAGGAACTGGCATATCATAACGTCAAACATTTGTCTCTGGTATGATAATACAGTTTAGAATAAAAAATCGCCTTCAAAAACCTTCCTATTAAAAAATGTAATCAACTGTTGCGATTTTTGTAGAGAGAATTCACCAGCTCCCTTCGTTTCTAAAAATGGGTTGTTACAAGCAAAACAAGAACTCTACTTCTCTGTTGATATCAAAATACATTGACAAAATGTTTCTAAAAACTCCGTTAAAATCATTTTAATGCTCACAGAAAAAGCAAGGGACCTCTATAATGGTACAAAACTAAACTTCGCACTACAACGGGAAAATTTGAATACAAATAAAAATTTGTACTTAATTCAAGAATATTTTATTAAGAATAGTGAGAGAAATAAGCTGTTCTAATTTTTTCCCAGTTTTGGTTTTAAAACGTGAACCCACTAGTTACTTTTAATTATTTTAAATTAAAACTGACCCACTATTTCGAAGAATATCCACCCACACCCTTTTTATTTATGTTACATGCTTTGTTTGTTATTGCAGATTACAACAGGAGCTTTTCAGCCTACCGGGGATGGGAAGAACATTCAATCTTAGTGAAGTCCGGGGCTTTTGTGGCGTCCAGACTGGCCGCAAAAACATCTGGGAGGTTCCTAAGATTAAAACCCTCACTTTCCAATAGCCAAGGGTCAGGACTCTATAAAAACCCCCCGAAGGTTCTCTAATGAGGAGGATCCGTTCTGCCCGCGCAAAAAGAGGGGGGAAATTGCGCGCAACCCCGGGGCTCAGATGTTTTTCCACGAGGAACTGGAAATGGATTAGAGTTCGCCTGATTATTGAGTGTCTGCTCCTGAACGGCACCCTTTCAACTTCTGATTGTTTAGCTTGTCGGCTATCGGCTTCCAATCTAAACTTTTTAATTATCGTTTCAATTTCTAGCTCTGTTCCCTTCGATTTCCAGATTGAAACACTACAAAACTTAAACGAAAGGAAGTCTGTAGTTCTATGCAGGAAGTTGAGATTTTAATTTCAAGAATGGTTCATTATTTCAGCTATTGGAAATTATCTCTTTTATTTTTGTGCAATTTGATTAAATCGCCATTTCCTGAAATACAATTGAATGATAGAAACTTGAATAAATAATTGCTTACTTTTCTTTCTATATTTTCAAAAGTAAAAATGTTGGGTCATGACAATAATACAATACTAAAGTAGAAATAAATATTTGTTTCATTTTATGAGATTTACAACGGAGGTGATTTGTTCCTTAAAATTAGAATAAAAAACTAAAAAAAAAAAAAACAATACAATAAAATTAATTTCAACGCTTCTAGACTAAAAGACTTAATTATTAACATTTGTTGTGGGAGCTGAACTGACTAGCTCTATCTACTTTTTAGCACTTTCCTCCGAAGGAAAGTAGCTATTGAGGTTGGACTCATAACGGAATTTTTGAAAAATTTCTTCAAATCTTTATCGATCCTACCTAGTAGACACCGAAAATGACCCCCGTTAAAATATATATATATCTATATATATATATATATATATATATATATATATATATATATATATATATATATGCATATATATATATATGTGTCTGTTAACACGATAGCGGCCAGAGTTTTTGTTTTTTCGTCACGAAACTTGGTATATAGCATTCAATTAGCAAACGATTGAACGAGTTCGTTAACCACCAAAGTCGGTCCACCGGAAGGGGGGGGGGTTTACCCCTAACCCAAAACACTAATTTGACTATGTCAGCCGTAATATTTGTTATATTTCAACGAAACTTGGTATTCGTAGTGGTAATATAGAGAGAAAAGTGAGATATAAAAATGAACTAAATCGGTTCATTAGAAGGGGGGGTTTACTCTGGACCCACAATACCAATTCGCCACTACCAGCCGTGATTTTTGGTATATTTCGATGAAACTCGGTATTCGTAGTGGTAATCCACCGGTAAATAACTGTTGTAAAAATAAACTAAATCGGTTCATTAGGAGGGGGGGTTTACTCCGGACCCACAATACCAATTCGCCACTATTCTTCATTGAGGATTCTTTTCTTTTATTTCTGTCACAAGCCTGTGTCCTTTCAGTTTTCTAAGGTTATTAGCAGTTATTATAACTTTTTATAATTGCGCTTAAGAAACCGGAATACTTTTGGATTGCGACTAGTTGACATGCAATTTTTTGTAGACGTTTGTTACGTTTAGGAACAACTTGACAAAAAAATTAAAAACAGACATGACCTATCTTTAAAGTTTCGAGTGTAGCCTGCAGGAGGCAATTTGAAATTTAGTACAAAAAAACTAAATTTATTTTGAAAGGAGAACTTTAAAATCTAGTAACTTGTGTAGGATTATTAAGAAATATTATTTTTTCAAAAATAGTATAATATTATAGGCTAATGGCCTAGGTATCGAAGCGCCGTTCTATTATATTAAAAAAAATCATTCAAAATTCGTTCATAAAATCGTTATAATTCAATGAAAAACTCGAAAATTAGAAATTCTTTGGGTGAAATTTTAAGGCGTCAGCATATTGCACTCAGTTAGTATGTGTTTAATTGTCATGTTTAAGTTGCTGAGAGCACAAACTGGCCCGACTTGTCCCGTCATTTATTGGCAATGTGTGAGCAAGGAAAGCCTTCGAAATCGCAGGAGGGCATGCTTAGAAGTTGACATAGCTCCTAAAAGCCTGACCTTCTGATTCATAGTCTGAGAGCTTGGTGGATCCCAAATGAGCTCAGAAATGGATTTGATATTAATTCACTAAAAGAGAAAACTCTCTCACTGGCTTTTAAACTGATTGAATTCGCTATTGAATACTCTACAATATTTTAGAAATAAAAGATTAGCTGAATCACTTTACCCAAATGCCATTACTTAAATGTTAAGTAGATTATGTGACCACATAATTCATGGAATATTACGTTTTTTTGGTTATTTTGATACGCTCCAGATAATGAGCCTGCTCTAATCAGCTATAACCTTTATGCGGTCTTTGTATTCTGGTCATTTTGATAAGATAAGAGTCATTCTTGTTCTATTAATGAATTTCATAAATGACTATTATAAATATATCAAATTGAACTTTGATTTTTAACTACATTTTGATTTTAGGATTCTTTCTTATTTAACTTTGTTTTTATCCAGTGAAACTATTTATTAAATTTGTGTTATACAATTTATTTGTGTATTATTATAGAAATTATTAGCTATTCTAAAAAGAAAATTATTGGTCTTTTAAAATATATAATGTCAAGACTCTATTCTTGAGACCATTATGTTAGCAAATCATTCATGAAATAAATCTATGTGTGGACATTTTCAAAGTTAACGTTAACGCTGCAGGACATTAGAAGCTCTCTGAAATTATCTAAAAAAAAAAGTAGTTTTCAGTCATATTTTGAGTTGAGAAGATTGATTGTTGTCCTGGAAATGCATTATTTGATTGGTCAACAAATAAAAAATGTATATTCATTTTATGCACTCACTCGCATATATATATATATATATATATATATATATATATATATATATATATATATATATATATATGTATATATATGACGTCAAAGGTTGCCTGCACGCCTTCAATCCATCCTTCAAGTCAATCGTTGAAGTATTTTCAATTTTTTTTTTTTTTTTTTTTTTTTTTTGCTCTCACTTTACTTTATTATTTGTAGCGCAGGGGTATCTTGTAGCCACCCTAACATCCTAATATATACGTTAGGCCAAATGAATCCCTTACCTTCCCAGGATGAAGGGAAAAACAGGTTCCTGACTGTAAGGTTGCGGAAAGGAAAAGCTAATGTAAACATGGGATTGGATGAAAAGTAGAACTGTAAGGCTGAGTAAGTGAGTGAGTGGAAGAGGCTTGAGTGGGATCATGAATAATGAGAGGGCTTCAGACTCCACTAACGAGTAGTGGCGGAGTGGGAGGTTTAAGTGCGAGAGGCTTCAGCACCTCGTGGGCAAGAGCTTTTTACCTGCTTCCACCCTTTGGTCATCTAACCTTACTAAGCAGCTGTTTTAATATATTATAATATGCTTTTTACCCTTTTCCTCTAGGAATGCCCAGCCCCTGAGGAAATAACCTCTCTATCTTTCCTTTAACGATTAGTAAATACTTGTTGAGCTTAACGAGACATTAATCTACTATTTACTTGTCAAATACCACTGTAATCACTGACCACTCTAATACCACTATAATGACTGGCTCACTGACCCATCATCGCCTAGCCCAAACTACCTGACAATGAAATTTTGCATAAACACTCTTTAGCATGTAAACTTTCGCTAAGAAAGGAATTTTTGATATTCAAATTTTTAGAGGGGTTTCAATTTTTACTTGGGTAGAGAGCATGCACGCCTAGACAGCAAGCGTTGCTAGGACGATAACAGGTCAGCTGTTACCGTATTGTATTTATTTCTTAATATTATTTCTGTTGTAGATTGTATAATTTCTGAATATAAAAAATAATTAAAAAATATATATATACATAAATATAAAAATATTATTTCTATTTGAGCTTCATTTTAACTTTGATGACCTTAAATTAATAGTAATAAACTGTGATTTTGTCCCTCACAGAGTTTACAACACAGCCTCCCCAACCACCAGTCCGAGCACTTCTTGGTAATGCTCGCAAATATAATGGGTGTTTCCAAATGACATCACCAAAACATAAACTTTTAAATTTTAACGTACATTGATTATCTACAGCGAATTTAACATGTACTGGTTAAACTGCTGTTACTGCTAACCTATAGATAACGGGTTATCTCTACGTTATCTCTTTCCTGACACTGGTCCGGAGCACCCCAATGTCAAGAAACATTATACCAATTGATGAACAACTAATAATTATTACCGTTAATATTGGTGATAAATTATTTAACACAATAAAATAACTACTTCTCTGCCGTGACGAAACACGGGTATTCAGCTGGTTTACTATACAATTAAAAACAATGCACGCTTTATATAACTTACTAGCCGTTACCCGGCGTGCCATGCCACACCTACTTTCTGCATATAGAAAAGCCTAAATAAATTAGAAACCAAATAAGTATTATTAAAATCTAATAACACGAATCTGTAACTGTTATGAACCCGTGGCCTCCCAACTGTGAGTCCTAGACAACTTTGACCTAACCTATAACACCCCCCGTATCAAGACATACATGTATACCAAGTTTCGTAAAAATTGGTCTAACGGTGTGGATTTGTACAAGGGACAAACATACAGACAGACAGCTGGTAGATTTTTTTGACCTAGCCTACGGCACTCCCCAGATTAAGACCTACATGTGTACCGAGTTTAGTCAAAATCGGACGAACGGTGTGGATTTGTATAAGGGACAAACATACAGACAGACAGCTGGTAGATTTTTTTTACCTAGCCTAGGAAATTTCTCGTATCAAGACCTACCATTATTCCAAGTTTGGTCAAAATCGGTCAAACGGTGTAGATTTTTACAAGGAGCAAACAAACAGACAAACATAAAAACAGACAGACACGTGATTTTTATATATATAGATAGTTCTGAATTTAATGAATATAAGAAATTTGAATAAAAATATAATCAACAACGTCAATTTTTTAGTAAATTAAGCCCTAAATGTTTCACAAATGCAAGCTTTAAATGTATTCTAGATGCCTCTAGAATTTTGGGAGACCAAAATCTCACTATACTACTAATACAGCTTACTTGCACAAAGACGAATCTTTCCCTTCAAAAACTAAAGCGACCCAGAACTTACTGACTATGGCTTTAATTGGCTCTGAATAGTAGAATTGTGTGGATTCCAATACTAGATGCAGTCAGGGTTCGATAGTGTTGTATCATAATAAAATTAAATTTTAAATAAGAAAATGTGTATTATTTTTTTGCGACGTTCAGTTGAAATTCAAGACTCTAAAACTAGGTGGGCCGGGTTAATTGTAATTTATCTTAAAAAAATACGGCGAGAAAATATCCAAATAAACGCTAGAAAACAGCCAAATAAATAGCTAACTTAAATTAAACGTAGGTAATACAGATTTAAAACATAAACTATAGTTAACATGAGAATATATATATCAAATGAATAAATTTAGGATGATAAGTGGCTTACCGCGGTATGTACAAGCATTTATAAATCTGGTGGATCGTGGTAAGTTTGAGAAAGCAGCTGTGGGGAGGGACTTTTTGCCACCCATTAATTAAGGTTAGGCTGGCCTAAAATTACAGAGAAATGCAGAGAGTGGTGATAAAAGTGAGGTGATAACGGACGGGAGGCAGGTACGAAATGTTTTATTTCAGTGAAAGAATGTGTATTTCAAGCAGGATATTTTTAATAAATGGAAAATGTTGGAACTGTTAGAGGAGATGACTTCTTCATCAATTTTGTCATTGATTAGATAATTTTCTAGATGAATTAATATATTCGAAACGTCTTCAAAGTGCTTATATACTCATTGAGTATAATGCTTTCTACACCAATTAAGAAGGTCACTCAAGTCCACCCCTTTTTTAGAAGAAAAAAAAAAAAAAGAATGTAAACAATTGGATCACTGCAGAAAAAGAGCTGTTTTTCATAATAATTATTCAGATATATTATTCATAACATTATTCAGATATATTATTCATAACATTATTCAGATATATTATTCATAACATTATTCAAACATATTTGTTAGACAGCAAAGCTTACCTTATATTATATACATATATACAAATTTGAACCACCGTTATTTTCGTTCTCTAGGGGTTCTTAAACGCAAAAGTTTCTAGTCGGCACTTCCGGAGTTTCTAGTCCGGCACTCTAACCTCTTTAAAGTAGCCTTTAATGCCTTAAATGAAGTATCGAATAAGACCATTTTTAAATATATTACTTCGTTAATTGATTGAATAAATAAATGATCTTTTGCAAATATATATATATATATATATATATATATATATATATATATATATATACATACACATACACACACACACACACAAGAGAGAGCAGGGTCTATCTTGGCACCAAGTGTTTTTATTTTTATAAATTTTTTTTTTTAATAAATAAATTAAATGTTATCTTTGATTGTTATCTACTGAGTACAATCCCTTTCTAGCAAGGGTACGGCAGATGCTTTCTCTTTTTACCAAGGAATATCACCTCTAGGGGTTATTAGGAATTAATATCCTTGGTACGGAGTAATATAATTAAATAAATGCAATAAACTATGATACCATGTGGTTGTGTAATATTGCGGAGTACCTATCCAGGAAATCCTAGTTCAGCTACCATTAGATAATTGAAAGCTCTGCTTTGGTGTTGCTTCTCTGCGGGTTTATCCTAGAACTGTCTCTGACAGATCTCGGCTCTAGGAAACTTTTCTAATTCACACAGGATCTAGGGCTTGGCAACAGTTTCTAGTTCACTCTCAGCTATGAGGCCTCCAGAAACAGATACTTTAGACGGGGACTATACATTATCCATTATTAGTAAAGCATTAAAATACTAAAATACTGATATTTTTACTAAAAGACTGACCCTCAATTTTAGCAATGTTCTTCAAATCAACGAGAGTGAAAAGCAGAAAGGAGCTGGTCTTCTTAGAAAAAAAGTATTTTTAGTAGTCAAGAAATGGTTGTGATTCGGCTAAAAGAAAACAATAGATTTTCAGAAAAATCTACGTTTCAAAAGTTTTCAAAACTACATCATGTCATATGTTTTGGTATCCTTTAAATACTCTATCATTCTGTTGGGCCTCTGCCACCATCCTGTTCCATTTCACGCGGTTTGCTGCTAGGTTCCTCCAATTTCCCTCCCTTTTTAACAAAAAAGTTCATTTGAAGTACTGTCCTATTCTGAAGGGCTTTTCCCTGTTACGTCCAAATTTCTGTTTTTTAACGTAGTTATGTTTTTTATAAAATAAGAAAGGATTGCTCAAAAACTGTTCAAAATAAATAAATTCTTATTATGCATCATAAAAAAGACAAAATTTCCTTTAAAAAAACATTGACTTAATTCACTAAAATCATTGGCCCTCTTTTCCTTCCCTGTTCAACGTATTAATTTTTCTTATTAAATAATAAAACATTGCTCAAAAACTGTTTAAGGTAATTAATTCTAATTATGCCATCATAAAATAGACAAAAACTAAAAGTCATTAAGTTCACTACATCCATTAAAAGAGCATACTTTCTGGACGTCCAATAACGCGCTTCTGTTTTTCTCGATGAACCCGACGTTTCTTGCGATTTTTTTCCTTTAGCCCCCTAATGGGCTACAGATTCAATACAGGAAAACTTTTACATTTAGTAAGCATTAAACCTATGCAAATGAAGAGGATGTTTATTGAGGGACAAATTGAACGATTGGCTCCCTCCTGTAGTCTGGTAGGGGGCGGAGGAAAAAAAGCGCAAGAAACCTCTGATTCGACCGAGAAAAACAGATTTACGTTATTGGACGTCCAGAAAGAGTCTTCTCCAATGAATTTAGTGAATTAAGTCAATGTTTTTTTAAAGGTAATTTTGTCTTTTTTATGATGGCATCATAAGAATTCATTTATTTTAAAAAGTTTTTGAGCAATCCTTTCTTATTTTATAAAAAACATACAGTGGCTTAAAAAATTATTCATACACTTAATTTATTAGTCAAAAATATTATATTTTATTTTTTTAACCCAAACAAACGGCCGATAATAATAAAAAATAACGTTTCCCATTGTTCTGACGCAAAAGCAAAAATTAGAAACACGCTCAATTCTATTAATAACAAAAATAGAAAATTCGTTATGCAAAAAATTATTCATACACTTAAAATAGGCGTAATGATAACTCTAAAATTGTTTCTTGGCCAATGTTTCAACTTAATACCTATAATCATTTATTTCTTATTAAACACAACGTTTTATCTCATCATGGGAAACGGTTAAAACCTCAATATTCAAAGACAATTCTAGTGAAATGGATCGCAAATATAAGGAACTGAGTTGTTATCTTAAAGATGAAATTGTTAAACTTTTTAAGCAAGGACTGAGTTTCTGATGCTTCGTATGAAAGCTAGCATTGTCATGAGCGACCAAGCAACATGTCATTAAAAAGTTTAAAACCACACCGGCGGACAATAAAAAACACACGGACAGAAAGCGTTCGGTGAATATGTGATTGCCGTGAAATCGTGCAGAAAGCTGCAAAAATAACTCAAATTTGCTCCTGAGCTAGCAGAAAACATCGCATCATGTTATGGGAACCCTCTACACCTTAAATCGTGAGTACTGGCTTCATGAAGCTGGATATATGGTAGTGGTAGAGCAGTTAAAAAAATACCCTTTATAAATTTAAAAATTCGACAAAAAAGAATAAAGTTTTCCCGGGATCATGAGAAAAAAACCGCTTTCATTTTGGAAAAATGTGTTGTTTTCTGACGAAAGGAAGTTCAATGTTTACGAATACCTCGGAAAGAGATTTCTTTGGAGGCAAAAGAGCAGAGCATTCGAAGGAAAACATCTCCAACATACTGAGAAGCAAGGCAGGGGTAATTTGATGGGTTGAGATTGCATGAGCGCCTGTGGAGTAGGCGAACTTCCAAAACTTGATGGTTATTTGAATACTGAGAAGTATGTGAATACATTGCGAGGTAATTTAATAAAAAAAAAAAAATTGTACAAAAGGTAGGAATAGACAGCACCTATTTGTTCCTGCCGGTCAATGACCTCAAACATACCGGGAATAAACGAATGGCTATTGTACAATGTTTGCCAAATGCTGCAAACACCACCTCAATCACCAGATCTTAACCCCTTAGAGCATTTATGGGCATTATTGAAGTTAAAAATTTCAAAATGTTCATGTTCTTTAAGGAAAAAATTAATTTATAACCTTGAGAAAACTTGGGCAGAAATCGAATCTCAGGAGAATTACGAAGGCGTAGAGACAATGCCCAGGAGACTTCAAGCAGTCATAAATCAGAAAGGGTATCCTAGTAAGGGAGGAGAAGGGGGTTGAAGTACAGAAAATGTTTTAGTAGATCTTTTTTTTTTTTTTTTCGTTTATTAGGTGTATGAATAATTTTTTGACCCACTGTAAATACGTTAAAAAAAAAACAACAGAAAATTGGACGTAACAGCTTTTCCCTTCAGAATAGGACCGTACTTCAAATGAACTTTGTTGTTGGAAATTGTGTCTAGAATTACCTTATTATTATTATGATTTAAAATTCATAGATTATTATGAAATGTGTAAAGGATAATGATTTTTATTTTATTTTTACTAAAACCATCTTTGTTTTGTTATGGGGTTTGATTAAAGAATTCTTGTTATTAGGCTGAAGTATAGTGAATAGCGTGAAATTATTAATGATAAGAAAGGGCCCGATAAGGGTTCAATAGGGAAGCGGGTCAAAGAGTCTGCTTCGTTTAATAATGCAGTCCCGTGGCAAGGGAAAGTTAAACTCCTTCTTGTTGTTGTTGGAGTTAAAAACTTTTTCCACATGTGGGGTGCGGCTCCTAACTCACCTGCCCCATTTAGGTAATTAACTTTCCTCTTTTCTTCCGTCTTGCTCCTCTAATCACCACTTAGCCAACCCACACAATTACCTCTTAGCCGCGAATAAAGAATAAATATTAGTTTCTGTTTGGAATAACAATAAAGGAAGTCCATTCATTAGAAAAAAAAAAAAAAAAAAAAAAAAAAAAAAAATCCGACATTCAGGATCTCCTCAAAGGGGTTAGTTTATGCCATATTGTTGAAGAATTTAATGTTAAGTACAAAATAAAGTAAAAAATACTTTTTCTATTTTATATTTATTACGAACAAAATACTAGTGATAGTGTATAATGTGGGAATATGCCATGAAGCGGCAAACAGCAAATAAATAACGTTTCCAACCTAAACCTTCATAAACACCTCAATAGTCCAGTCGTTAAAGATATTATGTTATCCAGATTCCAACGTTTCCACCCAGGACCGAAATAAAAATTAAATGTTTCCTAAAAATTGTGAGAAAAAGATTACTTCATAATTTATATTTTTAAAATTAATAATTAACTGTTATTACATAATTTTTATATAAAAATGCCTCAATAAAAAGTTTTGGGAAATTTCGTATAATAATAGTTTGTGAAAAAAAATGCTAGTATAATATATACGTTTTAAAAATTAAAAAAAGAAAAGATTTTGTATTGTAAAAGTAAAAACATGGATATATTTTTTAATTTAGTTTAAGAAATAATGATATACAGTTCAATAATTTAAATAAAGTTTATTAAATCACTTATCACGAGAGCGAGCATTAATATCTACTATCCTCAGAATAAATAAGGAAAACTTGATTTGGAACCTTCTGTTTATTCGAAGATTTGTTTATGTCAGTGAATCAAAGTTTCTATTCATTATGACACTAATATTTTTTATTTTATTTTAAATAATGTATAAAAATTAAAATAATATAAAAAATTGTATTACAACTTTTACTAAAAAAAAATTTGGAATAACATTATTCGAATAAATGTTATTTTTAAGTTTTTAAAATAATAATTATTAGAAAACTGTTTTAGATAAATATTAAAATACATCAATTATGAAGAAATCTTCATTTTTATTTCCAAATAATAAAAATTAAAAGAAAAGTGAAACTCATTTGAAATAAAAATTACGAGTTATTTTTGGTCCCTGCTTTCCACTCATTAAAATCCTGAAGATCTCTCCCTATCCAGTGTCACCCATCCACTCTCTCCACCAGGGCGACCTAGAAGAAAGTGGCCCGGAGTTCTCCTCCAATGACCAAGTGGAGTGTTAGCAATGGCTTTCTCTTTTAAGTGCGTCAATGCCTGTGGCTCACCGATCTCTCTTCGACTCTAGCTGCTGGCCGGAGGAGAATAGGGCTTGGGTAGGCCCCTCTCAACGTCATCTGAGCGTCTTTTTGGCGTTAATCCAGGATGAAGTTGGGAGGCCTTGAGCATAGAACCTTTATATTGTATCATATATCATATTAATAGATATATTTATATACAGAATGTAAAAACCAATAAGGAAATCAATATATATTTATATATAACGATTACTGGGGCGGGTTTTAAAAAATATGTCTAAATTACTTATGCATTTAACGATATACCTTGGATCGCAAAAGGAATCTTGCAGTTCACTTATAATTCTATAATGTAGGATCACGTCATACTAACTGGGATGCCGATCGTTTTAAATTTATGTTGTTAATTATGTTGACGTGTTTATTGGTTATGTTATCATTTAGAATGGTTATGATTATGTTCCTAATTATTTAATTTTATTACTTTTTCTCTTACTTTAATCAATGTGATGCTAAGTAATTTGTTAGTGTTACTTTCGAACTGTGTGTACTAGTATTATATAAATAATCAGTAATAAAAACTAATCTCTTTTTGTATGTCGGCTTGCATAAATTAATCAATAATAACAATCTAAAGAGGAGCAGGGTAATGTCATAATATGCTGATTTAGCAGTGGTTAAAGATTAAGAAGCTTAGAGATAACTGGAATGAGATTTGTAAAGACAACCGCAGAAGACGGTTTGTGATAAAAGTGTGGGAGTATGAGACTATAACGGGTGTGTGTATGTGTATGTTTTAGAGAGAGATAGCTTAAGAGAGAGAGCGAGAGAGAAAAGAAGTTACTAACGAATAGAGAGAGGGGAAAGAGTAGAGAAACAGGAGTTAGAGAATAAGTTAGCAGACTCTAAGAATGGTCGTTAGTAAGTTGTGACTTGGAACACCATTCTCTCTTTATTTATCTAATAACTCCAAGTTATTCTTACACAACAGTTATACTCCCCCACTCCTCATTCTTATCAAACTGTTATATTTCTCCCATTCCCTCCATAGTTCTGATCAAACTTATCTCGGACTTAGGCGTCTTGTCCTCGAGTCCATTCAGTCTAGCTCAGCAACCATTAAACAATTTGTAGGTCGTCTTTTCTTCGATTCGCCAAGAGCAACTTCCAATCCTTTTCATGATCCCAATAACCTTCTAAGTAGCATTTGATTTATTATTGTAAGTACACATTGGCTTGCAAAAATGTACCAATCCACCGTTATAAGCAAATATACTTTTCTGATATAAACGTTATTATCAATAAATAAAATGCTCCTCTATATGAAGGAAGGGCTTAAGGAGCATATATGGGGTTGTCCTTGGCCAGGAAAAGAGGAGACGTAGGACAAACCAAGAACTGGCCAACCTATTTAGAGAGGCTAAAATCGTAACTACATTAAATGTGGACGCCTCCGCTGGGCAGGACACCTAGCCAGGATACCAGACCAAGATATGCCTCAAAACCTATTTTCAGAGAAGGTGCATGGAACCAGACGAGTTGGCAGACCTAAGCTGAGATGGCAAAGATGGAGTAGCCGCCGATGCCCGGAGCCTTCTCGGAGTCCGGAACCGGAAAGTGGCAGCACAATACCGTGACAACTGGCGGAAGCTGATTTTGGAGGCCATCTCTCACTAGTGGGATGTAGCGCCGAGGAAGTAAGTAAGTAAACGTTATTATCTGTAATAGGTATAGGTTCTGTCCTTAAAGAAACTTTATGATTCAGATACTTAAAGAATACTCAATTTGGCAAGACAAATCGTCTCCTTTTATTGTTCCTTACACACAATCGGTATTTAGAATATAAAAAAGTGTATAATTTATTTGGGCCTTTCCCCTATAGAACTGCATTCTTGTTGCAGAAACGACCATTATAAAATTTGTTTCTAGTTATAAAATGCTAATTGAGCGGCTGAGCTACATTAGGTCCGGTTGTCGGAAATAAAAAAAAACGTTCTGATATTAGAAAATGTTGAGAAAAATTTAGGAACCCCCTAATTCCGTTTTTGTTGCAAAAATAACCCAGGGAAAGTATGATTCGTTACTTGAATAGCTAGCATCATTATGTTTGGTTTCTAAAAGCAGTGTTAGGTACCTACTTCGAATATCTTAGCGCGAGTAATCTCAGTAATTAAAATTCTTTCTAACGTCCGCATTTCTGAGCATGGTCATATTCAACTGGGCTATTTCACAGCTATTACCTCAAATATACAGTTATATGTAATATAATTCTTAATTCTAATCGGCCTGAACACGTAATTAGCTTTCGTGCTTATTGGAGCTAGTATAACCTACTACTTCTTAGAAGAAAACAAAATTTTCAATAATAACACACTATCACAAATTTTTCTCATCCTTCTCTGTAGATGAAATTTAATACTACGGAATACTAAGCCTATGTCCTCCTTAAGAAGTTCCCGTCTCCAGGGAACAGGACTTGGACCGCTGTAATCAGGATGAGAATGCTCTTAGTAACCCTGGCTCTCAGCCAGCATCGCCAGAGTTCTACTGAGCTGGCTTTTTCTCTAAGCAAGAGCTTGGACGTTAATTATGGCAAAATTTAATCATCTTGATTATACATACTTTTTTAAATAATGCACAACTATGAAACGTAACTGTCGGTATTCTTATTTTAGTCGAATGGTAAATAATTAAATAACAAGGCCTTACCGTGGTAAGGTGGATACTACATCAAATTCCTAACTAAGTAGATGCAGGTTCGATTTCCTGCGGAGGCAAGTTGATTTTTTCAATTTAGGACCGTTGAAAAAATACTCATGAACGTTTGGAAAGGATGGCAGCCGATAGACAGACCGGCGCCAATGGTTTAGATGTCAAAGGCACGTAAAAATAAAAATAAAATATTCTGATATTTTCCAAAAATGTTTATTGTCGGTTTACATGATTCACGCCTAGCAGAGGCTTAGTTCTATTACTCGTTATTATTTAAAATTTGTCTTACTACTAGTAATATATCACTAGAACCGGTCATTTTGACTGGTCGGTCTCTTCATTGTTTAATGAAATTGTCATTATCAGTTCTATACATTCCAAACTCCATGACATTTCCTAGAATCTAACCTATTTTGAGTACCTGGAGTGTCTCTACAATAACTTTGTTCCGTGGCCTTTAATACCTAGAACCACCAGCACTGGTCAAAATGACCGGCCTCCGACAGGTATAGGCATATTTTTGTTTACGTCTGTATTGGATCTCTCTTTGTAATGATTTAGATTCTGTTAGTTTCTCAAACCGTCAACATTACCTCTCTGCATTATGTGTGAGATTTCTGAGTCGTTTTTGCAAAGTTGACTCGAACAGTCAATTGCACAGTTTTATCGAGTTCTTTTTTTATTTGAAAGTTCATAATTTCAATTTGTTGAACAATGGCATATATATTGAATAAATTCACTAGAAATTGTCTTTCTAGCTACTACCCAGGACATCGATCATTATCGACGTCAAGTTATCCCCTAATAAAGCAAGATGCAGGTTTACACATTACATGCCAAATAACCAGAGAAATTTGGAATAAAATTTTGGTTTGCTGTTGACACGAAATCAAAGTATGTAATGAATGGTTTTTCATATTTAGGTAACGATGATATCCGCCCAAAAGACCAATCTCTCGCATAAAATGTAGTTTGTCGACTTACTGACAATATTTTACCAGTTTGAAATTAGCAAAACAGCTTCTGAGTAAAGGTATTACTATGGTAGGGACTAGAAAACATATGAGGAAGAAAGTGCCAACTATTCAAAAAAAAGTAAAGGACAGCTGTATTACTCGGTAATTCTGAAAAATGAAAACTTCACTCTTACAGTCTATCAAGGGAAGACATCGAAAAATGTAAATACGTCACACTATACTTTACTGTAATTGTCCCTTGTGACTCTAAAAAGTAGCCAGGAATAATTTTATATTATAACACTACGAAATATGTTCTGCATTTCGTAGATCAAATGGCCCGAAAATACACTACAAAGGCATGCATGCTCTAGAAGATGAACAGTCAGAGTATTGTATTTTGCAATATTAGACCTAGAGCTAATCAATGCTTACGTTATATATAAAGATATAACTGGAAACTAACCTGGAGCTGTATGAGGCGTATAAAGGAAAAAATGTTGTCCATTTCATCCGTGTGGGAAGACTAAGATGGGCCGGTCATGTGGCTGGATGTGCGAATGGATCCAGCAGAACTGCTAAGGAAGACAATGGAAGAAGTGCTCCATGGAAGCAGAAGACGTGGGAGGCCGATGCTCCGCTGGAGGGATGGAGTTGCTCGTGACGCTAGGACCCTATTAGGCCTACAGAACTGGATGGTTACTGCACAAGATCGGGACAGCTGGCGGAAGCTGATTCAGGAGGCCCTAACCTAGCAATGGGTTGTGCGCCAGTTAAGAAGAAGAAGATAACTATCTAGATAAGGTAGGAATATGAAAAGAAGGGATTTCATTATAAAAATGTGTGTGGAGCTTGCAGAAAACTATGTACAAGGCAACAAGTTCATTTTCCTTTATCGAAACTATGAGCAACAAGTGCAAAAAATAATGGAAAAAGGTGTGTCAAACTTCAAAATGCGGAAAGAAATGAAGAATACATGTACAACCAGCAGAAAATGTACGGGTAGAAAATGTGTAGGTCGACTGAAAAAATTATATTTGGTGAACAGTGCAAATAGTAAGTGATCTTCTATTTTAAAAACAAAAAATTGATTAGCTGTATTTTGATTAGACCCATTTTACATGAGTTATTGTCACACTTTATGAATAAAATTATAATTCAGGCGTTCTATCTATTATAAAAAGAAAAAAAAGTGTTCCTCTCTTTCAAAAAATGGATATAAATCAATACCGTCAATAACGTGTGGCAGTTCTAGTTATAGCACACTAGTCGGCGGTTCTAGTAATATATAATGATATGAGTAAATATGATGAGATGAATTATAATAAATAAAACTATATTTTGACCGTTTCGGCTTTTGGAAGCCTTCCTAATCTAAAAAAAAAACAACATATATACAGAAATACCAAAAAGAATTTTTAAAAAAATTAAGCAATATATTAGGTCATGAACATCGGTTATAAAACATGTTTATCTTCCTATTAAGGTTATATGCGTGTGTTTACTTGATACCCGCCAGAGTTTATGCTTTTTCACCAGGTAACATGGTATATAGCATTCCTCCAGCAAACGATTGAACAAGTTCGTAAACCACCATAATCGGTCCATCTAGAGGGAGGGTTACTTTAGGCCCAAATCTCTAATTTGCTCATACCATTTGGTTGCTATTTTTGTTTTATTGTAACGAAACAAGAAAATCTGTTCGTCTTGAGGTGGGGTTTACATGGGTCACAAATTATTTTGTTTTATTTCAATAAACCTCAGCATTCATCGTGAGCATCCTGAAAGAAATATGTGCTGTAAAAATAATCTTACAGCCTTTTCCGGGACATTGATAAAACTGGGCGGGACACCGAAACAATTGCAAAATACCGGGACAGTCCCGGTCAAACCGTGATGTATGGCATATCCTTAGGTTTTCCAGGCGAGGTAATAATATCCGGAACCCTTGCACAGCCTCCTCGCCTATAACCTTGGTAATACTCGTAAATATATTGGGTGTTACCATATGACTTCTTGGAAACATAAACTTTTAAATTTTAACGCCCATTGAATAAAATATAGTATGACGGGAACCGTGCTGTAATAAACTGCACAGAATTGTATAGTAACGTAATTTTAATGAAACATTATTTAACGCAATAAAATAACTACTTATCTGCCGTGACGAAGCACGGGTATTCAGCTAGTATAATATAAATCGGTCAAAAATAATTAATTAGAGTTTACGCTGGAACAAAAAGGTCCTTTTGTTTATTTTATTTTTATAAAATAGGATAGGGCTGATGCCTTTTCTTTTTTCTAAAGAAAAGCCACCACCCATAGTAGGAATCGAACCCACGACCCTTTGGCACTTTCCTTTTGTAATATCATTCCAAAGTAATAAGGAGCATGTGTTGTGTAAAAAAAGTCCGTCACGCAAGAGCTGCATAACTAAGCACTTTCCTCAGAATTGGTGTCGAGTGCTTTCCTGAATAATTTCCTTAAAATAACCTATAAAGATAAATAAAATAAAAACATAAATTGGTCTACCCTTTTGCATTTTTTATGAGCAGCTGTTTTAATTATTAATTTTCCAACTAATTTCCTTCCAGAGTTTTGTGTATGCGGGGTACTACACTACGTACTAAATACACAAAGCTTCACATTTTGATCTATTGATCTTGATGTGTTTCGCAAACCTAAGTTTGGCGGAAGAATTCAATTGAAACATACTACAAAGTAACACCCCCCTCCCTTCCAATAGACCGATTTAGTTCATTTTCACAACACTTCTTTCTTATTAGATGCCCAGGACGCATACAGAGTTAACAATACAACAGAAATTACGACCGGTATAAGGAAATTAGTAATTTCTGTCCGGAGTAAACCCTCCCTTCTGGTCAACCAATTTAGTTTATTTTAAATACAGTTGACCACAACGAATACCGAGTTTCGTTAAAATATAACAAATATTAAGGCTGGTATTAGCAAATAACTACTTTGGCTCCTAAGTAAACCCTCCCTCCTGATGGACCGATTTTGTTGGTTAACGAACTCGTTCAATCGTTTGATGGGGGAATACTATATACCAAGTTTCATGGCGAAAAAACCAAAACTCTGGTCTGTATCGTGTTAACGGACACATATATAACTATATACACACACACACACACACATATATATATATATATATATATATATATATATATATATATATATATAGATGTATATAAAGTTGAACGGAGGTCATTTTTGGTATCTACTAGGTAGGATCGATAAAGATTCGAAGAAATTTGTCAAACATTCCGTCATGAGTGTAACCTCAATTGCTACTTTCCTTCGGAGGAAAGTGCTAAAATTAAAACAAACTAATATGTGGATCATGCTTTTATGTTTATTTTTTCATGTAATGTTGAAAGATCATTGCTTTTGTCTATGTTTGAACATTTCATATGTAAATAATTATATACGATATTATTATTTAATAATTATAATTAAATTTCTTGAATTGTAACAATTCAAGTGACACATAGTCTCTCCTTAATTATTGCAAATCATTACATAAACAATATTAACAACATTGTCCTTGGCTTAGGTGATTCATGGAAAGCTTTATTCCGGTATCCCCAAATCCAGCGGTCAATCCAGGCATAAGAGGCTTAGCTATCACTGACCAGGAGCTTAGCGTTGATTGTGGGGTCTGATTAATCACTAGCAGCTATGGCCATTATTGATTGAAGTGGACTAGTTCATTGAAAACTTATCTAAAGATATTGATCTGAACAATCCTACCTTCATCAACAAAAAGTATTAATAGACATTTTAATATCCTGCTTCTTTTAAATAACTTTCTTTCTGTTGGGTAAAGGAATATTACAGAACATACCCAAAAACCTTTATCACCTACCATTCCGTTTCAATTTTCAGTTTAATTTATTAGATTAAGGTGATTTTGAAACTAAAAAGATTATATATAGTTGAACTAATTTAAAACTCTGGCTTTAGAGAAGAATATGCTATTGATAGAACTGCTTAAACACATTTTCTGGCCAAAAACGTTTGATTTCATTTTTCTCTTAACAGTTTACTCTAAAGATTACTTACTTTCACGCTTCCTGTACATGGTTGTGCCAACTAGTGGTTGTGCAAACTCTGCTGACAGTTTTTGTTATTTTTGTGGGGAGATTGTAATTAAATAACACCTAAGACACATAAATAGGATAAATCTTGGGCGCCGCATAAGGCACCTATAAGTTAGGAAAAAAAGAAACGTTGAATTTTCTGTCTCTATGATATTAAGGTAGCCAAGAAATCATTCAGGCGATTTCTATTTTTGCAGCGTTGTTATACTAAAAAAAAGTCTAACTCGCAGGAACTGCATCATCTTAGCGCGGCTCCGTTCATATCCCTAGTGCGATTAGTAAAGGAATATAGCAGCTATCGGTAGGTTTTGATCTTTCGTTAAAATTAAAAAAATAAAATCTTTAAGAGAAGGAAGTTTAAGGCGCCACATATGGAAACTGACAGTTTCCTAAGTGAAAGGGACTCTCCCGCCATCTCGACGCTCTCTCTAGGAAAACACTATTAGCAATATGTTTCTTATTTTCTTAGCTTTAATAATATACTCATTCCACCGTTAAATAACCTTGAAAAACAAAAGTGAGGTAATCAGTGACAAAACCCGTTTAAAAGAACAAAACTAACACTTTCGTGGTTAGTAAACTGACATCTCTGCTAATAAAATATTTCATTCTAATCCTTATATATATATATATATATATATATATATATATATATATATATATATATATATATATATATATATATATGAACTACGGTTATTTTCGTGATCTATAGGTTCTGAAATGTGAATGTTTCCAGTCAGCACTTCCGGGTTGCGTGATGAGGTCGGCCTGACAAGCGGGGTTCCTCCCTATGGAGGGAGGAAGGAACCGCGCTATGAAATGTATTGTTTCTAAAGCAATTTCTTTCGGTTCATCATAGCCAGAGATCTAAACGCTTAACACGTATATTGTCCATGCACGTCAACACAAATGTATGACTTTTGATATACGACAACGTTTTTATTCTGAATAATATACGTTAATATACAATAACGTAACATATATACACAAATTAACTTTTTTTAGGTATTTAGTACGTTTAAAATAAGATTATAATGAGCGGTCCGCTGTGGCATACACCAAGATACTTATGTGGAGTGCAACTGGTATAGAGCGGTACGTCAGTACCACTGTGGTTTGTAAAGAGCGACTGTTCTGATACTGGCAAAAATTAAAAATTCTACATTCCTAAAGTTGTTTGGAGGCTTACGTTCATGACTCTAGAAAAGGACCTCCAGATGACTCATTGGCACACAGGGTTATGTTGATTGTTGAACTTTGGTCATTCTAAAAGGGAAATAATAGGATTAGTGACAACAATCCTTCGAATGCTGTGCCTTACAGAGAAAGGATTAGCTTAGTTCTACTTGAAGCACCACGAAGATAACTTGTTTACTGTCTAGCTTTCAGGAAGAAGTGTGATTTCTTTTATGCTTTCAATTATTTAAAAAAAAATGTGAAAATGAATATGAGCGCGTCTAATAGTAGTGACTCTATGCATTTCCAAACTCGAGCTCTGAAAATTAATACTGATGATGACCGTGCTTCATCTTCTTCCCAGTCCGTGGTCATAGACAATGAAAATCTCAGTACCAATCAAAGTGAGGGACCTAGCAGCTCCAACTCAGAACGAGAACTCACCATAGTTGATGGTAAGTTTTTTAAATTGATACCAGAGAAATGTTTTTCCGACAGTTTAGTTTCATTATGTAGAAAATGTGAGCCTGCGCTAGTTGAAATAAGAGGAAATAAAACTGCTAGCACAAGCTTTTTAACACATTTAAAAAGGAAACACGGAGAAGAGGCAGTGTAGGAGTATAAATAATATAAAAAAATAAAGTTGCAACAACAAAACAAACAGAGAGAAACAGTTACTGTACAACCTAAGAATAAAATTATTAATTTGAATCAACATGAATTGGAAGATTTAATTTCCCGATTCGTGGTTAGCTCAAATGTACCATTTCGTGTGGTGGAGGATAAATTGTTTTATGAAATTTTTAAACGCCTTAAGATTAAAAAGTACGGGCTTAAAGTACAAAGTAGGCGTGTATTGGTACGGAATATTGAAAGAACATTCGATGATTACAACATCATTATTAAGAGTATGTTAAAGGATGTTGACCATGTGTGTACTACAGCTGACATATGGCCAGGAAAAAGGCGAAGTTTTTTAGGTGTCACTGTGCACTGGATAAAACAAAATTACGAGAGAGAGTCGGCGGCATTGGCTTGCAAAAGATTTAAGAGTTCACACAGTTTTGGAAGAATTGCAAGTGAGCTGCAACTTATTCACTCAAGTTTTGGCTTAAGCCCAACAAAAATAGTAGCTAGTGTCACGGACAATGCCTCGAATTTCGTAAAAGCTTTCAAAAAGTTTGGGGTTGACAAAAAGTTGAGTGAATCTAGCTCAGAAATTTATGCATATCCAGATGATGGTGAGATTGATGACGAAGAAAACGAAAGTGATTCATCATCCGAATCCACGCAAGAATCAGGCTCCCGAACTGAACTGAGTCGTGCTCTAACAAGAATCACGGTCATATTCTACCGGCGCAGTGCCTTTACGTTAACCACCAGTTCAACTTATGTGCAACTTCCGATCTCAATGAAGCGATAGCTAACCAGCAACATTATCGAATCTACACAAATCAGTTATACAGAAATGTAATGCCCTTTGGAGCTTTGCCTCAAGACCGAAATCGAATGAAATTTTTCAAGAAATACTGGGGCATTCACTATCAAGGCCAGGAGACACCCGATGGAATTCTCTGTACGATCCACTCCAGCAAATCATTACAACTGAAGAAAAGTTTTCTCAATTATACCGCCAGTTAAAAGTTAAAACATCTCATCAACTCTCAACTACGGATTTTTTTTACTTAAGAGAATATGTTAAATGCTCGGCCCCAATAGCGGTAGTGCTTGACTTATTTCAAAGTGAGAAAAATGAATTTTTTGGCATGCTGATTCCTACTCTGGTAAGTCTTGTTGCAAAATTAATTCAAGAAGAAATTCCGAACCTAAACGAGCTTGATGAAGAAATACCTCCCCCGTATTTTGATTTTGGAAGTAATGATGAACCACCATCTGTGGTACAAAACGAATCTCGAGCACAAGTGCAAATCTGTAATTACTTCAATGACCGCTCAATAAAGATGAATGTGTTGGACAGCTACCCCTATATCAAACGACTTTTTTTCAAAACAAACACAATTATACCATATTCCGCGCCGGTGGAGAGGCTCTTCTCGTTTGCCTCAATGACTAACGCCCCCAAAAATAACAAACCTTCCGATAAAAATGTTGAGATCCGTGTGGTTCTAAAAGCTAACGCTTTCCGTTTCGACAAATGAGGATTTGGGTTTTGTTATAGAAAAAGCATGAAATTTATGAAGCTTTGCTTTAGATATTTTATCATTTATTTCATTATTTTATACAAGTACATTCTTGTAATTTATTGATCTCCTCTTCTTTTTATTTTATATAAATATTTTTGGAACTATAGTGTAAACTACGTCAATTAAGACTGGAAATTCAAATAGTTGTACATCATTTTGTTCCATTTTAATATGTTGATATAGAAGTGTATATTATTATTTTTGTTTTTGAGATTACTTTTCTGTTTGAATTAAGAATGAAATAAATAAAATAAATCTTAAAATTTGGTCAAAAATGAAATAGTGTATTTTTCGCCTCATCTATCCTATCCTCTATATATTTAAAGGTCCATTCCCTCACTCTATTTAACACATAAACCTGAAAAAATATCTATCAGGTGGATCAGTAGTTACAATTCACATTCACATTGAATGTGTGAGAGGAGTGGAGTTGAAGTAAATTGATTAGTCATTTAAAGAATTTATGCGTTATTTTATTCATTTATTATTTATATTATTATTATTTTTAATACATAAGTATATTTGTGTATGTCTTTAGCGGAATAACAGGTGCAATTAAATTAAACTATCTAAAATTGATATTATGCAACTATTTACAAAGACAAACTAAAATTTTACAAAAATATATAGGGTAGAATTATACGTTGCAGAGTAACTGTAGTTGTTGCTCAGTAACTACAACTAGAAATACTAGTTGATACCTAACCAGCTACTACTGGTTACTAGTTGATACCGCTAATGGCCTAGATGCAGATGCGCCATTATATAAAAAATAAATAAATAACTAGTTGATACTAGAGACTACCGCAACTACTTTTTTCAACTAACGTAGCTGTAGTTGAAAAGTACAACTACATAACTACTAGTTGAAAAAGAGTATTTGCGCGCGGCCAACTACATACTACTAAAAGTATTTGTAGTTGCAACTACTTCAGTTTAATACCTGTTTTAAATAGCGGAATTGAATTTTTTTAAATGCACTATATCCTTTAGCTTAAAATTACCAATTTTTTTTCTAAGTAGTTGTGTGTGTAGTTAGCTACTAGTGTAGTTAACTACTGCCCAACTCTGTTACTGTTCAATGAAAAAAAAAAAAAAACTGCTGTAAATAGAAAATACCAAAAACAATTCTAAAGAACGAAATCAACACGAGTACAGTAATCTAGATATTCATATGGCTTCTTCGTATTCCAAGATGCCGTAGAAACAAAATATTGTTTCTAATTATACGTATTCTGTTTTACTGACTAATACATTTTGTTACTATAAGCGATAACAAAAATAACGTGCAGTAAAAAAAAAAAAAAAAAAAAAAAAAAATGGGGGAAACACACAAAAAGATCCGTTCAAATAAACGAAACTACCTACGTTTTAAGCACTTATTTCTCCAAATATGACCGTCCCCTCACATTTCTTCAAAACATTTTTTTCTAAAGAATTTAGTAAGCTTTCGAACATTCCGCTTTTCAAGATTCCGAACCGTTTTCGAGATATTAAGGAAAATACACGATGTTCCCAAAACTTTTCATGTCTATTAATAAAATATTTTATTGTAATCCTTCCTTATTTCCAAACGTAACCAAAATTTTAACGTCTTTGTGTTTATATGAATTTAAAACATAAAGAAAATGTTTCAACTGAATCCCATGATTCTAAGTACCCTAAACTAAAACTTTTTTTAACGACTGTGTTTCCTATTTTCTCAAAAACGGTTAAAGCTATCACCTCCATTCGTTTTTCAAGGCCAATAAACCTATAAAACGAGTACTTGCAAGCATATGAAGTAAGCGCAACTATTTTTTTCGCCCAGAAAAACATGTTCCGGTGGACGAATTCTGCTGGTTAACGAACTTTACCTTTCAAATTAGACATTCGATTTTTGTACTAAATTTCATCAAAATCAGACCATTGGTCTGGGAGCTAGAGAGCGAACAGACAAATATATAGTAGATATATATATATATATATATATATATACACATATATACAGATTTGAACCACCGTTATTTTCGTTCTTTATGGGTTTTGAAACGTAAAATTTTCTATTCCGCAGTTCCGGATTACGTCATGAGGTCAGCCCTATAAGCGGGGTGTATAAGGGAGAGAGGAACCGCGCTAAAACAAGAAGGTAATAAGCTACCCTAACCTTCTGTCCACCATCCGACCAGTAGAGAACGGTGTCGATTAAACCACCAGGAGGAATTAAATTAAATTCGAGCAGATGTAATTTCTGATGCTACCAAAAACATTGATATTTAAATAAATGAAATAAAATACATTACTGTAAATGCGGTGCTAATGACCTAAGCAGTAGGCGCACCCAAAAATTAAAAAAAAAAAAAAAAAAAAAAATTACTGTAAATGAAAACAGAAGATGCCAACGGCCACACCTTGTACAAAACACCGACTCTCCTTCGATCATAGGAACATACAGTGTGGTTACATCAATCTTCTACCTCGGTAAACCTTGTGCTGTTATATGTCAATCTGTAAATAGCCTGGTGCTAATTGCTAGAGGTTGATGTACAATCCAAAGAAATGCTAAAAATATGTTAAATTATTATACATAAAGGATAAACCAATGATGAAAAATATATGTATTAAAGAAATTTGCTGAAAATGTTATTCCTGCAATGCATTGACTCTATCTCCATATGATTTAAGATAATATTTCATACTATTTGACCATCGCCGCATAACTAAATATTTGTGCGAAGACATATATTTTCCCGTATATTCGAAGTGCACACTCTGCGAAGAGGCTCGATGCTGCTGGGAATATTCATGGCCTGTTTGAAGGACTCAGCAAAATAATGACTGGTATTCATTTTAGTTACAGCTTGCTTATTTTGCACTTTAGTACTTGTACAATATTAACTCTCTTGTAAGAGACTTATTGTGGATTGTGTAATAGTCAGAAGATTGCATATTTCAGGTTAATGGTGTAAAACACGTTATATTCAGTAGTTCATTTGTGTCCCAGTTTTGAACCGACAGACTTCGTATATCGTCAAGAAATCGAAAAACTAAGTCAAAAATTCTTGTCGCGATTTTCTCGTTTTCGCTTTGTTTTCCAGAAAAATGCAAGAAACCGTGTTTTTTTTTTCTTTTTTTTTTTTTTTTTTTTTTGTTTTGTTTTGTAAAAATCGCGTTTTATCGCTTAAATGAAGCGTTGTAAAAAAAAAAACAACTTGATACGACATTTATAGCATATTAAATTATTGTTAAGATGAGACCAAGTTCAGCATCTTAGCTTGAATATTTTATGAAATAATCCTGTTTGAATAACCCATCGGATGAACATTTTGTTCCATAGTGAGTTAGACATTTCACCCAGTCTTAAACCGACAGTTTTCGTATTCCGATGCGGAATCAAAAAACTAAGTCAAAAAGTCCTTTGTCGATTAATATATATTATAAATAAAATATCTTTATTAGTTTTAAGTGAATATTGCACTCTTATTTTTTCCTATTTTTATAATAGTTTTCTGGTAGTCTGAGGTGGAACATTAATTAATATTCATCATATTATAAAAGTATGGATTCCATGATGTATTCATTTTATTCCGGGAAAGCCACGAAGCTGTAAACAGTTCCGAGAAAATGAGGAAAACGGGCTCCTTTAATGGAATAATATATATATATATATATATATATATATATATATATATATATATATATATATATATATATTATAAATAAAATATCTTTATTAGTTCTAAGTGAATATTGTACTCTTATTTTTCCCTATTTTTATAATAGTTTTCTGGTAGTCTGAGGTGGAACATTAAATAATTTTCATCATATTATAAAAGTATGCATTCCATGCTGTATTCATTTTATTACGGGGAAGCCACGAAGCTGTAAACAGTTCCGAGACAATGAGGAAAACGGGCTCCTTTAACGGAATAATATATATATATATATATATATATACACATACATTTTAACGGGGATAATTTTTGGTGTCTACTAAGTCGAATCGATAAAGATTTGAAGACAATTTTTAAAAATCCGCCCAACCTCAATAGCTCGTCAACAGAGATTGGATTCGGGGTCCCAGACCGTCCTAAAGCTTACTCAACCTTTCAATAATTTAATCGATAATTTCATAGGGGAAAATCAGGCGGACGGAGCATAGTACTAACCTTTTTAGATTCCTAGTTTGCCGTATAGTCAAGAATCAGGTACCTCTACAGAACCTATTCCTCTGGGCTCCAAAGCTTGTTACGTGAAAAATTTGTTTCATTGTTTGTTTTTTTTTTTTTTGTTTTTTTTTCTAAAAACCTTGAAAGTTAAAAAGAAGCTCCACCTACAATTATTCTAATTCTTTAGTTTTTATATAACTTAAATTAAATTAATACAATTATGTTTTCATTATAGGATAAGAAGAGTATAACAGATGTTTTTAATGTTGTAAAAAGTCAGGAATTAAATAAAATAAATGCATCAGTAACTTGTGCTACTATGAGTGCATAAGTTACTGATGCATTTACTTTAATAAATTGTACATTTAATCCATAAAGCCGTTATTATACATTGCACTCTTACGTCAGTAATAATCAGCTCAATTTCCACCAAATTACTATTTTAATTTTCCTCTACCATTTCCTGTCAAAATTACAGTCGGGTGATGACGTCACTTCCGGTAAACAACAACACACAAGATGCTAACTTGGATATCTCCAGCCATACAACATTTTTTTCACACTTTTGAGCCTGAAACTAGAGGCTTAGAATCTACTATATATTTGTCAAATACCACTCACTCGCTCACTGACTATCATCCCCCAGCCCAAACCACTCGACAGAAAATTTTGAAATTTTGCATGGGAACTCCCTATATAACGTAGGCACTCACTAAGAAAGGATTTTTTGATATTCGAATTTTTAAGTATTTTTAGAGGGGTTTAAAGTTTGAGTTGGTTAGAGCAGGCAAGCCTAGGCAGCAAGCGTTGCTAGGACGATAACAGAACAGCTGTTACCGTACATTATCTATTTCATAGTATTATTTTTAATTGAGGTTAATTTCCACTATGATGGTAGTCCTTGAATTACTAGAAATAAACTGTGATTTTGTCACTGATAGAGTTTACGCCTTGGTGATGCTCCATCCGAGGTAATAATATCCCGAACCACTTGACACAAAAATTTAAAATTTTGCACGGACAATCAGTTTAGAATGTAAACACTCGCTCAGAAAGGGTTTTTTGATATTCAAATGTTTAAGTACTTTTAGGGGGGCATGAATTATTAAGAAGTTCCTCATCGGCTCAAAAATGATTCGATTTTGATAACATTTGGTACAAAAATCTTTCTTCTCATTATAGAGGTCACGTTCATTAACCAGTTGAATCCGTTTACTGGAACATGGGTTTTGGAGCAAAATTTGTGCGAAAGATTCCTTAACGTAGGAAAACGGATGAAACCATTTTTTAAGCGAGTTCTGTAGCCATTTACCAGAAAAATTGATAGAAATACTTTTCAAAACTAATTTTCGGTTTGGGTATTCAGAAACGAAGTATATGGGAAAAAATTGTATGAATGGTGATACAAAGTTTTCGGATCTCAGTATATTTTCTAAAATATCTCGAAAACGGTTGGGAACTCGTAGTAAGTGGAAGGCGGCTATTCGAAAGGTTACTAAATTCTCTACAATTCTGTTGTAATTCTCTACAAGATTCTGTTGTAATGTTCGGTGGGGCGATGTCAATCGAAGAGATAAGTGCTTAAAACTTCAAATTTGTTAGTTTTATGCTATTCAACGTGCATTTGCCTCTGCTTACCTGGTTGTTGTTGTTGTTTTTTTTTTTTTTTTTTTTTTTTTTTTTTTTTTTTTTTTTTTTTTTTTTTTTTTTTTTTTTTTTTTTTTTTACTCTCAACGGAAACAAGCACCTCTGCATGGTGTTTCCTGGGTAACTTAAAAGTCCGTGCAATAATAAGCTGTACAAAATTATGTAGTAGCTTTAATTTTGATCATATCTTATTTACCTCAATATAAAAAATACTTATCGGCAGTGGTGAAGCACGGGCATTCAGCTAGTTACTTTTTAAAAATAGTAATAAGAGATATTTTAATTTTGGAAATATTATCAGAACGAAGAAAGTATTTTAAAAAATTGGGATTTTAGTGATGCCCTCTGCTTATACTGATAGATTTAATATAAAAACAGAGGAATTCAAACAAATTTAGAGTACTAGGAATCTTTTTATTATTCAACGATACAATAGTGTGGGAACAAAAACAAACACATAAGGATATTTGAATGTTGTGTGACAATTTTATTTAATTTTCCACCAACATTGAGAAACATCAATTGCTGGAAATGGCCTACATATACATGTAGATTATTTCTAAGAAAGGGCCCATAGCATAAAATAAAAGAAGTTATTGATATTGAATTGGTTTCCTACACAGGAATACTGTTTAGGGAATCACTTTAACAAAAAAAAAAAAAAAAAAAAAAAAAAAAAAAAATATGAATATTTATGCCTAAAAAATGTTGAAGTATTTTTATCTTTTATTTACATAAATATTTGTTTGTAGCCGAAAATAATTATTATATGGGACGTTTTGTACATATTTACAAATATAAGAATTGTTTATATTGCGCGGATTATTGAATTTTAAATAGTAATTGTTATGACATAAATATATAAATTTACAAAATATCAATGTTGAGTTCCCACAAATTAAGTATTATTTTCTTTGTGCCCAAATACTGGATCCTAATGAGGCAGAAGCCCAAGCTGAAATTTAACCCCAATTGACCACTTTAAAATACCTAGCAATGAACTAGGAATACCTCGTTCGTACTCCTTTAATACATTAGTAGGTTTCTACCTTAAACTTTAAAATGGTCTATGCAGTTTTAGTCCTGTGTTTTCTGCGTACCAGGAAATTACAAAGCGGGCTTGCTTTGACGCATCCCTAGGGATGTGAGACATCCAGTGATTCTTCATTCAACAGAACTTCCTCCTTGTCCTTGGACCAGTACCCCTGGGATAGAGACGATCACTATGCTAATATACCAGCGACTCACAGTCATTGTCTAGCTAGGGGCTTCGTTCCTCTAGGCGAAATAATCCGAACGGATTGGAGCTATGCTGGCTTCACGGAATACCAGGACGTCACACGTCTAGATAACTTATCTCCCATTACTCTCCTCCCTCTACAACCCATACCCGTCGACATGAATATTCACATTAATCCCAGGGCCCTCCTTTCAGAGACAGGGCACGGATCTCTCGTGCTCTCTCTCTTTCCTTCTCACCCCCTCTCACTGTTTCTCTCTCACACACAAACTCCCTCGCTTTCTCTTCGGTGCTCTCGTTCACGAAGTTATTCAGTAGATTACACATTAATTTACACCCTTCCAACAAGAAAATAGAATTTGTAATTACTTATGGAAAATAAACCATATAGTTAGTTTTAAACAATTTTGAATTCATTTCCTGTAATAAGTTTGAAGGTTTATCGTTCGAGGTGATCGTTTATTTTAAAATTAAATTAATTGATATCAAACAGACAAAACTGGAATGTATTATTACATGTTTTTTGGCTTCATCATTTCGAATAAGCGAAATCAATTACTTTAAAAATTTAAGCTCTTATTTCTCCGATTGACATCGCCTAATCAAAACTTTAATTAGAAACTTTTTGTAGAGCATTTAATAAGCTTTCTAATGGTATTCTTCCGTTTAACAATATTCTCAACCTTTTTCGAGATATTAAGGAAAGTAAACAAAGTTACCAAAACTTTGTATGTCTGTTAATACAATATTTTATTCTAGCCCTTCATTTACTCCAAACATAACCAAAATTTCAACATATTAGTTTTAATGAAAGTAGAATATGCAGAAAATGTTTCAACTGAATCCCATGATTCTAAGTACCCAAACCAAAAACGGTATTCAAACACTATTTTTCCAATTTTCTCGAAAACGGTTAAAGCTATCGCCTTGAAAATGGTTTCATTCGTTTTTCTAGCCCAAGAAGCATACAAAACGAGTACTTACGAGCTTATGAACTCAAAAACGTAAGCGTTATGATTTTTTTTTGCGCGAATTTCGCCCCAAACGCCATCTTCCAGTAGGCGGATTCTGCTGGCTAACGAACTTGACCTTTCAAATCAGACGACAGATTTTTGTACCAAATTTCATCAAAATCGGACCATTTTTGAGCTTGATAGAGCGCGAACAGACAAGCATATATATAAATATATACTTAGGGAGCGGGTTCTCCCTATGGAGATAGGGAGTAACCGCGCTAAAAAGCGATTTTTTAGATTCGCCCTTTCTCTTCCAAGTCCCTGATATTTCGGCAACAGAACGAGCTGGTAACATGCGGATAGCAGTGTGTAACTACATTTTAATTTAGTTTCACTCCCTTGAGTTCTGACATCAACGTGTTATACACTCTGGATAGTATAATCTCTTAATTATGAAAATTTTACCACCCAGCTATTGCTTTTGATATAAAAAGATAATTATTAGTTAAATATTTTATGAGAGAGAAGTAATCGATGTTGCGAAGATGGCAGAGTTCCATTATTACAAGTAGACCAGTCTTTAATATTTCCCTTTACCACTTTTACAACTACAAGAAGGGACAGCAAATTCGTTTATAAATACACAAGGAGGGTTCGGTTATCGATTACCTGGGTACAAACTCCATTGATTTGAAGAATGTTCTTTCCTGAAACAACAGTCCATACAAAGGTTTAAAGCTTTCGTGTAAGGTAAATATACATTATAGCGCGGTTCCTCCCTCCCTCTATAGGGGTCATAAGGTTGACCTCAAGACGCAATCCGGAAATGCTGACAAGAAACGTTTCAGAACCCCTATAGAACGAAAATAACAGTCGTTCAAATTTGTATATATATATATATATATATATATATATATATATATATATATACTAGTTGTTACCCGGCGTGCATTGCTACACCTATGTAAATTGCTACATCTAGGAAAGCAAAAATAAATTACAAACCAAATAAGTAATATTAAAATCTAATAACAAAAATTCTGGTTCGGGTTCACTGTTTCGACCCCGTGACCTAACTGTGTGCCAAGCTTGGTCAAAATCGGCCAAACTGTGTGAATTTGTATAAGGAACAAATATACAGACTGATAGCTGGTAGATGTTTTTGACCTATCCTACGAGACTCCCTGGATGAAGAAATACCTTTATACTAAGTTTGGTCAAAATTTGTCAAAGGGAGTGGATTTGTATAAGGAACTAACAGACAGACAGACACGTGATTTATATATATATATATATATATATATATATATAATGTTCGCGCCACGGCTCAAAAGTGGTCCGATTTTGATGAAATTTGGTACAATAATCTTCCGTCTAATTTGAAAGGTCAAGTTCGTTAACCAGTAGAATCTGTCCACCGGTACTTGATTTTTGGAGCAAAATTCGCGCGAATCGTCGGATTAAGTTAAAATATTTTCTGCATGTTTAAAATTCATATAAACAAAGATGTTTAAATTTTGGTTACGTTTGGAGTTAAGGAAGGATTAGAATAAATCATTTCATTAAGGGACATGAAACGTTTTTGGACCTTCGTGTATTTTCCTTAATATCTCAAAAACGGTTGGTTAGTGTAAGGTAAAGGTTACTAAATTCCCTACAAAAAACTTTCTGAAGAATGTTTCGATTAGGGGATGTCAATCGGAAAAATAATTGCTCAAAACTTCAAATGTATTTGTTTTGTTCTATTGAACGGGTTTTATCTTTGTATCACTTTTTAGTTGCTGTGTTTTTCTTTTGTTTTAAATTGCATGTATTTGTAAATTTAGTATTATAGTAAATGTATTAAAATATGAAACAGTGAGTAGTGTAAGTAGTGTTTTGCTAAATCAAAACTTGACAAGGCCAGGAAGTCTTTTTTCTATGTCTGGTGTTAAGGTAGATACCGTTGTCAACCGTGACCAATCTGGGCCCATAAATGTATTTCAATGTATTGCAAGGGAAGGTAATTATGAAGATGCTGATTTAAAGTTGACATTGGAATTGTTAACCCAGGAAAGCGCTGAGCGTCTGGAATAGATGGAAAACTTCCTAAGAATGATGTCTCCTAAGAGAGATCGTCCTCCTCAAGAAGGTAGGAGCCCTCGAAAGGAGTCTGGTAGTAGCACCACCCGACAAGTGGAGAGCAGTTCGAATGAAGATGAAGATGCGGAAAGAATGGAAAACTCTGGGAGTAATGAAAATATTAACTATAAGCGGCAGAGGCGACCTCGAAAAACAAAAAGAACAAAGAAGAATGCGGCCAGGAAAAAATAAATAGACAATATGAATGTAATTTTCCCATGAATTTTTCGTTATAGTAGGCACTAGTTTAATTAAAACAGCTGTTCTTTGATAAAAATGTTCCTGATTATTTGTTTTTTCCCCTTTACTTTGTTTCTGTGTTCTAAAATTAGTTTTATTGTATTAGAGTTTTTCTTCTTTTGTTTTGTTTTCAATATCTGTGTTTATTATTATATTTTTATGTCAAGTTTGTTTGTAAAACATTTCATGGAGCCAGTCGTCTTCGTTACGAAGCTCCTCAAATAAATAAATAAATAAATAAATGTATTTCATGAAAGGTCTAACCAAAAATATTACTGTTTCTCTTTCAAGCTTTCCAAATGACACTAGGGATCAGAGTTGGGCAAACGTTAGCGCGCGCTAAAAGCTGATACCTCTCCGCTAATTTAGCGAAACTGTAGAAAGCCAGCGCTAATAATTAGCGGTTAGCGGCGGCAGTGCGCTAACCGCTAATCTATTTATGAAATATCGTAATTGCTATAGTTACAAGTTGTAACTATAGCTTAAGCTATTAGCAATTACGATATTTCACCGCTAATTATTAGCGCTGGCTTTCTACAGTTTCGCTAAATTAGCGGGGAGGTATCAGCTTTTAGCGCGCGCTAACGTTTGCCCAACTCTGCTAGGGATAAGAACGGAGCCGCACTAAGATGACGCAGTTCCTGTGAGTCGGTTTTTTTTTACTCTTAGGATAAACGACTTGACAATCATTTTCATATGAATACAAGAAGATAGATGAATACTTTATTTAAAATTAAATAAAATGGGCTGCCCAATTAAATTGGGTGGCTAGATACACAGCGTGCTTATAATCCATTCGGAAATACGGTTAATTTACGGGCTGAAGATGTAAGGATTTCGAAAAGAGGAATATAGAATAAAGAAGATGAAGACAAAAGAAGGCTTTAGGATGGAAGAGAAGGAATTGATAGAATTGAAATTAAAGTCTAAAGTACACAAGGAAATTGTGTGAATGGATGATAAGCACTCAGTGACCATAGATATGTTTGGCAATTATGCCCAATGTGTCCACTAATATGGACTCAGCTAATGTTGACAGGTGGTCTGATGAAACTCCGAGTCCTTCAAGGATGATGGCTGTGCTCTTCGGTATGGTCCCTCTTGATCCGACCACAGTCCTTTAACAATATATTTTCTCTTCCCGTATTGCTCTTGAAATTTCTATTCGTAGTATGCCGTGCCTTTTGAATATACCTATGGATTTCTTTTCGGCATCTACTTTCTCGTCCTCTTTGGTCTCATTAGCTCTGTAGCGTACCGTGGGATCGAGTATATATGCCGTTTCATCGTTTTTAGGGAATGCTATGATATCGACATATCGTGGTGTTCCATCCTCATCGATTCCGTACACTTCGTCGAAACAATGAAATTCCTTTTCTTTGAGGTATTCTATAATTCTATGCTTCACATTGTGGTGCCTCCGGGTGAAGAGGAGCATGCTTTTAGGACAACTACCAAGCACATGGGCTGGTGTTTCGGTCTCCCTGCCGCATTTCCGACAGAAGGTTCCTAAATCAGCTGCTCCTGCCACACCAGGAACACCACGCAGTCACGTTGAGTTTCAATGCGTTCGTCCATTCGGAAATAGAAAGGAGTTTTTTCTCCTAAATGAATTTAAAGTGAACCACGTCGATTCCTTGCCATTTGGACGTTGCCCATTCATCAAATGACTTTTCACGTAGCGTCCTTCTAATTATCTTTATGCTATGATTCCCTCCGATGTCATGGATATTCATTTTAAGTCTTCTACAGCATTCTTCCGATTCGCTTTCGTAGTCAAAGAGATTTGCAAATAATTGGTCGGATACTTTTACCAGCTTCTGTGCCATCGATCAATGCTGCAATAGAGCTTCCCATTCGCTCTTCATCAGCCCAAGACCTCTAAATCTACGAGGAGCGTATAACATGGCACTACAGGTATTAGCTGGGAGGCCCAACATTGCTTTAACGGCTCTCCGAATTATAGTGTCCACTCCTTCCAAAAAGGTAGAACGTAACTTAATTAATGGCGCCGTTTGAAGTAGATATACTAAGGCAGGAAATATATATTGGGTAACAATATTCAATTTCTGATCCGCCCTCAATAAGTTAGACGAGGCTACCTTCAAGTTCTCGTTGACCTGGTGCAAGAAATTGTCTTTGATGATTAGCTCATTAGAGAAAGTACATCCTAAGTATTTTTTCTCCCTCGCCTATGGTTTCTATCTCTTCGCCATTTTCGAGACATAATTTTCTTTTTCTGAGAATGCCTTTTTCAATAACGACTCCTGTACATATTTGAGGGTTTATAAATAAAACGATTTCATTGAACATTCGTACTATAATGTTTGTAACCCGCTCTGCTGCTGCCACGCTTCATGCTGTTACTGCTTGATCGTCAGCGAATCCTGTTAAAATAACATTGTCAGCATCGTCGTGTAAATTATAACCGAATTCTTTGGCAAAAGCTGGTTCACAAATTTCGCGGTACACTTGCTAATATAAAGAGGGTTGGCGAAAAAGGACCTCCCTGTGGTACGCCCCGCTTTACATCTATATAATCCGTTTGTTTTGCCTGTGAGGTAATTTTAACTTTATTGCTGCAAAGTAATCCCGTTATTGCCCGGTTTTGATCAGGCGATATGCTTTTAACCTCTAGCGTTTTTTTTTTTTTAATGTGTGTGTGGCCGATATTGTCGAAAGCACCTACTACGTCCAAGAAACAGATAACACTCTCGTCTTTCCTATACTTGGATGCTTTTAAAACAGCTTCCATGATACGTCTGTTGACATGGCAACCAGGTAACCTTTTAATGAAACCTCTTTGGCTCGTGTGAAAATTTACCTGTTGAATCAAATTATAATCGAACACTTTCTCGATGAGCCGACGTATGATACACTGTTACGGATCTCCAAGAAGGAATATCGTTGACAGGGCCCTTGCCTTTATATATTAACTCTGTGCGACCTATCCTAAGTGCTTCTGGGACGTACCCTGTTAATAATATCAAATCGGCAATGTCTTTTATTATGGCAATGTCGAGTTTTTTAACTGTTCTTATCAGAACTCCGTCTGGGCCTGGACAGGTATCTAGAGAAGTTGCTTTAATAACTTGATGGACTACTTTCAGGTCAACCTTAGTTATATCGGAACTTGCAACGCCAGTATCGTAGTTTTCTCTAATAAAAGAAATTTCTTGTTCAAAAAGTGATTTGAAATGATCTTGGATCTTTCCGGTCTTTATTTGACACTTTTTTGGACTGTTGGCGTTCATTATATCCATTACAACCTTCTTGCGTCGGTTGCAATAGTTGTATTGAGTGACTTCGTAATTGTATTGTTCCTTTCGATTTGCCCTTGCTGCTTTGTTGGATCTTTGAGGATTAAACATTCGCTCGATCCCTTGCCTGCCTTCTCTCAGTCCTTCTTCTTTCGCATTTTGAAATATCCAATAGCTTGATGTTTTGGACCGGGGAGGCTATTATTTGATTCCTTTAGGAATAGTAAAAACACCTCGTTCTGTTTTTACGTTTTTATTAATAGATGAGTTTTCGCACAGAGGATTATTTAATACCTCCGTTATTCTTAGAACTGAAGCAATTTTGGCATTATTTGCTTGTTTGTAGTGTTTCTTTGAAATGTGAGCCCGAAGACCTCTTTCGCCTGAGAAAGATTGGCTACAAATCTCGCAAACGGTTTTGGACGGGCCGCTATTAGAATTAATTTCATTAAGATTCGGTTTGGATCTGGCATTTCCAAGGGGCTTCTTGCCTCGGGACGAATCTTTTTCCATTAGTTGTATAAATGTTTATTTATTAAGCCGATTTAAGGTTATATAATGTTTGGCCGGCAATGCCACAGCTTCTGCAACTACAAATTAAATTGTCTGTGTCCATTGAATATTAAGGGGTTTCTACTATTGCTGCATAATATAAAAGTAATTTAATTTAATTCTAATGCTTCTTTTTAGAGAGATAGGTTATACTATATTCTCATAGGTTCGATGGTACGGCCTAAGCAGCTACGCTAAATACTTTTTTAGGCGGTGAGTTACCAAGGGTGTTCGTGCTTTTGTCTTGGATTAACCCTTGGGAGCGCGCGCTCATTTCCTAACACGGGATCGCGCGATGTATCTGAGAGATACAAGAGGGGTTAATATCCAGTAAATACGTACTAATCCATTAAAATCGTTTATATTGTTCTAATATACTATTTTTTTTTCAATTTTAATAATGTAATATATCGCATTGGATGAATTATAAAAGTTTAATTTAGCTAAATTATTAAAATATTCTTATAATTATTGTAAGGATAACCAATGAAGTATTTTTGTATTTAGTTTACAATTAAGAAACATACAATAAGATAATAAAGATCCTCTTTAATTGAATTAATTTATTACATATTTGGAAAACGTACTGCTATATAAAAACATACTGCTATTTAAAAACATACTGCTTTATAAAAACATACTGATATATAAAAAATGTTGTAACTGTTATGTTGAGTATAATAAAAATAAGTCAAATCAGTAAAACATACAAACATTAAAAGAATAATAGAACTTTATACAAATAATAATTCAAAAGAAGAATAAGGAAACTAAAAATAGAAGGAAGTTTAGTGCTCAAGAAAGCACAAAAAGTTATTGAGTTATTTCGGGGACGCGCGATATCTGAGAGATAATACTGTAATTTTAATACTCAAGTGGATAGTCATGCATAGTCATGTATTAACTAACATGCAAAGGACCAAATAGAATCTAATAGAGACACAATTTTTTTAAAAAAACGTATATAAGAATTAATTACCTGGGAACGCTCGATGTATCTAAGAAGCACAAATAGGGCAAAATCAGGCTTAACCTCATCCGACAACAATTAAAACAATTAGCAACAATTAAAAACTGAAGTGACGGAAAAAAGGAAAAAAGCAGCTAGAAGTGACGGGAGCTGCCTCACTCTATCCTATCATAGCGGATTCCCGTGAGACGTTGCGCCTATGTATCTACTGGGTACCGCGCGTTCCCGAGGGTTAATTATGTCTTATTATTCTTACATTAAGTGAGCCTCAGTTTTCCCGATAGTGCTTGGAAGTGTTTGCGCAATTATTTCGTTGAAGATTCTTCTTCCACTGAGATTGGAGGTTACTTTCTTGAAAATGAACGCAAAATTTCTCCGTAACAGGAAAGGTTAATCTCTATTTTACTCAAAGTAACGGAGCGAAATTTTTTCCGGTCATTTCATTACACCTATTTTCGTTTATAAATAACTTACAAAGAATTATGGCGTTAATGTGTCTCTCGGCGGTCTAGTGGCTCATGCCTTGGATTCTCATGCGGGAGATGGGGTTCGGAACCTGCTTGCAGCGGGTTGTGTCTTTTTTTTTTTCATTTCAGGGCCCGTTGAAAAATACTCTGCTAAACCATGAAAGTTTAGAGAGAGTGGCAACCTATCAATAGACCGGCGCTAATGGCGAAGCGGTGTACAATACAATGATAAGAAAAATAACTTAATAAGCAATAAGTCGATAATAATAAAATTACTTTTTAGTTGTTTTTGTTTTAAAAGAAAAACTGTCATTCATACACATTTTAGAGCGTTGAATAATTGATATGTGTATGCTAGGTAAACAGACCCAAAATGGATGGCATGAGGAGTTCTTTAATCAGAATTTTTTTTCCATTAGGTGTAGATGCTTTAGTGAAACCATTTTATGCTCCCAAGTACCCCCCCCCCCTAACTAAACTCCAAAAGGAAGGATAGGGATTTATTGTGCAAATTAGTAAAAGAGGTCCGTTATTGTTGGGGTTTACCAAGAGTCCCTCTTTAAACATCAAAACAATTGAGAACCTAAAAGCTATATTATTTTATACAAAGAAATTACCGAAATTTTAACTTATTATGGATGGTATATTGGTCAAATCAAATACAGTTTTACTGATATATTACATGTTTGTACAGCAAAGCCGTTTTAAAAACAAAATCCTGTCATCAGCTCTCCAATTCGTGTTGTCTGGTGAGTTTCCTTGGGAGGGCCTTTTACTTTTTCATTAGTACTTAATACATCTGTTCATTTGTGAAGTACATTAGTCATGTTTATGTTAATATTTACAGAAATTGATTAATGGTTGAATTGCTATAAGAACTTTTGGTCATTCCATTTTCTCTTCTATATTGCACATACTTACCATGACAGTTGTAGGTTAACGATTACCAAAATAAAAGCATCGTTTCATCAACACAGTGAAAGTTATTGTTAATAAAGTATTGTAAAATATTGCCCCATCCGGCTGCTAAACCATTGATCAGTGGATATATTTTGTGAAGGGTCCCCCTCAGAGTGGTCCGAGAAGCTATAAATCATGTTATAGGAAGCCCAGTGGGGGTCGTATACCTCCTAGGCGGGGATAAAATTGCCCCCCCCCCCCTCCTCCAGCACCTCCTGAAATTTACATAAACTGATACACTCCTTCTCACTTCCTGCTAAGCTCATGAAAGCTCTCTCAGCCTTATTATACTTCCTAAAAGGATCGCAACTCTAAATTGAATGTCTCTAAAGGCCGTAGAAGCCTTCCATTTCTCGGCTGCCCTTTTATACATTAGAACCTAATATTGTACGCTCTGAGGGTACACATGGGATGGACGGAAAGGAACTTAAAGGTACGAGATCCGGCTATAAGATTACTACGTTCGACGAGTGTATGAACATTTTTTTTTTTTTTTTTTTTTTTAAATTACTGAAACTTAATTCAATTTTCTATCAAAATATGGCCACTTGTATATTTAATTGAAATGTAATTAATGTATTTGTTGTAACACTTTTACAATAACGACGCATATTTGACTGTTATATATCAAATTAAAACTCCGATTGAATTTGTTCAGTCAGTGCTCCTGAAATAGTTTGGCAACACCAATGATTATAGGCACACCTCAAATAGGTAAGAGATTATTATGCTACACATTGATTATTAATTGTTCTACTTTAAAATCGATTGTTTAAATGATACTTAGAAAAAGTTACGGAAAAATCATTAAATAAAACTATCAATAAAGAAAAAAAGTTAACTATTGAATCGCATTGAACATGGGCGTTGGGTGTTGGTTCCTCAAATAGGAGCGCTGAGCATAGGCGTTCTTTCTGGCTTCTGCTACACATTGATTCAGCTGTTCATTAAAATATAAAAAAGAAAAACTATTCAAGCTGTTCATATCTATACTATAATAAAATTTTATCGGATGCTGTCTGTACATGGAACATCTTAATAGAAGAATGTGTTGTAAAAATAAACTAAATTGGTTCATAAGGAGGGGGGGGGTACTCCGCACCCAAATTTCTAATTACTAATTTATTATAATTATAATTACTAATTTATTATAATTATAAATGTATAATAGAATACTCTTTTTTATTCCTCGGATTCCACTCATTCCAAAAAATTATGTTTCGCGATGACAATTAATTATATCTCGCAAAAATTTCATAAAGTTTGATGGCATCAGTGCTTATCTAGATTCTAGATGCTCACTGCTGCCAACAAACTTTACTGATATTTCCCTTGTGTCTGTCAGACACTCTTACATACCAGGAGTTAACAATCCCTAAGGGGTCAGCTTTATGTGTCTCTGTCACGTGTTTGCAATCCTAGCACTGTGTATGCTTAGATGCCCAATGGCTAGACATCTAATATCGTATATAGAGCATTACTGTTAGATAGGTATTTTTTAAATACCTAAAGACGGTGTTTATATTCCAAAATACACCAAAATATATATCCAATGAATGCTGCTCTAAGTCACTATTCGGGACGAAGTCGCGGCCACAGCACTATGTATCCATGAATAACTTCATAAAACTGTGCATTTCACTGGTGGTTCAACTTTGCGAAATAATTCTTAACCAAAACGACTCAGAAATCCCATAAAAAATGCAAAGAGGTAATGTTGGTGTTCTGAGAAACAAACAGAAACTAAAACCTAACAAAGAGAGATTCATATACAGACATAAACAAACCTACTTCCAGACCTGTTAGAGGCCGGTCCATTTGACCAGTGCCGGCGGTTCTAGGTATATAGTCTATTTAATGGCCATTGAACAAAGTTATATTAGAGACACTCCAGGTACTCAAAATATGTAAGATTCTAAGAAACATCAGTGAGTGTAGAATGTCTACAACTGACAAAGGCAATTTTATTAAACTACGAAAAGGCCGACTGGTCAAAATGACCGGCGTGGTGGTTCTAGTGTTATAACTTTGTATGTATTCAAACATGATATAATATGGTGATTGTTCAAGTTCACTAAATTCTAAATGATGTTTTTGAAATAAAAGCATAAGATCAATAAATAAACATTTTTTTACTAATTGTTAAAAAAATAAAATTCAAGTACATAAATTTAAGGGGAGATCGCACTAACTATCCGTAAAATGAAAACTTAACTCGTCCTCAGGAAAAGCGAAACCTCATGTAACCTCAAAATTAGTCACGATATTAAATCCGGTCTAACGTCTTTACCCCGGGCAATGCCTCTTCAAGAGTTCTGAAACAACTTGGTTTCCTTTTAGCGCGGTTCCTCCCTCCCCCATAGGGAGGAACCCCGCTAATAAGGTTGATACAATGAAACAATCCGTAAGTGCCGACCAGAAAATTTCGCGTTTCAGAACCCCTAGAGACCGAAAATAACGGTGGTTCAAATTTGTATATATATATATATATATATATATATATATATATATATATATATATATATATATTTGTCTGTTCGCTCTGTAGCTCCCAGACGAAAGGTCCGATTTTGATGACATTTGGTACAAAAATCTTTCGTCTAATTTGAAAGGTCAAGTTCGTTAACCAGCCAAATCCGCCTACTGGAAGATGGCGTTTGGGGCGAAATTCGCGCAAAAAAATCGTAACGCTTACGTTTTTGAGTTCATAAGCTTGTAAGTACTCGTTTTATATGATTCCTGGGCTAGGAAAACGAATGAAACCATTTTCAAGGCGATAGCTTTAACCGTTTTCGAGAAAATGGGAAAAATAGTTTTTGAATACCGTTTTTGTTTTGGGTACTTAGAATCATGGGATTCAGTTGAAACATTTTCTGCATGTTCTACTTTTATCAAAACTAATATGTTGAAATTTTGGTTACGTTTGGAGTTAAGGAAGAGTTAGAATAAAATATTTTATTAACAGACATAAAAAGTTTTGGTAACTTTGTTTACTTTCCTTAATATCTCGAAAAAGGTTCTAATTAGCCGATGTCAAACGGAGAAATAAGAGCTTAAAACTTTAAAGTAATTGATTTCGCTTATTCGAACTGTTCTTTTTGTATGTTTTTTATTCCTTGTTATTTTTTAATTGCTTATAGTTCGATAATGTATTTGAAAATAAAACAGGTTAAGAAAAATAAGAAAAACAATTTAATGTTAGAGATATGGATTTCCAAGATATAGCTTTTCAACTGCCTAGCGTCCTTCCTAGGGAGGGTTGTTTGTCTTTGATTTTGGTACTTAGAATTATGGGATACAGTTGAAACATTTTCTGCATGTTTGAATTTCATCAACAATAATACGTTGAAATTTTTGTTACGTTTAGATTAAAGGATGGGTTAGAATAAAATATTTTATTAACAGAAAAAAAAAGTTTTGGTAACTTTGTATACTTTCGTTAGTATCTAGAAAACCAGATTACCATTCGAAAGCTTACTAAATGCTCTACAAAAAAGGTTCTGAAGAAAGTACCCAATCGGAGAAATAAGTGCTTAAAACTTTAAATTAATTGATTTAGTTTATTCGAACGGTTCTTTTTGTCTGTTTTATTCCTTGTTATTTTTTAATTGCTTATAGTTGGATAATGTATTTGACAATAAAACTGGTTAAGTAAAATAACAAGAACAATTTATTGTTAGAAATATAGATTTCCAAGATTCCAAGACCTTGTAACTAGCGGGACCTAGTGTTAGCCGACCCTTCCAGGTTAGATCGTATATCATGACCTTTCAAGACTTTACAACACACCGGAATGGCGTTAGTGACCTTAAGGGTTGACACGCCATTATAATAATTAATTAAAAAAAAAAAGACTGGTGGAACCAAAATAATAACTGCTTCTATTTTAATCTTTCCAAATTAGACTAGGGATATGAACGGAACCGCACTAAGATGATGCAGTTCCTGCGAGACGGACCTTTTTTTATTGCGCATTTGGATATATGCCATTTGCACGGCATTAACTATCTATTCTGCTTAAACACCCACGATGGAGCAGGGAAATCTTTCAGCGAGCTATGTTTAGTTACGTTTTTATCTACCGATAACTTGGTAATTGTGAAGTGACTAGAAACTAAGATTATCGAACATTCATGGGTATGAAAATTTCCTAAGGAATATAATTAAAGTATCTATTAAACTGATTAGGGAGGCAATGTTCATTCAACCATTCTCCTGGAACTAAATCTCCTCCTCTCGGTTCAATGCATACAATTTCGATACTCCAATCGAAATTGAAAACTTGAACGACCACAACATCTCTTATTGAATGTGTAAACTTCAAAGTAATTACAAAAGTACACGGTTTTTTTATTGGTTTACAATTTTATACATGATGACTATCGGATTTCAGGGGGTAAGAATTTTAAATATACTGCTTTTAACATATTCCGTAGTCTCTCTCTCTCTCTCTCTCTCTCTCTCTCTCTCTCTCTCTCTCTCTCTCTCTCTCTCTCTCTCTCTCTATATATATATATATATATATATATATATATATATATATATATATATATAAGTGGCTGCCAGCAAAAAGTGGACGAAATTTTCTTTCACCATACGCAATACAATAGTAGAATAGGTTTTTATTGTTAAAAAAATAAAAATCAACTAAATGAATTTACGGTGGATGACACTAACTATCCGTAAAATTAAAACTTTACTCCTCAAGAAAACCGAAACGTCATGCAACCTCAAAATTGCTCGGGTGTTAAGCGATTAATGCACCCCTGGAATAAATTTTGATGTGTTTATTGCAGAAAAAAACTATTTATTGACTCATATTGGCTTTAATGTGTGTTTCGAAAGGAATTTAGTATATATCATATCAGCTGGTTGTAGAAAATTAATAGGTAGTGAACTAGAATATTTAGGTTCTATATAAGGATGAATATTGGCAACCAAAATATTATAGGATATATTTGTTCCCTACCGAATTTTTAAATGGTGTTTTATTGGAACTGCAACAACCTCACTCAAAGACATGCATACGCATGATAAACACAGGAACGCGCGCCGGCACTACAGACACACGCACACACATACACAAAAATCTCGGCTTAAATTTAGTTCATTCCTAGGAAAATAATCTATAAAAGGTATATCAGAGCCTATTAAAGTAAAATGGAACGCTCTTTTATTCGACTAAAGTACAATGTGTGAGGATTTACCTGGTTAACGGACTTCACTTTTTAGATAAGAAAAACTATGTTTGTACCAAATGTCAAAATCTTATTTTTTTTCTTTGGTCAGCTAGAGAGTGGACAAGAAAATTTCGCGTTTCAGAACCCCTAGAGACCGAAAATAACGGTGGTTTTGAAAGGTCAAGTTCGTTAACCAGCAAAATCCGCCCACTGGAAGATGGCGTTTGGGGCGAAATTCGCGCAAAAAAAATCGTAACGCTTACGTTTTTGAGTTCATAAGCTTGTAAGTACTCTTTTTATAGGCTTCTTGGGCTAGGAAAACGAATGGAACCATTTTCAAGGCGATAGCTTTAACCGTTTTTGAGAAAACTGAAAAAATAATTTTTGAATGCCGTTTTTGGTTTGGGTACTTAGAATCATGGGATTCAGTTGAAACATTTACTGCATGTTCTACTTTCATTAAAACTAACATGTTGAAATTTTGGTTGCGTTTGGAGTTAAGGAAGGGTTAGAATAAAATATTTTATTAACAGACATAAAAAAGTTTTGGTAACTTTGTATACTTTCCTTAATATCTCGAAAAAGGTTGAGAATTTGGGAAACGAAAGAATACCATTAGAAAGCGTACTAAATGCTCTACAAAAAAGATTCTAATAAAAGTTTTGATTAGGCGATGTCAATCGGAGAAATAAGTGCTTAAAACTTTAAAGTAATTGATTTCGCTTATTCGAACTGTTCTTTTTGTCTTTGATTTTGATACTTAAAATTATGGGATTCAGTTGAAACATTTTCTGCATGTTTGAATTTTATCAACACTAATATGTTAAAATTTTGGTTACGTTTGGAGCTAAGGAAGGATTAGAATAAAATATTTTATTAACAGACATGAAATGTTTTGGGAACTTCGTATACATTCCCTAATATCTCGAAGACGGTTAGGAATATTGGTAAACGGAGGGTTACCATGCGAAAGCTTACTAAATGTTCTACAAAAAAGATTCTGAAACAATTTTTGATTAGGCTATGTCAATCGGAGAAATAAGTGCTTAAACTTTGAAGTAATTGATTTCGTTTATTCGAACGGTTCTTCTTGTTTGTTTTTATTCCTTGTTGTTTTTTTTTATTGGTTATAGTAGGATAATGTGTTTGACAATAAAACAGATTAATTAAAATAAGAAAAGCAATTCATTGTTAAAAATATATCAGGCTGTACCGTATGAAATGTCAGTTTTGGATTTGTCGATTTCCTTCAAATGTCTTGAAACTGTCGAGGCTCCTATTCCGAGTTCTTTGGCATATTCCCGAGTGTTTTTAATTGCTTTTAGTAGTCAAATGTATTTGTCAATAAAACAGGATACGTATAATTAGAATCAATATTTTGTTTGTTAGAATTCGAAGATGCCGTATGAATATCTAGATTACAGTACTGGTGTTGATTTCGTTCTTTAGAATTATTCTTGGTATTCCCTATTTTCATCTGTTGCCCATAGTTTTTTATTGTTAGTAGGTTTTTCTTATTGATTATAGAATATAAATCTATTTGGCTATAAAACAGGATACGTAAAATTAGTGACAATATTTCGGAGATTTCTGAGCGAAATACTTTCCTTCCAGTCTTCAGAAATGTTCTCTTCTTGAAACGGGACAGTTCTCAATCTTCTCAACTGGTATGTTACTATGACACTTGTACTGTATTCTCTTGGATACCAAATACATGTATATTTATTTATATTGCTATTATATTATATTTATATTTTCAAGCATATAGGTACTCATATTTATGTTAATGTTTCTGCCTTTTTTTTTTTTTTTTTTTTTTTTTTCTTTTTTTTTTTTTTCTTTTTTTGTCCTTACCATTGTTATGCCATATATGTTTTTACAGCCCTGAAGATGGCTTGTATAGCATGCCGAAACGTTGGCGGCAATAAATATACATTTTAGCAAATAAAATGTGTTTTATTGAATAAGAACACTGACCGAAACCCCGACGATCAACGCTTCCGACTTCCGAACGGTCGACCATATCTTCTCAAGAAATACTTTTAAGATTTTCTACCACCACGAACGGCTTTTTTCCTCTATTTTTATCCACTAGATAGGCTTTATTTTGCATATTATTCTATATAAGTTTTATTCAGAGGGGATTCTGATGAAATGTCGTGTTTTTGCTGTGGATTTTAAATACGATGTATCTAAGATTGGATAACATTAGCGAGTCTACATAGTTAAGAACCGACGACGGAGGATTACTTCTTGCTATGATTTAGTCTACATATGTATATTAAGTCCTAAATCCAAAAAATAAACTTCACAACGGTTAGATACTATGAGCGAATATGGCGGTTCAATGCCCGTAGAAGCAGAAGGTCCGCAGGAAATTTACCTGCTAAGAGTTAACCCTCAAGAGCTGTAAATATACCCCTGGTATCTGCTGACACAAATACAAAGCCTAGGCGGAGAGCACCCCAAAAACACAGATCCAAACATTGGTTATATACTAAATATTCATAATGACTACTTAGTTGTAAACCGATTCATCAATTAGCAATCAATAGTTTTCAACAAATGTTATATACTAAATATTGATAAAAAGTATTTAATTAGAAAAAAAACAATATTCCACAAGACTTGTTTTTGGTCCATTTGTGTCTACTCCATAGACTTAATTAGGTAGATTATTCTATTTTAGTCGGGCAACTAAACTTTGTTTTATTTTGTTAAATAAAGTTTTTTTTCTTGACTTGTTATTCGTCAAGACTTTTATTTGTCCTTGTGTATTAACTAGATAGGTTTTATTCGGCATATTATTCTATATAGGCTATATTAGGCAGGGTATTCTTCTCAATCTTGTGTACTTCTTCTTGATCCTTCTGTACATGGGCGTATATAAAAACAATTTCGGGGGGGGGGCTGAGACCATTTCCAGGGTATGGAATACTAAATATTTAGAGCTTGGAATAGTTTTAGGCAACTAAAACGCTATTACACGTAAAATAAAATATGTTTTATGAACTAAGTGATCTTATTTAATTTATTTTTAAGGGTTTTACGAGAAGTTTTTATCATCAATTCAAAATTTCGGGAGGGGCTGCAGCCCCCCCCCCTCATATACGCCCATGCTTCTGTAACCACTAGAAAGGCTTTATTAGGCATATTTTGTATTGATTTATAGACCTTTGCTTTAGAATGAGAGCCAGATTCTGTAATTTCCGCTTCTGTGTAAAAGTTAACTACTGTCGGTGTCCCTGACGCCTTAATATCACTTTTATTCGAGATGTTCGAGAGGATTTTGACAATTTTCACGAGATATATAAAAAAAATAAGTTTATTTCTTTTCTAAGCTTATCAAATGACACTAGGGACATGAACGGAACCGCACTAAGATGCTGCAGTTCCTGCGAGTCGGACTTTTTTTTTGGATTTAGGACTTAATATACATAAAAAAAAAAAAAAAAAAAAAAAATCAGTCCCGTAACAGGCCACGAGGGCCCTGAGGGGCAGATACTATAGAGGTATCTGATTCTTGACCATATGGCACACTAGGGAGATAGTATGGTAAGTACTATGCTCCGGCCGCCTGATTTTCCCCTTGGCTGCTTCGACTGCTAGAGTCATTAGCACCAACCAAGGTACCCATTATTAAATTAATTAAAGGCAAGGTTGGCCTAGGGACGACCAGGCAGGCCAAATTCAACCCATGAACGAAGACACTAGAAGAAAAAATCTTTAGTGCTTGCTCGGGGTTTGAACTCAGGCCTCCAGCTTATTAGTCCAGTGCTCTACCACTGAGCTAACCTCGTTCCCACTTAATATTCATATGTAGACTAAATCATAGCAAGAAGACTACCTCCATCGTCCTTTCTTAACTATGTATACTCGCCAATGTTACCCAATCTTAGATACATCGTAATTAAAATCCACAGAAAAAAGACGACATTTCATCAGAATACCCTGCTTAATAAAACATATATAGAATAATATGCCAAATAAAGCCTATCTAGTGGATAAAAATAGAGGGAAAACGCCGTTCGTGGTGGTAGAAAATCTTACAAGGCATTTCGCTCAGAAATCTTAATATTCTATAATCAATAAGAAAAAACTACTAGCAATAAAAAACTATGGGTAACAGATGAAAATAGGGAATACAAAGAACAATTCTAAAGAACGAAATCAACACCAGTACTGTAATCTAGATATTCATACGGGATCTTCGAATTCTAACAAACAAAATATTGCTTCTAATTATACGTATCCTGTTTACTGACAAATACATTTTACTGCTATAAAAAATTACAAAAATAACGAGCAGTGAATTTCGGTACAGCCTGATATATTTGTAACAATGAATTGTTTTTCTTATTTTAATTAATTTGTTTTATTGTCAAATACGTTCTCCAACTTTAAGCAATTAAAAAATAACAAGGAATACAAACAGACAAAAAGAATCGTTCGAATAAACGAAATGAATTTCTTCAAAATTTAAGTACTTATTTCTCCGATTGACATCGCTTATTCAAAACTTTCTTCAGAACCTTTTTGTAGACCATTTAGTAAGCTTTCGAATGGTAACCTTTCCCTTCTCAAGGTTTTCAACCGTTTTCGAGATATTAATGAAAATATACGAAGTTACCAAAACTTTTCATTATTTCTAGCAACAGAAAATTGGTCTCATTTTACCTATCCTGTTTTACACACAAATACATTTTCCTTACAAATACAAGATAAGAAATTACAAAAATAAAAAGCAATGAAAAACTAAGGGAAAGAGACAAAAATTACAAAAAGAACGACAAAAACCCGTTCATATGAACTAAACAGACGTATTTGAAGTTTTAAGCACTTATTCCTTCGATCGACATCACCTAATCAAAAATTGGTTTAAAATCTTTTTTGTAGAGGATTTAGAAAGCTTTCAAATAGTCTCTATACAAATAGTCTCTATACAAATTTCCCAACCGTGTTCGAGATATTAATGAAAGTATAAGAAGTTCCCCAAAACTTTTCATGTCTGTTCATAAAATTTTTTATTCTAACCCTTCCTTAACTCCAAACGTAACCAAAAGTTTAACATGTTAGTTTTGATGAAATTCAAACATGCAAAAAATGTTGAAAACTGAATCCCATGATTGTAAGTACCCAAACCAAAAAAGTCCGACTCGCAGGAACTGCCTCATCTTAGCGCGGTTCCGTTCTTATCCCTAGTCTAATTTCAAAAGATTAAAATAGAAGCAGTTATTATTTTGTTGAGAGGAGATCGTTGACCGTTGATGATGCAAGGTAGGGATTGTCCGGGTTCGGTCACTGCTACTTAATAATACATACCCCATATGTGTATGTATGTGGGCATATATATGTACATATGTGTGCGTGTATATGTGTATGTGTATATGCATATATATATATATATATATATATATATGTTAGGTATATTTACATAGATATGTGCATATATTAGTGTTAAATATGTCCTACTTGTATTTACAGCCCTGATGAAGGCTTGAAGTTCAAGCCGAAACGTCGGCACAATAAAACCATTTTTACGATAAAAGTAGCAGTGACCGAACCCCGACAGTTATTGTTTTGGTTCCAACAGTCTTGAAAGGTAGGATTTACAATCTTACCTGGAAGGGTCGGCATCACTAGAAACATTCCCGCTAGTTACAAGGTCTTGGAATCTTGGAACTCTATATTTCTAACAATAAATTGTTTTTGTTATTTTACTAAACCTGTTTTATTTTCGAATACATTATCCAACTATAAGCAATTAAAAAATAACAAGGGATAAAAAACAGACAAAAAGAACAGTTCGAATAAGCGAAATCAATTACTTTAAAGCTTTAAGCTCTTATTTCTCCGATTGTCATCGCCTAATCAAAACTTTGATTAGAACCTTTTATGAAGAGCATTTAATAAGCTTTCTAATGGTATTCTTCCGTTTACCAAGATTTTCAACCGTTTTCGAGATATTAATGAAAATTTACATTATTTCTAGCAACAGAAAATTGGTCTCATTTTTCATATCCTGTTTTACACACAAAATTTTCCCAACATAAGAAATTACAAAAATAAAAAGCAATAAAAAACAAAGGGAAAGAGACAAAAATTACAAAAAGAACGACAAAAACCCGTTCTTAAGAACAAAACAGACGTATTTGAAGTTTTAAGCACTTATTTCTCCGATTGACATTACCTAATCAAAAATAGTTTTAGAATATTTTTTGTAGAGAATTTAGAAAGCTTTCAAATAGTTTCTATCCACTTACCACGATTTCCCAACCGTGTTCGAGATATTAATGAAAGTATACGAAGTTCCCAAAACTTTTCTTGTCTGTTCATAAAATATTTTATTCTAACCCTTCCTTAACTCCAAACGTAACAAAACTTTCAACATATTAGTTTTAATGAAACTAGAACATGCAGATAATGTTTTAACTGAATCCCGTAATTCTAAGTACCCAAACCAAAAACGGTATTCAAAAATTAGTTTTCCAATTTCCTCGAAAACGGTCAAAGCTATCGCCTTGAAAATGGTTCCATTCGTTTTCCTAGCCCAAGAAGCCTATAAAAAGAGTACTTACAAGCTTATGAACTCAAAAACGTAAGCGTTACGATTTTTTTTGCGCGAATTTCACCCCAAATGCCATCTTCCAGTGGGCGGATTTTGCTGGTTAACGAACTTGACCTTTCAAATTGGACGACGGATTTTTGTACTAAATTTCATCAAAATCGGACCATCAGGGAAGCCAGAAATGAGCGAACAGACAAATATATATATATATATATATATATATATATATATATATATATATATATATACATATATATATATACAAATTTGAACCACCGGTTATTTTCGGTGTCTAGGGGGTTCTGAAACGCGAAATTTTCTAGTAGGCTCTTCCGGATTGTTTCATGAGATCAACCTTCTAAGCGGTGTTCCTCCCTATGAAGGGAGGGAGGAACCGCGCTAAAAAAGATTATTTGTATTTTATATATATATATATATATATATATATATATATGAGTTTATATTTTTGTATATAATCGAGAGAATTACGATTCACCACCGTTTCCACTGCATAGCCCGCATTTTTCAAATATTGCGAACGCTTGAAATACCAACGGACTTATCTCCTTGCATTCATTGAATACAGCCGCTTGTAAAGCAGAAAATAAAGCATTTTACATTTTACAACATGCTTCATTTTTAAAAATATTCACTCCACACGTTATAGCTTTTATCAGAAAAACATTGAGAATTATTAAAAAACTCTCTACAATCTACTTTTTATAATGAATGATTCATTCTTGAACTACTCGAATGATTGTATATTAAAACTAGCTGTATTGTGAAATAACATAGCTTGATCCAAAGGAAAACTATTAGTTAACGGTTCGTTTAACAACTGGAATTATATTTAGTAATTATATATCTTCCATTATATTGATATGTAATCTGTGCATAATCGTCTCCATACAAGACCATTGATTATAATATAGTTTACAATAAAATGAATCACTTTCACTGTTTTGAATAGAATTATTATTTGAGACCAACTAATAAAGAGTAGCTATCAACCCAAAATATATTAAATGAAGGAAAATGTTAAACATATAGACTATATCATTAAAAATCCTAAAAGAAAAAAGCTTACTAGCTACAAATGCTATAGCTGATGAAGGGTACATAACCTGTTTTTGACAAGAATTCTCAAAAATAATATGTATTTTAACTGAAGTATTTAATAATTTAATATAAAATATAAGATTCGTATTTTTGTATATATATACAAATTTGAACCACCGTTATTTTCGGTCTCTAGGGGTCCTGAAACGCAAAATTTTCTAGTCGGCACTTCCGGATTGTTTCATGAGATCAACCTTATAAGCGGGGTTCCTCCCTATGAAGGGAGGGAGGAACCGAGCTAAAAATGAAACCTAGTGATTTTTAAAAACTGTAAAAGTTTAATGGTTACGATTATGGTTTTTAAAGCAAATACTAAATTAAAAAAAAAAAAAACACAAAAAAAAACAGTATCTCTTTCTTTGCTACTAGAGACTCCTTGTAACACATGCCTAATCTATACGTCCAAAATTTCGAAAAAAAGGTAATATTTCTGTGTTTGCCCCAGAGTATGTGATTATCAGCGTTTTGAATCCTCGCAGTTACTAAGTCCATTTCGAGCCATTATAAAACAGACATTGTTCCACAACAATAAATCAGTGAATTTTGTCTCGATGGTATACAGAAACATGTATCACTTAGACCCGCAATCTCTGATACACGGAAATGATTCGGAACTTTATCGCAACAATTTGTCCTAGAGTGGACTAGGTTTTAGGCTTCTTGTATAATGAAATAAATTTAAGCTATATTTTTCTTTCATGGTACATTTGAGCAACATGTGAATCTTTTAAGGGCAAGGATAAGACCCAGCGCACACAAAAAAAAATAAAGAAAGTAAAATGAAGTACTCAAGATATACAAAAAATCGGAAAACTATCGGTATGATTGAGGCTTGAAACCAAAAAGCTTGTTCGGGGAAAAATAGTTCAATTGAAGGCACGAGTACAAAGAGGGCTAGATACTGTGTTGATATTTTATTCATATCACGATCGTATAATATAGAGTCTGCGTTGACAGCACTAGGCTCGCCGCCGCTTAGATGTGGCTTAGCTCCTGGCCTTTGACGGCAAGCATTAAAGGCTAGGATATACCAGAAGTTTCCTCCATGTCCAATGTCAACCATCCCCTTTAGACTGCACTAGACATCTGCACACCAGGTATTACGAGTACACAAACTATTACCACTAAACTTGATATGAGTAACTATATTGCCTCTTAAAATATCGGGGGATTTGATGATGTTGACTGGTGAAGAGAAAGCGATTTTTCTCCTACTCTAAAATGAAGGCTGTGATCTCACAATCACTGTAGAAACAGAAAGTGATGATTCTGAAGGTGAAGAGTCAGTTTCAAAAGACGATTGACTTTCTTTTTTTTTACAAAATATCATTAACAAACTATTATTATTAGTAATAAATTATATAATATTTTGTATTACCAACATAGTATTTTATATGAATACATAATATATTTTTCATCATACCTTAATAAAAATATATAATATACTAGCTGTTACCCGGTGTGCCATGCTACACCTACTTTATATTAAATAGGTGTTACCGGGTGTGGCATGCTACACATGTTTCATATTAAATACCTGTTACCCAGCATGTCATGGTACTCCTACTTTATATTATATATTAAAATGAATGATTATATGACACTTGTTCAAATTATAAGAAAGTAAGTTTATAAGTTGAGAGCTCAGTTAAAAAAATTATTTTTCAAATTTTCACTGAATGTGGGGTGGAAAATAAATTAACCCTTATTTTAAAAAGTATACTGGAATCATGTAATTGTAGTACCACTTTAAAGAAAATCCTAACCAAACTGTCTGTGTATAATTATTTAAAGAAAATAATGTGTGGTCCATATATAAATATATATTAAAAAATAGCAACAAAATGAAGCATTTAATTAAGGTTATACTTACTTAGTTATAAGTTTTAATCTAGTATAACTGAAACTATTCTTTATTTGTATTGTTTTTGTTTTTTTTTTAAATATAATATTAATATGTTATGTTCTATACCTTTTCATGTAATAATCTGTAACTAAGGTTTTTTTTTTCTATGATTGAAAAAGTAATTGATGCAGGATTTATGTTAATTGAGCCAAAAGGAAAGTATTAAAAACTTTTTGTTCCAAATAAACTTTCACATTTTGTTGTTGACATTTTCCGTTATATTAAAGCTTCTCTTTCAAATCTTAAGGTTTATGAGCTCTTCTTTAAGGATAGCCCTTTTGTCATAGGAAATAGGGGTATCTAAGAAAAACAAATTTAGATATTTTTGTTGCAGCTATATTGAAATTCCCAAATAGCTTTCATACATTGTTTATTAAAGCTATTTGGGAATTTCAATACTACTAAATAAATAGGACTTATACTAAATAAATTAATGGGGGATTAATTTGATTTGGGGTCGAGGTTAGCTCAGTGGTAGAGCACTGGACTAATAAACTGGAGCACCTGAGATCGAAACTCGAGCAAACAATAAAGATTTTTTCTTCTAATGTCTTCGTTCTTGGGTTGAATTTGGCCTCACTGGCAGTCCCTAGGCCAACCCAGCCTTTAATAAATTTACCAATGGATACCCTGGGTGCTAATGGCTTGAGGTGTCGAAGCAGCCTAGGGGTAAATCAGGCGGCTGGAGCCTAGTACTGACCACACTACCTCCCTGGTGTGCTGTACAGTCATGAATCAGTTTCCTCTATAGTATCTGCCACTTAGGGTCCTCGTGGCCTTTTTTTTTTTTTTTTTTTTTTTTTTTTTGATTTTGCAACAATATTGTGCTCAAATTGCAAGCGTATTTAAATAATGGAGTAGTCAGAGGATATAAATATCTCAGACAAAAGAAAGCAGATATAAAAATGTAATAAAACTGCTGGGTGTAAATATGTCAATAAAAAGAGGCTTGGCATATTTAGATTAATAGAAAATTGCATGGAAAATTCAATTCACCTGGGGGGGGGGATATATGAAAGAATTCATTTTAATAAGAAGGAAATGGTTTAAAGACAATTCCATGACACCAAATTTAAATATTAAAAGTGAAATTAAGTTAGGCTTGCGATGGACAAAACGTTATGAAACAATAAAAATGATATAAAACTCCATGGTTGCTGCCTTCTCCTTAATGGAACATGTTTTTTTAAAGGTTCTAAGATTGAGGGCTTCGAGGAATAAATTATTATAATAAAGTAAATATTTTTGGTAGAAATCTAGAAGAGAATGTAATTGATTCCTTCTGGAAGTTATTCATAATGGGTATTACTACCATATTTTTTAAAATTAAATGTGCCTTTTGACCCTTTTTATAATTAAAATTGTTGAGATAAGAAATTATTCAAAAGTAGTAAAAGTGTGGGAGATTCATAAAAGCATGTCAAGTTCATATTCATTTATTACACACACAAACAGTAAGACGTACATCACTTCACATTTTAAATTGTATAACCGACAAAAATGTTCCTCCCTAAGGCAGGAAGTATGAACAATATATGAAATATAAAATATCAAATTTAACATATTTCTGAATTTCTCAAATGTTTCTTTACACAATGAGTTTGTAAGCATGTCTCCAATATATTCATTTGACTCAAATGTTAGACAACTCCATTTTTTCAATTGAAAAAAAAATGGAGTTGTCCAACTTTGATACCAATCTCCTCAAATATACACTTCCGAATTGATTTTACCATTTAAGAATGCAGTCTCTATGTCCAACTGTTCAACATTTTGCATTTACAACTTTCTTATTTTCAACTAAATCCCAAGTATTATTTTCTTTAAAACTATACATTTGTATTTAGCCAAGGCTTTCGTCTAAAAATTAATCAAGTCCGGTTCCTTTTCTTCATTAAAATTTTTCATCAGTTCCCACTAACCTAACTATTAACTAATCATCATCATCAACATGCATAGTGACTATGATTTTATTATTCAAAAGTACCCCCGAGCTTCACTATAACGGATTAAAATGCAAATATTCACCTTCTTACCCCATTTAAAAGTCGTTATTTGTTCTGGTTTCTTAAGAACAACTTTACTGCCATATAAACGTAACTTACAAACACCTGGTTTCTTTCCAAATATATTTTATAGGATGTTTTATTATCAATGGTTTTAGCTAAAGTGCGATTTTTCAAATAAGTTGCTCCACAAACAATTTTTGGCCAAAACTTTTTTACAACAATAGATTCTGCCAGTAAACAATGACATATATTCATAATTGTTCTATAAAATTGGTCAGCAGTTCTCTTTAATTTGTGAATATATGAGGGCATGGATTAATTTAGATACTCTTACTCTTTGTAAAAGCATAAATCATACTATTTAAATATTCCTTACCATTGTCACATCTCATAATTTTAATTCTCTTATTTGTTAATTTTCCAAGCAATTAAACACTTCTATATTAACACCATGTATGGCATAACTAAAAGATGAAAATAGACAAACAGAGGTTAAAACTGAAATGTTTTAAAACACAGTTTTAACGAAATGTTTCGAAAAAGATTTGTTAAAAACATAAACCGTTTAAATGTATTTGCAAGCTTTTACTAAGCAAATGTATGTGATAAAATGGAGGCATAAATTAATTATTAAAGGCATAGTTTTTAATAAGCAATAAAATAGCATAGTAACAAAAATAGTAAACAAAGGGAATGGAAGTTAAACTTATAGTTCTACTTACTTGACTTACATGGTTATAAGATAAATGAAAACACCAAACTTAAAAAAGTTTGATACAGACACTTTTGCAAACTTTATGAAGTTTGATTAACGCACGTTTGAAAACTTAAAAAGTTTGCAGACACTTAAAAAAGTTTCATGAAACTTAAAAAGTTAGATGTATGAATGTTAGATATAAACACTAAGGCTAAAAAAAGAAAAAAAATTCAAGCTTAAAACGTAAATGTTTTATAGCAAAGAAAAATGGCTTCTAAGCCCAGTGTTGTCCTACAGAAATAAATTTATGTTATACGATATATTTACTTTTTATTACTTTAAGATAGATTTAAAAGGCTAAAAGGTAGACTTAAAAAATGTTCAAACTTAAAAAAGTTCAAAGTTAAAAAACTTTGATACACACGTTTGCAAACGTAATGTAATTTAAATTGTAATTTGTAATTAAACAAACAAAGGTTAAAACTGAAATGTTTTAAAACAAAGTTTTAACGAAATGTTTCAAAAAAGATTTGTTAAAAACTTAAACCGTTTAAATGTATTTGCAAGCTTAATTCTGTCGCAAAACTGAATAACATCTAGGAGCCCAGTGTTGTCTTACTTGATATATACTTCTTAAACAGAAATATGATTTTTCTCCAAATTCTGAGAATATAAGGCTATTTTGAGAATAGGTAAAACTTTAAAAGAAGTTAAAATAAAACTCTAAAAATAAGTATAACTTAAAAAAAGTAAAACAAAAACAAAAATAAAGTAAAACTTAAAAAAAAAAATGAGTTTAGTAGGCTTGCTAATTTCCATCTATATTGCCGTTCTTCTTTGAAGAAGTTGCAACACTGGAAGAAAATGGCTATTTCGGAGAATTAACTCCTTCATAAATGACATTTTCGAAGGCGTAACTCCCGAACTGTGAATCCTAGAAGATTTTGAGCTAGACTACGAGATTTCCCGGATCAAGACGTATCTATGTGCGAAGTTTGGTCAATATCCGTCAAACGGTGTGGATTTGTATAAGGAACAAACAAACAGAAAAACAGACAGACGTGATTTTTATATATATATAGATTTTAACATTAATAATAAAGATATCCATTTATAATAAATATACAAAATTACGGTAGACTTCAGTAAACTCCGAAAAAGCGGAGAAAAAAGAACCTTTGAAACCAAAAGAAAAAGAAGAACAATTCAAGAAAAAGTAGAAACAGTTTTCCTTATTATGGATTGTACATTTTTTTTTAATTGCTGTGATAAAATATTTTTATTATAGTAACAGAAGAGAAAATAACACAGCTGACAATGCTTGTTATACTATGTACGTAAAATAACTTTTTTTTTTAACGTTTATTTTTACGTTAATTTAACGTTAAAATAACGTTTATTTTTACGTTTTTGTATTTTTACGTTTTTCATTTTTACGTTTACGATTCACTATGTTTCACTTTATGTCAACTACCAATATGTAAATTTGTTATGTACGATCTTTGTTTAAATTAGAGCAAATCGCCTTCGTTTCTAAGCTCATGACACAAATAAATAAATAATCAATATATACAGAAAAAGTAGAAGTTGTATGATTTCGCTAGTAAATGGGCAAAATCCATATTAAGATTCTTGAAATTTTGGTAGTTGGTAGTATTTGTAATAAGATTGATGAAAAACATGTTCAGCCTCATATATGTGGATGGAAAAGTTGTCAGCTGGTGGTATATAGGAGAGTTGTCAGCTGGTGGTATACAGGAGAGCACGCAGCCTCTCGACGCTTATGCACTCATCACTTGTATGCCCTCAGCTGACAAGTTTTCAACCAATATATGAGCAGCTCACAATTTATTTTCGTTAATCTCTCTACAAATACTAATAACCACCAATATTTTAGAGATCTCAAAATGATTTTAGCATTTCGTATTTTTTTACCTATTTAGACCATTAGCTGGCCATCATTCCACCACTGGCCGGCCAGTTGACACATTACAATGATTATTGTATAATTCAATGTGCTTCCCCAATAAGTTTCACGATTCTTAAAATGAGTTCACGTCATCATATTTTTCCTATCTTTGCAACCACTAGCTGCCTCCCCACCGCTATCACGCCAGCTGACAAGTAGCCTGTAACTGGTAAGGACAGGTAAAATTAATAGAGAAAAAATGAGAAATCTTAAGAGTCGTTGCTCAAATGTACACGGGCCGACATATTAAATTGTTTAAATAATATGATGCATATAATGCAGTAATTGGTCCAAATAAATATCTACCACGAATTAAATGCGTATATTTTCCGTTGAACTTGCTACTTAATAAGCCCCACTTTCATTCTCAGGAGAGCTCATTCGTCGAGAATTTTTTTAGAAAAAACAGAGCTCGACGATAATCAAGGAATTAAGGATGATCCTAGGAAGCGCAGAGGCGATCAAAACTGTTGGGCACTTAAAAAGGTTTTTAAAAAATTGCATCCGAAAACCCGGATTGTATTTGGCTCAGTTTTATTAATTTAATACAAAATCCTGGAGTTTAATAATGTAGGATTTTCTTGTTGAAAGTATTTTGGAAAATAAAAAGATTTTTACAAGTTACTTTTTACATTTTTCTTCTGAATGATTTTTTAAGCGCTGATTTCTTTAATCGCTTACAATGTCAATCTGTTTCTTAGAAAATAATTTGCAAGTATTATTTCTTCCATGAAAATTAGGCACCGTTTAGTTATTTTGCATCGAGTATTTATTTTATTATATATATTTTTTTTTGCAATTATCTAATAAAGCTGCTTAGCTAATAAATCACCATCAGAGATTTCTGAAGACCGAAAGACACTGATCCTCAAATTGTACCTCTAGTTTATAAAAGCCAATTAAAGCGATTGTTTTTTCGATATTTTTCTGGAAGAAACCTAAGTGTTGACAGAATGCCTGAGAAAAATGTATTCAAAATTCTTCTTTATACTACTTTTGATAATGTTGTTAGTGAGGGTAAGGAACTCATTTTTGCTCCTCTATACTCCACTACTAGTGTGCCAGCTATCAATTTTTGGAAACCGTCTAAGTGCTATGTGTCGGTTATTTTTGTATAATGTTATAATTAAAGTATAACTGTTTTATAATAGGCTCATTCTTACGCAAATATTTTACGATGTTGAAACGTCAAAACCACTTAAATGAAAACTCTAATTATGATACGTAGTAACCACCTGAGTTAAATACAAAAACTTCAGGAGACACTTTTTAAAAACTGGATTTATTGAATAATGTTTACATGAACTGATACAATTTAGAATTTAGAGATATGTGCACAATAACTGGAAAGGAACTGACTGTCTGAGCCGAAGGAGCAGCAGTTATGATACGGAAGACGGCTGGAAGACTGAGCTGATTGCTTAGAAGACTACATGACTGACTGATTGATTTGACTTGACTGCTGGAGGTTTTTTTTTTTTTTTTTTTTTTTTTTTTTTTTTTTTTTTTTTTTTTTTTTCCTACCCCCAAAGAAAATTTACAAAGCAAAACCTCTGGCTTGTGCCAGTTCATGCTACATTCCACTTTCCACAAATAATGTCAGTGTTTGATGGTGGAGTACACTTTTTCCATGCGAGTCTTCCCTTGAAGGGTCCATCCACTTGCTGTTGGTGGGGGGCCAACGCTAAAACTGACTGCTGGAGTTGATAAGGATAGGACCTTATATAGCTTAGAAAAGGAGTGGGGATAATGGAGGGGATATGTGTGGAATTCGCTACCATATCTCTGTCCGCATCTAAGAAATTCAAATTTCGGTCACTTGTGCAACATTTAGTTTTATGAATGCAAAGCCCAGCCATTCGCTCCTAATGCCATTTTTTTGTGTGTGTTTTTTTTTAAACAATGATTGTAATAAAAAATAGTCTTTCAAGTACCTAAATTGTCAAGACAGAGGTTCTTCGAAAAAATACGAACTATGGTTTGATATTATATTTTTCTTTAATGCAACTGGTTTCTCAGATCTCGTGGCTGTGCCCCATTTATTGCACGATGTTTCTAGTAATTCTACGGGTATGGTGAATGTAAATGGCACATTTTAGCCATTATTTCACCTCTGATTACTACATTTAAATATCAATTGATCAGTTACGATCATTAATTGTAGTTATTCGGGGGGGGGGCTGAATTATGGAATGTACTAAGTAATATCTTCTGCAATAAAACAAATACAATTTTTTTTTCGTTTCTTAGAAACAGCTGCGATAGCGGTTTGCAGGGTTTATCGCAATCGCAGCGTCTTAACCCATCAAACGCACTAAGCGCATATATGCGGGGGTAAAAGCAGTGTCCCAAGCGCTCAAGATGCATATTTGCACGCGTGGAAAGCAGTGACCCGTCGATGAAGACGCATATATGCGATCTGGGTTCTGCAATCGCCACGATCGGCTTGACTCATAGTTAATAGTATTCCCCCTCTCCAAAGACGTTCAATGGTCGAAGGTGCATACAACGACAAGAAACATTTATTTTTAAACAACTGTAAGACAGGAAATGGTTTAGAAGAAACGATTAGGGTCACAGAGACCGGGAGTGCCTTCACCTTATCTCACAGTTACGGTGTATTCAGATCTAGCCAACTCTTCAAATGCTCGTCCCGCACGATAGATGGCCGTTATAAAGTTAACTATTTCTCCAAATAAACAACTTTTGCATATTTTCTAAATACAACCAGGCTGCCCCTTAAGGCACTGCGTGTGCATATAGGGCTATATAGTTTATGTGTCCGATTCTTGACATGATGTCACACTAATAACATAGTGTGGTCAGCACTATACTAGGGGAGCCTGATTACCCCCATTGCAGGTGGACAATTGCGCCCACTTGGCCTTTAATTGACGTAGCTCGATTGTCTGAAATTCTACTTGGTGCAATTCCCAATACTTGATAATAAAATCTTATTGCACACCCGGGATCTGAACTCATTTGGACTATACACAACAAGTTTCGTAATCAAAAACCACAAAACAACGGCTTCTAAAGGCACATGTTCTGAAATGGGGAACTTACAGGAAATCACCATTCCAAATGGACTAATACCGCTAATTGATGATCACGTCTTTGCCAACATTATTGAGATGTTTTGACGTTCTTCATGGCAAAAAAAAAGGAATAGTGCTCACAGAGAGAGAAAGAGAAAAGGAAAAAAGAGAAAATGAGGGAAATAGAGTGAGACGGTGAGTGAGAGGAAGATCATATATATGTATATATGTATATATATATACACATATATTTCCCACTTGTTCTTTTTTCTTTATTTGGCAGAGGGTCGATGAAGCAGAACACCATTTGTTTATGTTTAACTATTTTATTTTATCTATTTTGCCCGACATGTTTCGTGCCTTAATTTGCACCTCTTCAGGGGCTTTCCTTATCGGGAAGTCCTCTCGTCATGTGTACTGGCTTGAGTCAGGCGTAATACTGACTCCCGATAAGGAAAGCCTGAAGAGGTGCGAATTAAGGCACGAAACATGTCGGGCAAAATAGATAAAATGAAACAGTTGAACAAAAACAAATGGTGTTCTGCATCATCGACCCAAATATATATATATATATATATATATATATATATATATATATATATATATATACATACATGTCGGGAGTTACAGGGAGCTACTTGGGAAAGACTATGTTCGGTCACATCAGAACAGGAAAAATTAACCTTAACTTATCGAAACTAAATTAAAATAAAAAAGAGAATGTCCTAAATATGATTAGAATTCAGGCAATTCGAAGGCTATGTTTAACGACGAACAACTAATTTCTGGAGAGAATAAAGTCCAACTCGTAGGAACAGCGCCATCTTAGAGCGGTTCCGTTCGTATCCCTAGTGTCATTAGTAAAGGAGTAGAAGCAGTTATTGGTAGGATTTGCCCTTTCGTGAAAAATTTAAACTCACATCTCAAAGCGAAAGAAGATTTAAGGCTCCAAATCAGGAAACTGATAGTATTCTAGGCGGTAATGACTCCCCCCACATTCTCATCGTTTCCCGCGGGAAACACTATTACCAGTACGTTTCTCATTTCCATGCATTATTTTATTAAAATACTAATTTTACTGTTAAATGCGATTAAAAAAAATAACCAATTAAAACGTTTGGTAAACAGTGACCCCTGTTGAAAAAAACAAACAATTTTGAAGTTTGAAGCACTGATTTCTCGGATTGACGTCGCCCCATCAACAATTCCATTTGATGTAGGGGCCCCTTTTTTGTAGGGAATTAAGTAAGTTTTCGTATGGCCACCTTCCACTTACCACGATTTCCCAACCGTTTTCGAGATATTTTAAAAATATACGAAAATACAAAACTTTTCAGGCCTGTTAATGATATATTTTATTTCTTGTACTTCCTGAACTTTCCAAACGGAACCGAAATTGATCTACCCGAGATTAGATGAATATCAAACGTCTGGACCAAGTTTCAACATCGTTTCTGAGTACCCAAACTGAAAATTGATTTGGAAAAGTAGGTGTTACAATGTTTCTCAAAAACAGGTTCAGATATCGCTTTAAAAATGGTTTCATTCGTTTTTCTACGTGAAGGAACCTATAAAACGAGTACCTGCAAGCATACAAACTCGAAAACTTTAGCGTTACGATTTTTTTCGCGCGAATTTTCCTTCAAAAACCACCTTCCGGTGGACGGATACTGCTGGTTAACGTACCTGACCTTTCAAATTAGGAAATGATTTTTGTACCATAAATGATCAAAATCGGACCATTTTTGAGATGTATGTTTGAGATATATGTGTGTATGTATATATGTGTATATATATACATACAAATTTGAACCACTTATTTCTTCGTGATCTATGGGGTCTGAAACGAGAAATTTTCTAGTCGGCACTTCCGGATTGCGTCGTAAGGTGAACCTCATAAGCGGGTTTCCTCCCTATGGAGGGAGGGAGGAACCACGCTAATAGATAGCGACGCTTATCTTTTTTCCTATCAGTGTGTCACGATAAACTATATGGAAATTTGATTGATGTGTTTTAATTCCTTCATTTAACGATATTCTGTTGTTTTGAATAGAAAGAATAAAAGCAAGAAGTTACAGTACATACGAGTATATATTTCATTTTATGAAAATCTACACTTTATGGAGTCCTTCATAACTTCGAGAGGAAAGAAACTCGCGAAAAGGGATATTGTATCGCCGAGAAAACCCTAATTTAACATGACAGACTTTTAAAAGTGGCTTCCAAGTCCACTATGCCCAGAAGCAAGACATTTTTATAAATTCAATTTGTCTTTCCGAAGTACTCCTTGTTTCTTTTTTTCGGACACTTGTTATCCTAGAATATAGAAGGAGAGACAAAATATAAAGAACTATGTAATGAATATAACAGGAAAATGATTCTCAAACATTTTTATTAACTATTTTTATACGGAAAAAAATGAATAGGAAAGTGAGCCTAGGAAAGATTTTACTTAAAAACTGAAGAACATTGAAGGTTAGGCTACGGCTGATCACTAATGTTTTTTCAGCCTACTGGATAATACTCAAAGGATTTATAAACAATTTCCACAGGTTTACTATTTATATGTATACCGCTACAGAACAAATATAAATACGTTTAAATTTAATATGTCAGATCGCTGGAATAGTAGCGCCTTAAATTTCAAAATTTAACTTCAAGAATACAAAACCACCCCTGGTCTGCTAATATATCGTACTCTAGTAGAAATATTTGCACAACTCTTTGTTTTGAAAAATCGAGTTATACATAGGTTAATTAGCCCAGCTAGTTTATAACTGAGAGGTTTTTATACTTACTAGAATAGAAAATATTTCCATGCATAAAATAGTTTTTCTTTTTCTTTTTAATGGATTTAAAGTCGATAACTCATTTTAAGACTTATTGCGAGCAATATTCTTCTCAATGTTGGATAAGTCCAAACGAAGTAAATATATCTACAGGAGAAGCATAACTAAGCACTAACTAATTACGATAGTCTAAGAATCATTCATGAAGACATTGGCTAACATTTTCTATTAAATAAAAGTCCGTCACGCAGGAGCTGCATAACTAAGCACTTTCCTCAGAATTTGGGTAGTGTAGACTGCTTTCCAGAATAATTTGTTTACAATATCCTATAAAAATAAAATAAAAACATGAATAGTTCTCTTTTAATTTTGTAACAAGTAAGTGTTCAATTATTAATTTTGTAATTAATTTGCTTCCTGAGTTATCTTTACACATGGCACCTACTTCATTAATACAAAAAACTTCATATTTTCCCCTTTTGATCTGACGCAGGAACAGAATACAGTCCCTCTAGTGGGAGGTAGCGCTCCTTGCGGCGGCCTTGCGAACCTAGGCCTGGTGGGCTATTCTATTGAAATACATTACAAAGTAAACCCCCCTTTCCGATAGACCGATTTAGATCATTTTTAGAAAACGCCTTTCTCATAAGTTACCCACGACGTATACCGCGTTTCGTTACAATACAGCAGAAATTACGACCGGTATTAGTATATTTGTAATTTGGGTCAGGAGTAATCCCCCCCCCCCTCCTAATGAACTGATTTTGTTTATTTTTACAACACATATTTACCTGTAGATTACCACTACGAATACCGAGTTACGTCGAAATATAACAAAAATCACGGCTGGCATGGACAAATTAGTGTTTTGGTTTCGGGGTAAACCCCCCCTTCCGGCGGACCGATTTTGGTGGTTAACGAACTCGTTCAATCGTTTGCTAATTGAATGCTATATACCAAGTTTCGTGAAGAAAAAAGAAAAACCGCTATCGTCTTAACAGATATATATATATACATAAATTTTAACGCGGTTCATTTTCGGTGTCTACTAGGTAGGATCGATAAAGATTTGAAGAAATTTTTCAAACATTCCGACATGAGAGCAACCTCAATAGCTACATTCCTTCGGAGGAAAGTGCTAAAATCAAGCCCGTAACGAGATCCCAGAAGGGCAGATATATATGAGTCCTGCCAATGAAGTTCTCAAGGGAAATAGGGTAGTCAATACTATGCTCCGGCCGTCTCATTCTTCCCTTTGCAAATATCCATTATATAATTTAAAGGCTGGGTGGCCTTTTAGAGATTTTTGAATTGCTGGGCTGAAATATGCAATATCAAACATTTCTCAACATTTTTTCCATTATTGTTTCCAGAGTACGATATTTTATTTATTATCATTATAATGAACTCAGACTTTTAGGACGGCTTATCTATAAGTCATTGCCCTTTTCTAGCCAGAAAAGGGTTGATTCCTTTTATTTTTTTCCTACAGAAAAGCCACCACACCTAGTGGGAATCGAACCCAAGACCCTTGGCATGGAGTGTTAAGTACTCACACTTTAACACTCACCGCCACCGGGTATCCTAGAGTACGTACATGGACATCGCCAAAGTTGAGGACCGCTATCAATAAATAAATACATTTTTCACGTATGTTCCTAATAAATTAGGAATTTATTTCTTCAAATCATCTGACCAAATTCGTAATATGGAATTTATAGAAGAGAATGGCGGTATGATTTTCCTGTGTGAATAGGACTGAACGCTCTGCTTAACATGGCAATATTCGGTTGAACAGAGATCAACAAAGGATCTCGCTGATTGGAAATTCCTCCAATCCTTGTTTAGTGGATTGTCATAACAAAAGCATAAGCCTGCTGTGTTCGTATAAAGGCGTTGTTATTAATTCGTCTGTGCGTTGGAAGTGCCATGGATCCAGGAAAGTGGAGCATTGTTTAACGCATATTGCCGGTTAGGTGTGAATAATTTCTCTGAAATTTCGAATATGCCATCACAATAAGGCTAGTAATGTCTTCGATATGAAAGGTAATGCTGATAAAGCGTTTTGAGATTTGGATCCAAGTAGGCTCAGTGTGCACCACAATGTAATCTATTTTAAAATACTATTTTTTAAGTAACTTTTTTTTCCACATTACAGTAACTCTGCAGTGTGGTAATTTTTTTTCTACATGTTCCATTTTAGAAATATTACATGTATGTTATATATTTATGTAACAGGGGATGTTAGATAACATCTTAACCTCAAAATCAACAGTGAAAGTGGTTAAAGGTAAGGAAGTAAAATTAATATAAATAATACTAAAACTATAAAATAATTCTAAAAATTAATAAATGCAATCGAAAAAAAAAAAATAAATAACATTTTGCAAAAATAAATGATATTAATGTATATTAATTATTATTATTATATATATATATATATACATATTTATATATATATATATATATATATATACATATTTATATATATATATATATATATATATATATATATATATATATATATTAGCATAAGTATGTTTTAGCGCTGAACAAAAAAAAAAAAAAAAAAAAAAAAAAGATGAAATGTTGTGGCCACATGGACCGTAGTGTAGCTTAAATGTACATAACACAGGTTTTTTGGGTGGACCTAAAGCATCTTTATGTTCCAGAATTATTACCGAAGGCTCTATACGAATTTTTTTTTATAAAATATATAATATATTTAATATATAATAATGAAATATAACATTTATTTCTTAGAGTTTGTTATAATCGATTGTGTTAATAAATGTATCAAATTCATCAAAGTGTTTGATAAGAAACTCCCTCTTTGAAACCGGCCAGTTTTCTCCTTTTAATATTACAGACTTTATGAATATGATCCTTTCCTTGTGAAGTAGTTTGCACTCAAACATTAGATGGTCGTAAGTGATGACTTCAAAGTGTAAGTAACTTCATCTTGGTCTGTGACCATTTTAAATAACTTTCATTTTAAAATGCTATGAAGTATGTCTTGTCAACAGTAGTGAAGATAATAACTAATGTAAATTTCCATTAAAACAGAACATAAGCGTATCTAGAAAATAATTTCGGGAGGGGCTGGGAAAATTTCGGGGGGGGGGCTGAGACCATTTCCGGGTTATAGAAAAATAATAATTTAGAACTAGGAATAGTTTAAGGCAACTAAAACGGTATTACACCTAAAATAAACTGTTTTTTATGAAATAAGTGATGTTATTTAAATTATTTTTAAGGCTTTTATGATACATTTTTACCATAAAATGAAAATTTCGGGGGGCTGCAGCCCCCTCAGCCCCCCCCTTATATACGCCCATAAAACAGAATGCTAAATGTTAATTATTTTCCGAGTAAAGAGAGAATGAAATATATATTTTGATATTTCGGTCTCACGTCAATAACGAAGCGATTTTTCTTCTTTCAGATCAGGAATATTTATATTATATTAGACAGTAACCTCCTTTCGTAAAGAAAGAAAAACCTGCTTACGAATCCCAGAACTCCTAACAAAAAATAAGAACTTTCCATAAACAATATGACACAGAAAACCTGGTTTTCTGAACATATATACATATTCTTCTATCATACCTTCTAAAAAAATTATCCGATTCTAATGATACTGGGAACAAAAATTCATTATAATAAACAGAAAATTAAGCTCTTTAACAAGCATAATACGATCGATTTATTTTCTTTGAAGTATTCAGATTTTGAATCGTTGTGCCTTAAAAATAGGCTTCCAGAAACACTTCAAAAGTCTCCAGTACTCAAGTAGACTTTCTCCGTTTCTACCTATTAAACTTATAAAACTACCCTACTAAATGGGGTGGGTGTTTGCTCACAATGTTGTGGCTACAATGCTTTCCCGTTCGCGACAAAACCCGATATACAGTACTCTCATAATTAACGACTAATTAACGAGTTCGTTAACAAGGAAAATCGTTCTATCTCGAGCGGGTGTTTACTCCAGAATAAAATTATTACTAAGCCCCTGAGGGTAAAAAGTTTGTTTCACTGAAATAAAAATTCTTTGCAACACCCGACTGTGGTGATAAACCATACTAAATGATTCAATGATGTAGTTTCTGTGTTGTGGCCTTTTTTTATAACATACGAAACTTATAAGGAAGCATTTATTCTTGTAATCAGGTAATGCTGGAAAACTAACTTAATTGGGAGTACGGTTTATATATTTTTAAATATAACATATTTTAATGGGGTCTTCCATGGGGTGGGTTCGATTCCCACCGGCGACAGGAATTTTGTCATCTCAGGGCTCGCTGAGAAAATTCCTGGCTGCACCCAGGATGTCGGCGCTAATGGCCAAGAATTAGTCGATGCGCCGTAAAAAAAAAAAAACAAAAAAAAAAAAATATTTTCAATTTCAAACATATTTATCAAATCTTCTGCATGCAGTTTTTGTAAAGTACTTCTCAAACAAAATGCTTTTTGCAAAAGTATTTGACAAATGCTTTGCACTTGTCAATAGTGTTATTCCATTTATAGTCCGTCGGCCCGTGTACATTTCATGCAACGATTTTTAAGATGTTTCATTTTTTCAGTATTGATTGTACCCGTCTTAATTAGTCCAGAGCCACTTGTCAGCTGGCGAGATAGCGGTGGGTGTGGCTGCTAGAGCGTTGCAAAGATAGGAAAAATATGATGATGTGAAACCATTTTAAGATGCGTGAAACATTTTGGAGAAACTCATTGCATTAAACAATAATCATTGGCACTTGTCAGCTGGCCCGCCAGCGGTGGACTGATTGTCAGCTGGTGGATTAAACTTGACAAAAATACGAAAAACTGAAATCACTTTAAGATGTTTGAAATTTTGGTGGTTACTAGTATTTGTAGTGAGATTAACGAAAAACATTGTCAGCTGCTCATATCATGGTGGAAAATTTGTCAGCTGGGGGTGTATAAGCGCTGAGCGCATGGCGCGCGCTCCGCTTTATACCGCCAGCTGACAACTTTTCCACCCATATATAAGCAGCTGACAATTTGTTACCTCAATCTTATTACGAATACTACCAACTAACAGAATTTCAGGAATCTTAATATAGTTTTTGACTATTTAATAGCGAAAGTATGCTTATAGCGATTACAACTTCTGAATATATTGATTATAAATTAATATTTTTATTATCAACGTCATCTGCATGGATAGTGACTTAGGGCAGCATTTTTGGATATATTTTTTGATTTATTTTAGATTATAAACACCGTCGTATGGGAATTTAAAAAAAAAAATCTTCTTTACAGTAGATTTATACCCGATATTAGGCGTATAGCCATCGGGGATCAAGCATACAGGCTGATAGGATTGCTAAAATGTGACGGAGCCACTAAGCTGACCCCTTAGGAATTGTTTAACTCTGGTCTGTAAAGAGTGTCTGACACAGCAGACAAACAGACAACAATTCTATAAATCATTGTATTGGATACTATTGCGTTGATAATGGCCCCAATAGTATTTTTACCCATATATCTTCCATGCACAGACAGCGATCCGTTAGAATTTTATTATTTGTATGGATAGATTAGGGCTGGTAGTGGCAAGATGGTAATTCGGGTCCAGAATTAACCCCTCTCCTAATAAACCGATTTAGTTTATTTTTACAACATATTTTTCTATTAATATTTCCACAAACGAATATCGATTGGTAATGTCAATAAATTTGTATTCAAATATTTTAATGTGATTTTTTTTGTAATCACTTGATTTTGTGTGAATATTCACATTTTTTGTGATTATTTGCAATTTTTTTGTGAATTTATTTGTATTCGCAGGAAAATTTGCGAATAATATTTTATTTGTTTTTCTATATTTAATATACGTGAATAAAAATAAATTCGTATTCACACTTAGGAATACGAATTTATTTATATTCGTATTTACAAATATATGAAGTATGAATAAATTTGTATTTTTAGTTGTAAATAAAATTATGCCCATCTCTGCCCCCAGCTGACAAGTTTTCCACCAAGATATGAGCAGCTGACAATGTTTTTCGTTAATCTCACTGCAAATACTAGTAACCACCAAAATTTCAAACACCTTAAAATGATTTCAGGTTTTCGGATTTTTGTCAAGTTTAGACCACCATCTGACAATCAGTCCACCGCTGGCGGGCCAGCTGTTAAGTGCCAATGATAATTGTATAATGCAATGAGATTCTCCAAAACGTTTCACGCATCTTGAAATGGTTATACATCATCATATTTTTCCTATACTTGCAACGCTCTAGCAGCCACACCCACCGCTATCTCGCCAGCTGGCAAGTGGCTCTGGACTAATTAAGATGGGTACAATCAATAGTGAAAAAATGAAACATCTTAAAAATTATTGCTTGAAATGTACACGGGCCAACGGACTATTATGTTTTCGACAAAGGTGTAAGGGTCAACCTCATCTGTCTTCTTCCAGAAAAACGCGACTTTGCGCGACTGTGCGGCAGGATAAGATTCACCTCTTTCAAACTGAGTAGCTACTGATAGCGTTTAAGCTAATAGTATCAATGGCTCCTAAGATACGGTAGTGCTAGGAAATAAACTTACCTAAATTACAAAAGACAATCCACTAAAATCCAGCATCAGAAATAACAAAACTTTAGCATGCCGCACGCAGTGCCGCCACACAGTGAGTTAACAAGTTTATTTTATGCTGACTGTAAATATATCAAAACTGTGGAACTCCTTAATTACATTACTTTTAGTTATAATTCCATATTTGCAAAGAATATAAAACAAACTTATATAGATTTAGGAAGAATTTTCTGGATTTATCAAGATACAATCAGAAACAGCTACAGCCAAATTAAAGATAAACGAATAGAAAAAGAGACAAAATACAAGGTTTATTAAATTGATTACATGTGCAGAAATCGAAACAACTATATAAAAAGAGAATTAAACTACATGCCAAAACCTTTGACAGGTCTGACAACATTGGCGTATAGTGCTATAAAAAATAGTCAATCTTTTAATTTTGACACAGTGAAGATATTAGGTAGGAGAAAAATACCTTGATAAATTATTTTTTAATTTAATAAACAAGACGACATAAAAAGAATTATTTTATAAAATGACAAAATCCTAAAACTGTCGATGTATAACAGCTGATACCTAGTAGACATGATTGATCTTATAAGTCTAGAGGTGGCTCTACCTGCGGAAGGTTCTTGGAGGTTTTGGGAGGAATTATATATTATTTTAAGTACTCCTGAAGAGGCTTCATAAAGTCGAGAAACATATAGACACAGAAGGAGAAACATATTCACAACAGAGTGAAGGAGTCTTGAAGGAAGTGAGTGTTTTGTTTGAAATTTGACCTTCTGCCTCATATAAATATATTGAAGTTCATTTAGCTTGAATATGTTTTTATCTTTTAATGGATTTGAAAAATAGGTATTCATATCTTTTCTTTACCCGCAAGTCTTAGTCCCATTGAATCTGGCTGGAATATTAACGAGAAAAAAAATATTGTTTTCAATAATCTCCTTCTAGACATTGTTGAGATTCTTCAATAAGAATTTCAACAAGTCAGGGTGGCTTCCGCATTCCTCCACTCAAAACCTGAGCTTTCAAACATTCAATAACTGTCTGAACTAATTGAGAAACATTTTTCTAATTCTTTGATACGTGCTGTTCCTAAGCCGCATACGTTTCGCGTTCTAATGTTTGTCTTTAGCCAGGCGGAAGAAGGCCCGCCTTTCCAAGAAATTGATTCTCAAAGATTCATTTACCATATTAATTTTTACATAATGTACGCCAGTTTTTCTTTCAGTAAAATAATAATTTTGATCGCTAGGGGCATATTAGTAATTTCTGAGCAGAACAACCCCCCCCCCCCTGATAGGTATCAATGTTGCTAGTTAATAGACTCGTCCAGCCGTATGTTATGGCAAGGTTCTATAGCAAGTTTCATGCCGAAAACAAAATTCCGTCACACAGAAGCTGAGTAACTAGGACGTTAAAATTTAAATAATGATAACGTTGAAAATAGGTACGACTTCGGCCGTCATATTATCGCTGAATACATAGTTTATTTATTATTTACGCTTTGTTCTCTTGATTATTTCTCAAAAATATATTAAAAATATCGGGTAAAGAGGTAACACTAACATTTCAGCGCTTGCTTACTAGTTAAAACTAAATTATTTGAGATTAAGGAATGACGCATCTGAGAGTTCTCGATGTGAGCTACTCTCATACGTATATATATATGTATATATATATATATATATATATATATATATATATATATATATATATATGTATATATATATATATAGATTGATTGATAGATAAATAGATATAGCCAAAAAAAAAATTTAAAAATGATTTTGACTAATATACAGTAAGTGTTAGTAGCCGCCGATCACTAGCGGCTGTAGGAGTCCAGGAAATACTTTCGTCCAAATTTAACCTCGACCATTGTACCAAATAGCGGTGGTTCGTTCTTCCTGTTATTGGGCAGTGCCTAACGATCCATTCTAATTAAAGAGACAATTGCATTGAACGACGGGAAGTCATATCCTTTTTTTAAGTGCCTTTTTTTGCTTCTCTTTCCGTTTATTCCAGACCGGTTTAGATAAACTGAACAGACGACTGCAACAGTTAATGTTTGAAACAATTGGTCGTTCAAGGTAGGTATTTAACCCAACTATTGTTGCAGCTCAATAAGACTAAAGAACATATAAAAAAATACTTTGTGGCGTAGTCAGACGAAATTATATACTACATACATAAAATGCTTTCTCCGTACATTTTTTGGAGATTTTAAAAATAATATTCCAACATATAATAAGTACAAAGGCTGTTATTATTTATATTTTTTTAAACCTGTTAATACATTTTTATTTAAAGGAATGTCATGAAATGCCTATTTACTAGTTATAACTCAAAATAGTTAGGATTAATCTAATTTTATAAATATCTGACCATTTCAGATAAATCAATAAATATGAATTAAAGTACTATAGCGTTAATTTAAGCACAATTTTTATAAACATTACAAAGGGAAATAACTATGATATATACTCCGCCTGTAGCTCATGTTGGCAAAAGTAAAAATAAATTTCATATACAACAGTTGTCCTCGACCCAATAGATTTTCCGCCCCTCAAAACTAAGAAAACGAATTCATTTAGCCAGTTGAATCGTTACAATATTTCTTTATAACTTTCAGATAAATCTCTACTCTTAACGGTCCCATTTCGCAGATGTTTATTATGCACCTTTTCTATTATTGTTTAATGTTTTCTAGGTAGATGAAAAAACAAAATGTTGACGCCTACCAAGAAAAAGAGGGATATGAAATTCAGCCATTTTGATTTTTAAAGTCCAGATGAATGATTACGTTGATAGATGCTCTGGCAGTAGATAATGGGGAGGAGCTTCGGTAGGAAGTGTATAATATTTTCGTAAAAACGTTAAGAAAAATACAGAGTGACCTCAAAGTAGTAGTCCGACTCGCAGGAACTGCGTCATCATAGCGCGGTTGGGCTCTCCATCCACATCCAGGGTGCAGCGAGGAATTTTACCAGCGAGCAGTGGGATAATAAAACTCCTGCCGGAGGTTGGGAATCGAACCCACCATCTCCCGCATATGAATCCAAGGCGCTAGCCATTAGACCACGGGAGACCCCCGGTTCGGCTCTTATCCCTAGTCTAATTTAGAAAGACTAAAACAGAAACGACCTTTCTTGAAGAGGTTTTATGATCTTACCTGAATGGGTCGGCCAACCCCAGAAAGGCCCCCGCATAAAGGCAGTTGGAAAGCCTTCTCTCTCTCTCTCTTTGAAAGCTATATTTCTAACAATGAATTGTCTTTCTTATTTTACTTAATATGTTTTATTGTCAAATACATTATCCAACTATTAGCAATTCAAAAAAATAACAAAGAATAAAAACAGACTAAAAGAACTGTTCGAATAAACGAAATCAATTACTTCAAAGTTTAAGCACTTATTTCTCCGATTGACATCGCCTAATCAAAACTTTCTTCAGAACCTTTTTGTATAAAACTTTTTGTAGAGCATTTAGTAAGCTTTCGAATGACAACCTTCTGTTTACCAAGATTCTCAACCGTTTTCGAGATATAATAAGGAAAGTATACAAAGTTCCCAAAGCTTTTCATGTCTGTTAATAAAATATTTTATTCAAACCCTTCCTTAACTCCAAACGTAACTAAATTTTCAACATATTAGTTTTGATGAAATTCGAACATGCAGAAAATGTTTCAACTGAATCCCATGACTCTAAGTACCCATACCATTTTTCCAATTTTCTCGATGAAAGTTAAAGCTATCGCCTTAAAAATATATATAGCCTATAAAACGAATACTTGCAAGCATATGACGTAAGCCCAACGATTTTTTTCACGCGAATTTCGCTTCAAGAACCATGTTCCGGTGGGCGGATTCTGCTTGTTAACGAACTTGACCTTTCAAATTAGACGAAAGATTTTTGTACCAAATTTCATCAAAATCGGACCATTATTCTCTGTGCTAGATCGCGAAATATATATATATATATATATATATATATATATATATATATATATATATATATATATATATATACAAATTTGAACCACCGTTATTTTTGTTCTCTAGGGATTCTGAAACGCATTTCTAGTCGGCACATGCGGATTGCGTCATGAGATCAACCTTATAAGCGGGGTTCCTCCCTATGGAGGGAGGGAGGAACCGCGCTAAAATACAATTTTGAGCCAAACTGTTCATATCAACATGGGCCCGGAAATGTCTCCTGGAGGCGCTGGAGCTGAAAAATCTGTTAAAACCAAGTTTTTAGACTCCAAATTCCGGTAACTTCTCACCTCGTGGTGTTAGAGGAAATAGCGTCTAATCAATATTGCAGACGAATAAATTCTGTGCATTTTGGTACGAAATAATCTAATTTTTCATCAATCTGGATATTCATTTTGTCTATATTTTTTCCAGCGTTGATTACTGATCAGCGTATATAACTGAATCACAACAAGGAGCTTTCATCAACGCTGGAAAAAAAAAATTAATTAAAAATGATCTATTTTTAATTAATGAATTAAAAATAGATCAAACGAATCTCTAGTTCCCGTGATGTATAATTGGATTTGTTTGTACCAAAATTTGCTTTTACTCAGCATTGAATTCCGTATAAGTACCTTGAAGCTTAAACACCACTCTCCGACCGCCCTTTATGTAACCCCTCTTTTAAAATTGTTGTAAGGAAACACATTGTTTTGAAGAAGCAAAACTGGCAGCTTTGAAGAATCGACGCCTCTCGGAAGGGTTTCTTTATGAAGTGGGTGGAAACATACTAAACAGCCATATTGTTTTTGGAGACAGTATTTTTCTGGCGATCAGCTGCAGGATTATATGGATAATGAGTTTCAGTGGCTTTAGTAATTGACTACACGTATTGTGGAAACGTCAACATTGTACGATAGACAACCTCGCTGAAACTATTGTTACTACAGTCCTCTATTTACTATTTCATCACGTTTTATCAAGAGATCCTAAAAGTATAAGTCTAGATTGTTATAGAGGATGACAGAAAGTCGGAAATATCCAATGGAGGAGAAGAGTTCTTTCTCTAAGCTGTTTCCTAGTGTTCCTCTAGAAGGAGAGAGTTATTTGGCGGATGTTTGCAGTAGTAGTTAGAAGAGAAGAGTGAGGAAGAGAGGAAGTAGATAAAAAGAAAGACATTGATGGAAAAGGATAGAGAGTTGTTACAAATGCTTCAGCGTCTAAGCATCTTATCGATCCTTTTACAGTTCATCTCCCGTTTTCTCACCTCCTCTCTGAGTGTTATTTCTTGTTGGAAAGGCACTTCTCAGAGTCTTGTCATTTATACTGGAAATAGTTTCGTCCCATATTCTTATGTATACTCTCAAATAGTAGACTCTATGCTCTGTTGGATACTTACAGAGATCCATCTCCTTTCTCGTGTTATTATACGCGCAAGTTTTAAGAATATGGAATGCGTCGAGAAAAGTTAACAGTATTACAGTGGTTGTTAATTTATTCGACTCAGCACTCAAAAATACCTTTAAAATAATGTACGATATGACTTTTTTAAATTACTGGGAGGCTCGGCGTGAAATGGCTCAACCGCCACCGATGGGTGTTAAATAAAATAATAAATAATAATACTCTTTTAAATTGCATACTTGCTTTTTTTCAGGGTTTTCTTATTATGAAACATCTTCGAAAATAATTAATCTATCGAATTGTTAGGGGTGGTGATGTCTAAATTAAAATGATTCAACTACCTAGAGGTTATTTCCAGAAATCGGGCGTTTGTCACCGGTGCGGCGCATCGATATCCAGGCATTTAGGGCCGGGCTATCTGTAGGTTGCCAGTCTTCCAAAACATCCAAGGTGAAGATAGGAATATTTTAAAATCTCTCTGGAATGAAAACATTCCCCGCTTGAGGATCCAAAGAGTTATCCGCTAGCGTTCAGTAATTATTCGTGGGACTAATATTTAAAATTATAACAAAATGTATTTTTATGATAAAAATTTTCATGAATATTATTTTTTTTGAATATATATATAGAATATTACAACCTACAATACAACTGTATTGTGCAATTTGATATTAGTTAGTTACTTGTCCACGCCTCAGGTGTCCCCAGTGTTCAGCCGAATGCCTTCCTTGTAAGGAAGTATTCTAGGATGACCTGGAGTTAACCTTACGCCATCCAAACACACCCTGCGACTGGCAGGGAGGATTGGAGGTGAGTGAGACGTGGGTATTGATATCACGAGGAGAGAAAATATCCATCGATACCACTCTCACTTATTATAATTTCACTGATTTTTCACTTCACGACACTGTACTACCTTAATGGATCCCGTGGCCACTTTCTATTAAGCCGTCTAGGTAGAGATGAAGGATGATTGGTGCTGGATAAGGATTGGGCTATAGGATTAGGATGATTGATTAATTCACTATGGAAAGCGGGAAGGAATTATATCTTGGACAAAAGGGATATTTAGGTCATTATAGAGGGTGCGATTTGTAACATAATAAGGAGCATTAACAATGGTACGTAGGACTTTAGGAAAAAAAAAAAAATGAAATGTTTGGATTCGGTGAATGTTGGAATGCTTGGCTGTCCCCCAGAGTTCTATTCCGTATGTCCATGTAGGTTTTATTAGTGAATTGTAGACAGTTAGTTTGTTCCGTACGGTTAAGTGTGATGTTCGATTTAGTAGTCTGTATAGTTGTCCGAATCGTCGATTGAGTTCTTGTCGTTTTTGTTTAATGTGTGCGTTCCAAGTCAATCGTGAGTCAAGATAAAACCCAAGGTATCGAATAGTATTGGTTATGGGTAAAGGATTGTCGTTGAAGGAAACAGTAGGACAGGTTTTACGTCGAAGAGTGAAGTTTATTTGGTGACATTTTTCGACGTTTATTTTGATGCGCCACCTATTGCACCACTTTTCAATTTGGGTTAAATGGGATGAATATTATTTAAACAAAATCTTTAATATAATAATAAACATGTTCCTGTAATGCTCTACAGGAACATGCGCTATATTAAAAAAAAAATAAATAAAATAAAATAATAAGTAGATTCGCATAATACAAGATTTTATCAACCGAAACGTTTTCCTTATAAATTCAATTTTCCCTGAGCTGACAGATAGCTTTATCTTTTTTAAAAATTGAAATTTACGTAAATTTTGAAGGTAAAATACTCGAGGGAAGTCCATGACAATGATAAGCTCGTGATAAGGAATGTTGTTCATTATCGATTTTAGAGTCACGTTTCCTCCGCCTCAGAGATTTGTTCTCGTGAGCCGAGACGCCTGTGACGGAGGGGGAGAGGGAGGGGGGACAAATGACTTCGTTACTGAGACGCTGGGGTTTTGGGGGGAATATCGACTCCCTAACCTGATTAGGGCTCATCTCCCGTCCCCGCTTTCTACGCCCTCCTATCTCCTACAGCCGATAAGGGATGTCACCACTCTTTAGCGAAGCGAGATCATTGATAATGAAGGGAGGCGGATAGCACGCGGGGTAGGGTTCTATTATCTGTTAGTGTGCTGTATCATGTATTCCGAGTAGGGGATGATAGTAATGGGACTACAGAAACGTTGAGAGTTGGCTGGACCTCTGTAGCGAGGTAAACTTTTTTAACATTTACGACTAAAATAATGGTGCTTTAGGCAAATAGAAGGCCTTAATAACACGATAATAATCTATATTTTATATATTCCCTAAAAATCAACATCAAACAATGGTATTTGTGTTATTTATTAACATTTTAGCAATAAAATGTAATATTCTATGCGTAAAAAGTATTGGAACACCCGTTTGTTGACTAATGCAGCTGGACATTGGACAGGATTAATTCCATTTTATCGGTGAACTTTGTCCGGCAGGATGACCCAGTATCATATGTGTTTGAATAAGATGGTTTTACTTCAATTTTTTTTACATTGGACAAAGAAGGAAATAAATCTCTGTTAAAATGCAAAAACCTATTATTAAGATTCATAATGAGCGCAAATGTTTGCGAGGAATTGACAAAAATTGTAAAACTTAGCTATGTCTCCTTATCATATATTTAAAATCGGTATAGTGCGACCAACTCTTAGGCAGCAAAATATCATATCAGGGGACCAAAGATTCTCAACATATGTGATGAAAGATCAATTTTAAGAAAAGCACAGGCAAAACCACGGCTGATTGCGCCAAAACTTGCGACTGAAATCTCGAGGATCATCTGACGGGACATAAGTATCAGCACAGTAAGAAATTATCTCAGGAAAAATGGATAACGCGGGCGAACAGCCCTAAACCCTTACTCATATTTGACTGTAGACAACAAGCCCCGAGATTTGTCCTCTTAATTCGCTCCCCTCTGTACATTTTGCCAACTTCTTTGGCTAACAAGTTCAATTTTGCACTCATGAATACATTAAATCCACTGCCAGTATTCAGCAGGATGCTTAACACTTTATTTTGCATAGCAAAGTATTTTCTATTTGTTTACTTTACTTACACAAAAGTTCTTCGGTACTGTTCGTTTTGTTCAAATACAGAAAACGACGAGTTTGAGTTTACTACAGTTACAAGGTCATTGCAATCTTTGCAAGTTTACTTGCTTGTCTAGAGTGACGTTTGTAAAAGAATAGAAACAGTTATTAGTTGTTTTGATAGTTCGCGAAAAATGTAAACATCTAAAATAAAAGCAATATTTTTGGCGTCAAAAGGCATAGGAAACTGATAGAACTTACTGAAAATATGCCGTCCGCCTTCTCACTCAATCTTAAAGTAAGCTCTATAAGTCAATACAAAACTAGAATACTCATTTAAAAGCACAATTGGTTTGATCCATTCCTCAGAGCTTAATAAGTCACCGTAAGCGACCTTATTTATGTCACCGTTTTACAACGTTTCGGCCTTCAGGCCATTATATCTTATTTCTAGCAGCCTCTTTTTTAAAACCTTTTAAGTTTAGGCCTTGTCATCCTGGCAATTCTTCTCATAAAAATTCAAATTTTATAGGTATATTCCAAATCTTAATCACAGCCATTTTGAGCTGTGAAATGTCTAACAAAGAATAATACCATGTCATTCTATTCAGAGCTACACTCCAGGAAGAGTTGATTATACACAATTTATTTTATGTTGTTTGTTTCGGATATTCGATAGCATGATAAAATTGGAATATAACCTTACAAAGTGAAGCTAATTTATTATTATTAAAACTCTAAACTTTTAAAAGCTGACGTTTCCATACACACATTCACTCTTACAAATCACCATCGCTCCGGTCTTGCAACAGAAATAAATAAATTAAATTAAATTATTCGAATGAAGTAACAACATAATTTTGGGGGCGAAATATAATCAAGTAGAAGAATATAATGTTTTGAGAGTTGCTTAAAAGGATTAAATGGAAAAATGAAAATTGTAAACAAGGACTTTAGTTTGAAATGAGGATAAAAGAGTCCAGAAAAAGGTGGAGACAAGAGAAATGGACTCAAAGAGGAATGGGCTTAGCAATAAAAGAAGTAGAAGCTTTTGTTGACAGTTTGTGGTTGGAATACAAACGTTTGAGAGCAACGTTTTTCAGAGGAAAAACAACCTTGTTCTTTCTTTTACGCTCAGAGTTTTTCTATCTTTATAACACATAGGAAAAACATGTTAAATGTAGCACTACAGAGTATGTTTAAAAATTCTATTTATTAATCAAATGCTCTAATTAATTTACTTTTTTTATGAATTTGCTATTCTATTACTGGTTGTGATTTGTAACGCGCTTCCTTCCTCCCACTATAGGGGAAAAAGCGTTTATGAAGTTGAGCTCATGACCCAATCCGGTTCCTGGAAAAATTCACGTTTGTACAAATAAATATTTGTACTAATATATATTTAATTATGTATTTATTTATATATATTACTTCAAAACTCCGGCAAGTGGTTGTTGAATCAGGGCCCTGAGATGATACAGCCAGTCTAACAGAAAGGCTAAAAGCCTCGGGAAGCAGCGTATTTCGGGAAGTCATTTCGAAGATTCGAGAAGCGTGGTATACCCGTGGAACCTATTGCATCGAAAGCGGAATTGAACCAAACACAAATTGCACGTTAAAAAACAAGATAAAGAAAGCAGATTGGGTCACTTATTATTGCGGGTAGAACATAGTGATACGTAGTCGACACTTACGTGGCCTGACAATTATGCAAAATAATTGGGGCTTTACAGGATGCGGTGCTACCGAACTGTGCCGGGGTTGTGTGGTACTGTTGCGGTTGGTCCTATTGACCATTGATTCGATGCACGACGATTGAAGAAGTAATTGGTAAGGTAAGGTTTGATCTTTCGTTAAAAATATAAAATATGATATTAAAGAGAAGAAATTCAAAGACCAGTATTCGCAAAAACGGTTACAGATATCACCTTAAAAATGGTTTCATTAGTTTTCCTAGTTCGAGGAAGCTATAAAACGAGTGCCTTAAGCATATGAGCTCGAAAAAACAATGTTCTGGTGTTCGGATTCTACTGGTTAACAGACTTGACCTTCCAAAGTAGACGAAAGATTTATGTGCCAAATTTCATCAAAATCGGGCCATTTTTGAGCCAGTGACAGAGCGAACAGTTATATATATATATATATATATATATATATATATATATATTATTTTCCACGTATTTCTTGGTATGGGTGGCGAGCTATCCACACATAGGGATGTAATGGCCCCTGAGGAGGTGGCATAAAGGCCACGAAACGTGTAGGGCGTACAAACAATAAATAGTACAAAGAGAATTGGAGTACTATTCTTTTGACCTTGGCCATATATAAAGAATATATATATATATATATATATATATATATATATATATATATATATATATATATGTATATATATATATATACATATTTTTATTTATTCATATGTTTATTTATTTTATTGCTTACAAACAATTCTTTTTACAGCAATTTACTTCTAATAAAATGTTAATTAAGTTATAATTATTATTAGTGAGGTTAGTACTTTAGTTATAATAAATATTAATACTATTACAATAAATTCACAATGACTTTTTTTTTTTTTTTTTTTTTTTTAGTTTAAATACGCACATATTCATCACCTACACACTTTCATATTTACATACTACATATGTCCATAGATACAAACACACGCACACACATATACGCACATACATACATATATACGTACCCACAAGCTTACACACATTTCGGGTTGATGCTGTATGTAATGTTTTTCATTGTGAATTTAATATTAAAGTTGCTGCAGGTTCTTAATTGGGCTATGAACTTTAGAATATGGAAAGGCATATTTAATAACAGGTAGTTTTGTGGTAATCCGGGTTCAATCGTCAGATTATTATAAATCGGGCTATATCGTGATGTCTATAGCTTTTGGATATCTAATGCAAGTAGATTTTCTTTAAATTTATTTATTACAGCCCACAAAATTGTGCTTTATCATGATTGGGTCCTGGCTAGCCCAGACATCAGAAAAATTTAAATTCTGCAATACAATTTTGATTTGAGTGTCCCAATTCTTATAAATATATATATATATATATATATATATATATATATATATATATATATATATATATATATATATATATATATACACACACAAATTTGAACCACCATTATTTTAGTGATCAATGGATTCTGGAACGGAAAATTTTCTAGTCGGCACATTTGGATTGCCTTGTAAACGGGTTTCCAGCCTGTGGAGGGAGCGAGGAACCGCGCTAAAATCTGATGCAGTGGCCGGCCTTATCTCGGTCGGGATTGTTTTAGAGGCCCTATGCCTGTGGCCAGTCTAGGTTAATGGGTGACCTTTGGCCACCTGGCTATCATGGACGCTATAGCCTGCCGCAACATATATACATATAAAAGTTTGTGTAAATTAAGTTTTAGTGCTTTTAGGGAAAACAATTAATTAACGAATGGATTTATGCAATCAATTTTGCACAAGCCTAGTAAAAATGTTTCATAGAAGGGGACATTCAAATTAAAAGGTTGGAGTTTTTCGCAACTGAAAAATACCTAGGGAATCGTTTGCATAAAACAATATGCGTGCTCCCTAACCCTTTTCCCTAATCCGATGTAAAGCGCGCGTTCCCGTTTTAAGTTAAACGAAATAAATCTGCGAAGATGGTGGTGAAATGGGGCAACGAGATGTCACTAGCTGGAGGGTTATTGGTCCTCAGTGACGGATGTCGACCATATTACTCGCTCTAGTAGTAAATCACGTTCCACATCGGATTAACCCGCTGTTTAGGCTCGCATTACAGGGAGAGGGTCTGATAGATGCGGTCGCCAGCACTTCATCCAAACTCTACAATCCGATGGCTTTAATTCATTGCCGGCGACCAGGGGCAAGAATATTTACATTTATGGCTCAATTGAATTTCAAGCCCATAAACCCTTTATATCGAGAACGGTCGGATGGAATTTAATATTTACACCATTTTCAAGTACTACTTGTATAAGGACGAGGTAAAATATTTTCCGAAGAATTTAATAGCCTTCAGAGATTATTTATTGATTTAATTAATTATTTGTCCGACCTGACGTAACGGAGGGGAGCGCACATAATAAAAGCGATAACTCACTTTCTTTTACAAAGAAAAGAACTGAAATTTAGATCATATATTTAAAATCAATAGTTTTTTAGCCTTAAAATCACAGTGAAATCAATTTTGGAATTCGAAACCAAGCGTAATTTTCATTTGAAATGTATGTACATTGCAATAACACGATTGCCACCTCTGCTCTACTGCCTTTGCAGAATTTATTACTTTTTCACACAAGTTGTCTGCATTTGTTTGCGGCGAATAAAATGCCAATTTCAATTCCTGGACAGTCGCATCTCATGAGAAATGTTTAAATTTCAAACATAAGTTGAATAGAAATGAAAATTTTACTACACCCGATGAACCTGAAACCTTAAAAATTTGTCCTGATTCTTTCAGAAAAACTACTTTTTAACCCATTTTTAGGGATAAGAAACCCTGCAATTTTATGCATACCTTCTTATACTTTTTTTCAATTTTGAAAACTCAATATTTAAATATAAAACAATTCGAGTAGATATTTTAAGACATTTTTTGATCATTTAAAATTTTAAAATATGTTATTCTTTAAGTATAGAGTCCAACATAATAGTCATATAATTAATAAAAAGAATAGTTTAATCAGTAAGCAAAAATACCGGAGTTTAGTGTAGACTCAGAGTTAATCCTTTTGGAGCACTCATATATCATTTAGCGTAAATACTGAAGTCCCCACTATTGAAACCATAATCCAGAAAGGTTTCTGTTTACATTCTTATCAATAATGTCATAGAGGCAATTATCAATAATGTCATAGAGTAGACTGCAATTTTAAATGAGCCGATTGAGTTTATTTTTACTACACATCCTTTCCCCAAACTGAGTAAGATATATGCCGAGTTTCGTTGCTACAGAAAAAATGTCTGATCTTTTGGACCACATTAATAATTTGTTAGTTTTAGCGAAAACACTTATTAACATATGTGATTCTTTTGAAAGGAATTATATACTAACTTGATTTTTAACAGGTCATTGTTCTATAATAGATATGTGTGTATGCACGATCCTGTTAAATAAGTTTACGGGCGGAGGACCAGATATAAAACAAATGTTACATACCAAAATCCCGTCAGTAGCCGACGAATCATGGGCCAGATGATAAAGGTCGTCAGGACAGAAGGCTGCCCTCGAGAAGCAGCGAACTTCGGGAAGACTCTCCCGAAGTCTGGTGTACACGTGGAACCGATTGCATCGAGAGCGCTTTTAATTCGAACTTAAAATTCCGGGGTAAACAATAATATATAAAGAAAGCACATTGAGTCACTTGTTATTTCGAGTAAAATATAATGTAGAAGGTAGAAAATAATGTCTCTCCACTGTTTTTAAAAAACAGTGGAGAGACATTATTTTCTACCTTCTACGAAATCGAGAACTCCACAAATAACGCTGCATACATCACAGATAAAATATAATGGTATTCGACACATGCGTGGCAAGTCAATTTCTTTGCAACATCAAAAAACGTCTGATGTTTCGGAGGATATTAATAATTTGTGCTCGGACTAAATCCAGCCTCAAGATGGACTGATTTTGCTTGTTAACGAACTAGCCCAACTGTTTTTTTATAGGAATGCTATATACCAAGGTCCATATTGGGTAAAAAATAATGGCTTCTATGATGTCATCAGAAAGACAGTCAAACATATGTATATATTGTTTTCAAAAAGGGGGAGGGGTTATCTCGCAATTAGATCGCTGTAGATCTTAGCGCGTTTCCTTTGTTATCGCCACTATTATTAGGAAGCTTAAAATAGAAAAAGTTGTATTGTCTTAATCATTCGTGGAAAATGTTAACAAATTTCTAAAATTTTGACAAATGTCAAAGCGAAGGGCGATCACAGTCACTCGAAGATTGAAGAGATATTAAAAAATTCATTTTTTATTCATTTGAGCTGTGTTACAATCTTACAGCAAAATCCAAAAAATTATCTTCTTTCGAGTCGTTTAACCATAATCTATGAAAGCATTAATTTCTTGTATTAGTAAGTGTAATTTTTAATGCCAAAAAACGCCACAAGGTTGATGACATTGGACTCAACTTCTGCGTTACGCTTAAGTAATTCAGTTTTCTAGTTGAGAAAGATAAATCCATTAAATATTTTTTATGTGGGACTAGTATAAAACAATTCATTTCCTAATAATACAGATTAGAGCAAAAGAATTTACGTACTCTACAATAAAATCTTTTGATTGTCTATAATCGTCTGGAAAGGCGAGAATTAATCGATAAAAAAAAAATTATAATAATTTTTACGCTTATATGACGTACATATTTCATTCAGGCTAATCCAAATATTCTTCATTACTTCATCATAAAAAATTATCATAAGCGGTATACGATTTCAGATATTAGGAAAATTAATAGCACCGCTCACCCACTCACTGTTGGGCGCTACAGTCCTTGTAGGACCTGGGCCTCTGCCACCATCCTGTTCCATTTCACGCGGTTTGCTGCTAGGTTCCTCCAATTTCGGATCCCTAGCGTCCGCAATTCCTCCTCTAGGTCATCAAGCTACCCCTGTCTTGGTCTACCTCTCTTTCTTTTGCCCCCAGGTGCACCATTCAGCATCAATTTAGGTAGCCTACAGGGTTCCATTCTATCCACGTGCCCTAACCACCGTAGCCTACCTTTCCTGATGACATAGAGGATGTCAGGCTCGCCATACAGTTCTGTAAGTTCGGCATTGCTTCTGACCCTCCACCTGTGCTGCTTTTTGGAGCTGTACGGCTCCAAAAATTTTCCTCAGGACTCTTCTTTCCCAGACCAGCAGACCTCTCCTCATTACAGAGTCCACGTTTCGCTGCCGTTCACAACAACTGGCCTTATTAAAGTTTTGTATAGTAAAACAGCAGCGAAAATTTGAAATATAGGAAATGTATTAGAAAGAGATTTTTTTTATCAAACTTAAGTGGAGAAGTGTATGTCTCTCCAATCGGAGAATACAGAAGTTGGGTATCCCTTGAAAAGATTACCACTCCAGTAGCTATTCTCTCCATTATTTGGATTAAAACTCGTCTTTCAAATACACTTCCTCTCTCCAAAGCACCCAATCCAATGCTGCCAAAAGCTTTGATGTGATTCGATAATCAAGTATTTTTCTCCTTTTACCTTTCATCTATAATCCCTTCAGTCTCGTTTAATAAGTAATAAAGAAAGCTTCTTGTGGTCGGTCATATTGATGTTCCCGACTCCGATGAAATAAACTGAGGCGACCTAGTTTCTGAAAAAAAAAAAAAAATAAAAAAACTTCCATCCTTTTAATATTTATACATGGAAGGCCTTCAATAAGGATCAAATGAATTTTGTTACAATTGTCATTTTACTTGTATATTTTCTATAGTTCACAGAAAATGTATAAACTTATATATATATATATATATATATATATATATATATATATATATATATATATATGGGGGGGGAGCGAGATTAGCTCAGTGGTTTGGTAAACACCAAATATTTTTATCTTCTAGTGTATTCGTCCCCGACCGGCCTCCCCAGCCTCCTAGGCCAACCCAGCGTAATAAATTTATTAATAATAATAATTATTAATTAATAATAAATTTATTAATGGGTCAAGCAAAGGGGAAACCTCAGGCGGCCGGAGAGTAGTACTGACCACACTATCTCCCTGGTGTGCCGTGTCAAATACCTCTATAGTATCCGCCCCTCTGGGCCCTCGAGGAAATACAGGTTTTTCAGTTCCATTTCTTACCTGTGAGGCAAAAAATCCAACCTTAAACAAATTGTTTTGCCTTTCTGTTCATATGTCCTACGAATTTTGTCAGTTACAGGTTAACTGACTCATGACTTTTCCTTTAAAAATGCAATGGCATGTTTATTTTTCAACAAAAGCACCTACTTCCAAATAAAACCGAGCAGAACCAAAGCTACAAACACATGAGTAGAAATCCCGGTGTAGGTGACAACATTGATCATTCTAACGTTTTAGCACAATGTACTGAAAAAAATATAAATTGGAAATCCCGGTCTGCACCAATGCATCGCCGATTAAGCAATACATATTGTCTTGCTTCAAAGTATCAATTCACCCAAAAGGAAAAACTACTGAAAGCCATTGAATTTTCATGGAGGTTTCAAACTGATTTTTTTTTTCTCGATATTGTGAAAATATTTCTCTCCCATTAAAATGTAAGTATAGTGTTCATGAAAAAAATAAATAAAAGTGTTTTAGTCAATCATATATTAATTATATCTACTCATAAACATATTAGAATATTATAATCTAAAAAAAAAATGTTTAGTGTTTCTGTCATTTAATGTTATAAACACAATGCAGTAGGAAGGAGGGGGGGGGGGGTCATTTTTCAGTCAATTTCAAGTTATTTATTATATTTATGTTTTGAATTTCTATATTTTTGTCCATTACTTGTAATTTGATAGTAGATATTCATTATTCATACGAAAATGTTCAGTTATACATTGAAAGGTTCTAGCTCTTTACTTTTTAAGAAGTTTAATTTTGCATTGTATCTGCTATTATTATAGTGGTAGTCATACCCATGCGGGCTGATTAAATAAAAAATAATAATAAAAATTAAATTAAATATTTAAACATAAAAGGCAGATCTTAACTTTTTTTTTATCTATTTTTTCGACGTAGTTCACTTAATAATCAAAGATAAGGGACTTAACTATTAAACAAAAACAACTTTTGAGAAGTTGGATGTAAATTTCATTTCCTAACTGATGAAAGCATTTCGCTCAAGTGACTCATTATTGAATTTACGCGAATCTTTATTGCTTTCAGCTAATTAAATTATTTGCTTCAAATATTTCAACTTCTGTCTGAGCCTTTATTAAAAATATATAAATATACATCAAAGAGAAGTTTAAAATAAGTTCTGAAAGGACATTCTGAAGTTGTGTTTTACAGACATAGAATCAAAGTGGTATTCCGCCAAACAAATTCAATTACTCTGTAGCAGCACAAAGGGCTAATGGTTCTGTGACTTCTACTCTGTATTTATCAACAAAGCATTTTTCAATACAAGACTCGAAAAAGGCTGTCCTCTTATTTAGATTTAACTATTTTATTTACCATTTATTTTATCCGTTCTACACACATTGTTTTTGTAAACAAAGGGAGATGTCTCTACACAATTCTCCATGAATTGTTGCGTTTTTATTGGTTCTTGAAATGTTGCATGGCCTTTTGATTTTCAAGAATTAATTACGCAATAATACCAACAAAGGTGAGGAATAACCCTTCAAAACTCCAAAAATATTTTTATTTTAACATCACAACGTTTCGGACTAATCGTCCATTTTCAGGAGATCTTAATTTTAAACTCACCATGAAAACATTCATTATCTCACAGCCATATAGAATGTTTTTAATTGGTCTTGATGTGTAATTTGACTTGGTTCCTTATAGGAATCATTTTTATTTATTATATGACGTTTTAAATGTAACTTTAATTATTAACTGGACATGGTGAGTTTAAAATTAAGATCTCTTGAAGATGGACGATTACTCCGAAACGTTGTGATTTTAAAATAAAAGTATTTTTGGAGTTTTGAAGGGTTATTCCTCACCTTTGTTGGTATTATTAATTAATACCCTTCATCAAAATAATTACGCAATTATTTGCAATCAGTTTTTTGTGAACTCATGGAATATATTGGAACATTAATTTCTCCAAAGTCCATTGAATACGCAGAATGTTCGCCGATGGTGATATGTTGCTTAGCATATCGGTCTGCTGCCGTTAGCATCTCAAAGGACATGTTGATTCGTATCTATCTCCTTAACGGAGACGCGCTCATGAAGTAAAATAACTGGTAGCGTCGGGTCTTTTTGACCCAGGGTTTAAAAAATGTACCAAACATGTCTAAGGTGTATTGATATATAAAATTATCCTTTCTAAAGCATATTAAAAGCACTTATGATGCATTAAATAATGCACATACAAAATTAAAGTCATCGAGTAAAGTAATTTGATTTATCGAAATAGTAACACTACAGTGCTTCTTAAGACAACATTAATCATCATCAATCATTCTTGGTTTCATTTCACTGATTTTGGCAATTTCTGTAAATAGAGGTCGCGCTGTTATTACAAACTGGCATCTCGCACGCCCCGCAGATACCTATGCGATGTGTTTTTTTCCCCTGCTAGGACATAAGTGGCACTTTTTTACCTTTATCAATTTCTCTAATGTAACAACTTTTCTCGGAGGCTGATTGGCTGCATCTGGTTCGAACATCCTTTTCACTTTCTTTACCATGCTTACACCCACAGTGTATTGGTCACTTCCACAATCACCTACACCACTACCATACTTTTCTATCCAGTCATACTCTCGCAATATATTTTCCACAAAGTTTGGAAAATCGGGGTTCTCCACAAACCACCATGTACCACATACGTTGTAATCCCTTTGTAAAATGTCGAAATAAAAAAAAGTTTCACTATCAGTAACGTTTAGGAGGAGCTAAATAATGAAGATATGCACAAAGATGGAAGACCAATGTTATACGTAAATGGAAGCCAAATGTTATACGTAGATGGAAGGCCAATGTTATACGTAGAAGGAAGGCCAATGTTATACGTAGATGGAACGCTAATGTTATACGTAGATGGAAGGCCAATGATATATGTAGGTGGAAGGCCAATGTTATACGTAGATGGAAGACTGTGAGAAGGGTGGAAGGTACTGGGATCACAGGGCTGGACATTACTTGTTCTGAGATACAAAAATGCAACATTTGGTCCAATTTGACCCATACGTCACTAGTTAAGGGTTAATCGCAATATTTCGCTCCATCAAGATACATTGTTTTTTAGTAAGAACCCGATAATAATGTCATGATACTTCGATATTCTCTAAAAATAAATAAAACTCCCCCCCCCCCCTCCCTACAAAAAACAAAACAAAAAAAAACGAAATATATGGGCATAACAATACTCTTTGTATAGAAAACCCAAACCTAAAGGCATCCCAAGTGCGTTATTTACAAACCAAAAAAAACAAAACAACAAGAAGAAGGGATAAAAAACGTTTCCTAACCAAAAATCCCGTAAAGAAGTGGTTGCCATTTGCACAAACCATGCTAGGTTAACTAAGAATCTGCTCATCTTGATGAGTGGATAAAATAAACTCGTTATATAGCCAACAACTACAAGGTGCTGGCAAGAAGAAGATTCATTTTCACATAGGCCCTTAAAATATCAGGTCATTTGACGCCTCAGAATATCAGGAGATACCGTTAAAAACACTACTAGCTTTAGGAACCTTGAACAGGTACATACCTCCAAAGCTACTCGTCGGTTCCCTGAAAAGTGATCTATTACAACTAAATAGAGTTTTCTAAGTGTTTGAATCTAAAATTGATATTTAAAGTGCGCATTTGCTTGTTAACCTTGAAATTATGGAAATGAATGATCTTGCTATTTAAATCAAACAGTCACAATTTTCAACCAACGATTCAATTAGAAGGTTATTCGGAAGTATGCAGTTTAAATGCCAACTCCCATTTGTGAAGCTTTAAACGAGAACTAGATGTTTAAGATAGATATGTTGCAATCCGAATCTATGAAGAATAAATACATTTTCCATTTCAACAAAGTAATTTTTGGTCTGAACAGCTAACTTTCCATGCCTGTGAATGTAACTGGGCTATCAGAATGTAAGAGAAGTCTTGTACGTAACAAAACAAAAAAACAGCTGATATGTGGGTGACGAACTATTCGAGCTGGTGGTTGCAGAAGAGCAATAATATAAATTTAAAAAAGAAGGATAAAGTTTAGGGGGCGATAAGAAACCGTACATTACATTATCTTTTATCAGATAAAGCACCACTAATATTTAGCCTAGGGATATCTTGTTAACGAGGAAGAAGAGCGATAATGAATCCAAGTTAGAATCTGGTAGTTAAACATCACGTCGTTGTATTAGATTTATACTTTAGGTTTTAGAATAATCGGTAATCATCAAGGAAGGAACTTCTTTGAACATTTTAAAACTCATTTAACTTAAAGAGTCTTTATAGGAAGAGGTTCGTAGTCCTCGAAGCAGAATGGGTTGGTCCTCATTTATTTAAGTTCTCACCTTTAAGCAACCTCAACTTCACCCATTAGTAAGCTAACTTTTAAAAACGCCATGAAAGAACCAAGAGCACTGTGATACTTCGGGGATTTCTTGCATGATATAACGAGTTCAGTTGTTATTAGAAATTAGCCACACTCCAACGCAAAATTATAAAATACAATTCCAAACGCATATTATGATTGGTAAAGTAGAAAATTGTCAAAGACATCAAATTTTGGCAAATAACCACTGAAATAGTATATAAAGGTTTGTTTTTAATAAATGATGTAGATTTTGCAGCTGGTGGCGATGTTTAAAACAGATAATCCGTAGTATGAACTAAATAAGAAAAAAAGAAGTGAATAGATTTTTATTCGTCTTGCTGGTCTTTCTCCAGTCTGGTTTATGTCTCCATAACATTTTTTAGTGCACATATGCATATGAATTAAAAAAAAAAAAAAATCAGATGGCAAAAGAAAAAAAGTACTTTAACGTTGTATAGAGTCTCAAATTATTTATTAAAAAATAACATTTTCTGTACAAAAAATGTTTACATTAACATTAATCTTCCATTACCCTCAAAGCTTAGAGTATTTAACAATGTGAGCCACGCGGTGTGATGTGATTTACAGTGCAGTATTGAGATGAGACCCATGAGTAGGAACTAGAAAAAATTGCTTGCATATTTTATTAGGGAAGTATATAAATTTATTACTTAGCGTTCGAGGATTCCAGGCGGATCCATTTAAAGGTTGTCTTCTAACTCGAGGGCTCCGGAGCGGATCCATGTAATTTAGTAATATAAATCCATCTAGTAATATAAATCAACAATTTATTGTTGTGAATTTAAAAGTTAAAGTTTTTTTTTTTTACTTATGGATATCTTACAAGTACATAAAGCAATTCGCCCCTCTTGTGGGCTCTTGAAGTACACTTTGAGGTTCACCACAGACATATGCATAAAAGTAGTTCTATAACAAAAGGGGGCCTCATGAACTTATTAGATATTCCTCATATGTTGTTCCTGCTGGTGTTGGAGTTTAGTGATTTATACCCTGCCCCCGTGAGTAATTTAATTTTTGACAGTGGGCATTGAAAACTTCCTGTAGACACTGAGTATAAAATATATCTGAGGAAAGTCCTAAATTACGCCAGAGCTTTGCGAAAGGGATACGCAGGAATTGGCGAGATCCCATGGAAGGGGGAGGACCAGGCCCCCCTCCCCCGAGCAATATTTTATATTTTATTACGTTCGGGCTTGGTTTTTTTTTTATAAATGTCGGTTCACGTGGGAGTGGGTAGGCATCAACAATGCCGTCTTGGGATCTCTCTTGAAATTATATCGCTGCCCTCCAAGGCCCATACATAAGGCATGATTATGTAAATTCTCCTGTTTCAGAAAAGCAAGGATGGAGCTCTGGAGTAGTTTCCATCCGCTTCCCCATTTACTTTTATTTCTACTCAAAAAGTACCATGACTTCTTTTTTTGCGCCTACATTACTCGCTTTGAAAGTGGACGAATAAGGTGTCTTATATTGATTTAAGGGTTATTGTGTGTTAGGTTAAATAAAATTATTATATAATTATGTATTTATTCTATTTTTACAATTGCTGATCTATAAGTGACAATAGAGCTGCCATCATTTATCCATGTACTGGCCGCGACCGACATTGCTTAATGTCAGTAATCAACAGAAATCGATCTATCCTACGCATACTGCATTAAGGATAGTCCCTGGTCTTGCTGACCAGTGTGAATGCATCAAGGCAACATATCTGTTGCATCCAGGCTCCTGATTGCCTTACCTGAATAATGAGTTGCCCAACGTGACCGTCAAAGGCAGTCAACTTTACTTGCCTGATGAGTGTGTGCCTAAATGTTTGTTCTCCTCAGTATATTTTTAACTGATTAATCCCTCTTAAAAATATAACATCGCACTAGTATTTCTAAGGTGACACGCCTCAACATAAAACGCAACTAAAAATGTGTCACTCATGCCTATGTAGGGGGCCTATCATTAAGACAGGAAGAATGACACGTGTCCTCTGGTGTACAAGCTCAGAAGCTAGATACATACAGTTTTGATGGTCGATAAAGAGATATTTACCATGTATTTCATAGCCACAACTGAAAAACACAGATTTTTAAGTTGTGTCACTTTAGAAATATTAGTGCAATATGTTCTTTGGGATGCTTGGCCTCAGTCATACTGAATGCACATTGTGTCTCTTCACTTTAATTATGAGCTTACGTATTCTGTCGTCCTTATATTTGCTACTAAAAATATAATACTAGTAGGAGCCTAACTAAAAAAAACCTTTTTCTGTTGTAATGAGTGAATCATTTAAAAAGGAAATTTACAACAAACATAATTTTTCATAAATAATATTTATACTCCCAGTCTCAACATATTGTTTAAGGCTGACTAATAAAAAATCATAGATACATTTAGTTTATATCATGCGTTAAAAATGTGAACATTATTGGAATCAACGGAGATTGTGACAAAATAATATTAATAATATAGTTGAAATCCGTTTTGACTTTCCGTGTTAGGTTTCTAAAATCCTGCAATTTTTTGTGGTTCGGCTGATAATAATCCGATTTAAATGTTGCATAGGTGAAATAAAAAAAATTGAACAACGAACAAAAACCGTTGAACCTTCAACAAGGTCTTACAATATGTACTTACGAAAACTTACCAACCAAGCAAGCTAATCAGCTTGCTCTAGTCATTTGTTTACGGACCTCTACAAAAATAAAGTGATTTCCTTGCATGTGTTGTGCAATGCAAGTCTCATAAAAAAATCCTCCATATTCTAAAGTAAATGAACAAACATTCCCAGATTTAATCAAATAAATTTTTGAAAGAAGAATGTTTATAGCAACCCAATTTATTTGAGTAACCCCTTATTTATCACGAATCAAGCTTTTGTTTCTTATTATCTGAAATTACTTGGTAACTTGACTATAATGAATTTTATACACATTTCTGCTTGTCAAAAGGTAGTCATTCAGTTTATAATTATTTCCATTCTTTTATTTACAGGTAATTAACATCTACTTGGTGATGTGGAGTGATGAATCTATTTCAAAAGTAAGGTAATTTTATTTACATTATCAAAAAGTTCTGAGGTTATTGTATTTCAACTCCTATGTGATTTGCGCTATCACTATTTAAAGAATTTCTAGGTGGCCCCGTGGGTGATGAGCACTTAACACTCCGTGCCAATGTTCGTGGGTTCGATTTCCATTATGGGATGGTGGATAAGGCATCAGAAAAGAGTAGAAACCTATAGATAAACCGTCCCAAAATTCGTAGCATGGGCGTATATAAGGGGGGCTGCAGCCCCCCCCCCAGAAATTTTGATTTGATCGGTAAAAATTTTATAAAACCCATAAAAATAAATTCAAAAAAAATTAGTTCATAAAACATATTATATGTTGGGTGTAACAGTGTTTAAGTTGGCTAAAACTCTTCCAAGATCTAAATTGTTAGTATTCCATACACCGGAAATGGTCTCAGCCCCCTCCGAAATTATTTTCTATATACGCCCATGATTATTAGTTAATAATAGTGGATGTTAAAATTAAAATAACTAAATAAAGAATTTCTAAAGAAAATATCAGAAATATATATATATGTTGAGAGTGTAATCCAGCAAATATATATACGTCACAGCATTCTTGTTTTTTCGTCGGTAGTTTTTCACACGTCTCTATTAAAATTTGAGAAAGAACACACAATTCACCAAAAACCGGTGCAAACAATTAAAAATAAATATATATATTATTGTATAATACTACCAACTAATAAAAAAGTAGAAATTTCCAATACAGACCAAGGATCATTACTCGAGAAAGGGTATTATTTTCCTGCTAGAAGGTCAGAAGATTTTTGATGAAAAAACTTTGTTAGTTGAGTTGTAGGCACCGCCGCTGACAAGGAAAGAAAAAAGAAAATCTCCAAGATGAAAGGAAAATATAGAGGGATTTATTATAAGGAAAGAATATGTGAGACAAGGAGATAGTGAGAGGAATAAAGGGAGATGTGGCCGGACTGCAAGAGTAGGCTGTGGATATATATATAGGGGGATTCCAGGTGTCAGGGGGTTTAGGTCATAGCTCTCTCTACAGAATACTGGGTCAGCGTCCTGTCTGGACAAGTAAAGAGGAAGGTCTGGGGGTGGGGTCTTGGTGTCTTTAAGGGAGTATCATAATACCACATTGGTGTGGTGGTTTGAAGGTCGGTCTCTTTTAGCGCGGTTCCTCCCTCCCTCCATAGAGAGGAAACCCGCTTATGAGGTTCACCTCATGACGCAATTTCATGTTTCAGATCCCATAGATCAATAATATAACGGTGGTGCAAATTCATATATATATATATATATATATATATATATATATATATATATATATATATATATATTTGTCTGTTCGCTCTCTAGGTGGCTCAAAAATGGTACGATTTTGATGAAATTTGGTACAAAAATCTGTCGTCTAATTTGATAGTTCAAGTTTGTTAACCAGCAGAATCCGTTCAGAAGATGCATTTTGGAAATTCGCGTGAAAAAAATCGTTACGCTTACGTTTTCGAGTTCATATGCTTGCAGGTACTCGTTATATTGGTGTCTCAACGTGGAAAAACGAATGAAACCATTTTAAAAGCGATGCCCGTAGCTGTTTTCTACAAACATTGAAACAACTACTTTTCCATACTAATTTTCAGTTTGAATATTCAGAAACGATTAATTCAGTTCACCATATTCATCTAATCTATGATAGGTAAGTTTTGGTTTCGTTTGGAGTTAAGGAAGTACTAGAAATAAAATATTTGAATAACAGACATGGAAAGTTTTGGGATTTCCCAAATATCTCGAAAACAGTTGGGCAATCGTGGTAAGTGGACAATAACCATTCGAACGCATACTTAGTTTTCTACAAAAAAGGTTCTGATGTAATTTTTGATGGGGACATGTTGATTGGAGAAATAAGGACTTGAAAATTCGCAATTTTTAGTTTTGCTCTTCGTGCAAAATTATTATTCGTGAATTTTACGTCTGTATCGACCAATCAAGACATTTTATTCTAAAATAAAACAATTTTATTAATTAAAAATTGAATCAAAGAGGATTACCAGGAGAATAAGTGGAAAACTTAAAAACAATAGTATATCTTCATTTAAAACGAAAAACAATTTCTACTAAATCTACTTAATAATATAATTAACTAATACTATTAAATTACATTTAAAGAAGAAGCAGCTACTGGGCATTCATTTATCTTTCTAGTTGGCTAAGCAATGTTTCGTTTCCGTTCTGCGCGTGCTGCTACTTCTGAAGCAGTCACCAGCTCTGCAACACTGCGTGATTGAACAAGTTCCTCAACTATAGGATTTTTTGTTTTATACGATGCCTCGTCAAAGCATTTTTGAGGTCTTCCTACTTATTGGAACCTTGAAATGATGTGGAAGGTCGCGCCGCAGTCATTGGCGTATTTACAAAATAATTTTGGCAGGGGCTGGGAGAATTTCGGGGGGGGGGCTGAGAGCATTTTTGAGGTTTGGAATACTAACAGTCTAGAACTTGGAATAGTTAGCCAATTTATAAACGCTATTACACCAAAAAGAAATTTTTCTGAACTAAGTGGTCTTATTTAATTTATTTTTAAGATTTTTATGACACATTTTAACCAATTTCAGCGAGGGGCCTACAGCCCGCTGTCCAGGGGCACAGTACCTTGAACCTCGAAGCTCATCTCTTCATCAAACCAATTTTTGTTATTTTCCAAAAAACGCAGCTTTAATTTTCCCGCAGCAATCCATTCATCAATAATTTTGGAGGCATAGGTAGCAAACATCATTTTGATTTTCCTATCAGAGTCGCTGGTAAGGTTTTCCAAATAAAATTTGGACGAAAGGAACTTAAAGAGGAAAGAGTGTCTTCATCTTCCGTTGGGTCCTTCAACCATTCTTAAAAAAAAAAAAAAAAAATGTTGTACTCGAGTGTGCTGGCTGAAACACATCTTAGTATAAATGGGAAGGGTTCAGCTATAATATATAAAAAAAATTAGCCCGGGTACAAGTCATTACTATCCCTTTAAAGTTATTTAAAGTTATGAAACAAGGAAAGAATCATCCGTTCATCTTAAAAACTTTTTTTAATATTATTTGATTAAGAATCAGAATTATTTAGTAGAGAAAAATCAGCACTTACCAGCATAAATAATATCTATCTCCAACAAATAATTAATATAAAATTAGGAATACTTGGATTTGTGTCGACGCACCCTAATTAAAAAAAAAAAAAGTTGGATTTGTGTGTTTGAAATGATGCCTGGAATTCAACTGAAACATCATCATTCATCCCTTTGGACCTTATTACTCACAAGGGGGACTCTTTCAGACAGAAGATTGTTAAACATTGGAAAGTTGCCTACTACATGAGCAAAGGCCAGGCGTGTCTTAATATGCATGTAATGAATCAACAGAAGTTAATATATGATAATAGGTGATTTGTTTCCTTTTAGCACTTTCCTCCGAAGGAAAGTAGATATTGAGGTTGCACTCATGACGGAATTTTTGGAAAATTTCTTCGAATCTTTATCGATCCTACCCTCTAGACACCGAAAATGACCCCCGGTCAAATTTATTTATATATATATATATATATATATATATATATATATATATATATATATATATATATATATATATATATATAGTTATATGGCATAGTGGCCTGTATAGTGTCCGTTAACACGATACAGGCCAGAGTTTTTGTTTTTTCGCCATGAAACTTGGAATGTAGTATTCTTCCATCAAACGATTGAACGAGTTCGTTAACCAACAAAATCGGTCCATGTGGAGAGGGGGTTACTCCGGAGCCAAAGTAGATATTTACCAATACCAGCCATATTATTTGTTATATTTTAACGAAACTTGGTATTCGTTATGTTCAACTGAAGAGAAAAATTTGTTATAAAAATAAACTAAATCGGTTAACTAGAAGGGAGGGTTACAAATATGTAACCCTGTAAGAGAGGGTTACAAATATGTAACCTGTAATACAAATACAGAAATAGACGACGCAGTCCATAACTTCACACTTGCAATCCAACAAAGCTTACACAGAGCAAACATCTACAAAACACCTCGACGACGTAAAACATATGATTACTTACCTACAAACATACAAAACTTACTGAATGAGAAGAGAAAGGCAAGAAGAATATGGCAAAACACAAGGTATCCGACAAAACTCGACTAAACCAACTTACAAGGGAATTAAAAACTGAACTCAGAAAACACAGAAACGACCAATTTGAATCTTACACAAAAGAACTTACTACATCTGACAAAACACTTTGGCAAGCTACGAGGAAAATCCTCTCCTATAAATCTTCCCGTCATCCCCTTCGCCGAGAAGATGGTTCCTGGGCCAAAACTGACGAAGAAATATCCAATTCCTTTGGCCTACACCTCACCAAAGTCTTTACTCCTCACCATGATATCAATGATCCTGACCATACACTCCTTGTCTCCAGTCAACTGGACACTCCTCTTCAACTATCACTCCCACCAAAAGCCTTTAATCCTAAAGAAATCCTGAATGCTATCCAACATCTTCCTCCAAAAAAAGCCCCTGGATATGACCTCATCACTTCCAAAATTCTTAATAAACTCCCGAAAAAAGCCATCCTCTTCCTAACTTACATATATAATGCCGTATTAAGAACGGAATATTTCCCCATCCTGTGGAAATTTTCAGTTATCCGGATGATCCCAAAGCCTGGTAAACCTATTCATCAACCTTCATCCTATAGTCCCATCTCACTCCTTCCAATAATGGGCAAAATCCTTGAAAAACTCCTTCTCAAACGCCTTTATCCAATCCTCGATCCCATCCTCCCAGTTTGGGTTTCGCCATTCCCACTCCACTATTCACCAATGCCACCGTATCGTAGACAGCATATCCTCATCCTTCGAGAATAAGCAGTATTGCTCTGGGGTTTTCCTTGACGTAGCTCAGGCTTTCGATCGAGTGTGGCACCAGGGCTTGCTGTTTAAACTCAAAGAAATCCTACCTTCAACTTATTACCTTATAATGAAATCCTTCCTCTCCGACCGTTTTTTCCAGACATCCTATGGTACCTCATTATCTCCAATCTTCCCCCAACTTGCAGGTGTCCCACAAGGTGGAATTCTCAGTTCCGTACTATTCCTGACTTATACGGCTGATATCCCATCTCATCCTGAAACATCCATCCACACGTATGCTGATGACACTGCTATCCTTACTGTCAACCAAAATCCAATTCTTGCTTCTAATTCCCTCCAAGAACACCTGTGCCTACTTCAACCATGGCTAAATAAATGGAGAAGCAAAGTAAATGCAGAAAAATCTAGCCATGCAACTTTCACACTTCGTAAGTCAAGCTGCCCGCCAATAACCCTCCAAAACATTATAATCCCGCAGAAATCGCAAGTAAAATACTTAGGCCTGATACTAGACAAACGCTTAACTTGGAAGCCACACATAACTCAGAAAAGACAGGAACTAAACAGACGTTTTAGACTTTTATCACGCTTATTAGACAAACGCTCAAAACTATCATTGACTAACAAACGACTTATATACAATACCATACTCCGACCAATATGGACTAGAACTATGGGGTTCCACTAAACCTTCCAATTCCTACAGAATACAAACAATACAATCCAAAATCCTTCGAAAAATATCCAATGCTCCTTACTATGTCTCGAACCTAACCCTCCATAATGACTTCAATGTCCCCTTTATCCAATCCATGGCCAAATCAGTCTATCAGAAGTTCCATTCCAATCTCCCAGGCCATCCAAATCCTTTGATAAATTCTCTATCCTCGTTCCAAAATCCACAAAATCCCCATAGAAGGATGAAGCGGAGGTGGCCTAGAGACAATTTGCTTTAACCCTTCCTTAACTCCAATCGTAACCAAAATTTCAACATATTAGTTTTAATGAAAGTAGAACATGCAGAAAATGTTTCAACTGAATCCCATGATTCTAAGTACCCAAACCAAAAACGGTATTCAAAAACTATTTTTCCAATTTGCTGCAGTGCACAAAGTGTGTTATATTTTCATTTAAAATTCTTTAAAGTTGTTTCATTATTATTTTATATTATATTTTTATTTATTTATTTATTTTTTCTTTAATGCATTACTATTGTGGGTTTTGTAATTGTTCATATTCCCACATCAAGCCTCACAATGTCATTATAACTGAACCAGCAATATTACTAGAAATATGTTAACTCATATTGTTGTAATAATCAATAATAATAATAAAAAAAAAAAAAAGAAGGAAGGTTTCCCCCGTACAAAAATGACTAATTTCCTTATACCGGTCGTAGTTTCTGATGTATTGTAACGAAACACTTTATACGTCCTGGGTCTCTAATAAGAAAGAAGTGATATGAAAATTAACTAAATCGGTCAATCGGAAGGGGGGGGGAGGTGTTACTTTGTACTGTTATGTTATAATTGAATTCGTCCGCCAAACGTAGGTTCGCGAAACTCATCAAGATCAATAGATCAAATGTCAAGCTTTGTTTATTTAGTACGTAGTGTAGTACCCCGCATTAGACATGCGCGCCGAGGCTGAATTTTCCGGCGGCGGCGCGCTGGACTAAAATGGTCGGCGGCGGCGGCGCGCGCTATTTTTTTCAACCCCCAAGGGAGACGATACAATTTATATATATATATATATATATATATATATATATATATATACATATATATAGGCTTGCCATATTTTTGGTGAGTGAAACCGGGACGCATTAATATGAGAAGGGCATACCGGGGGGGGGGATAAAAATGGTAAAAATTAGAAGCAAAATGGTGAGTTTTAAGCCTTTTTAGCGCGGTTCCTCCCTCCCCCATAGGGAGGAACCCCGCTTATAAGGTTGATACAATGAAACAATCCGGAAGTGCCGACAAGAAAATTTCGCGTTTCAGAACCCCTAGAGACCGAAAATAACGGTGGTTCAAATTTGTATATATATATATTTATATATATATATATATATATATATATATATATATTTGTCTGTTCGCTCTCTAGGTCGAAGACGAATGGTCCGATTTTGATGAAATTTGGTACAAAAATCAGTCGTCCAATATGAAAGGTCAAGTTCGTTAACCAGCAAAATCCGTCCACTAGAAGATGGAGTTTAGGGCGAAATTCGCGCAGAAAAAATCGTAACGCTTACGTTTTTGAGTTCATAAGCTTGTAAGTACTCTTTTTATAGGCTTCTTGGGCTAGGAAAACGAATGAAACCATTTTCAAGGCGATAGCTTTAACCGTTTTCGAGAAAATTGGAAAAATAGTTTTTGAATACCGTTTTTGGTTTGGGTACTTAGAATCATGGGATTCAGTTGACAATATGAGTTAACATATTTCTAGTAATATTGCTGGTTCAGTTATAATGACATTGTGAGGCTTGATGTGGGAATATGAACAATTACAAAACCCACAATAGTAATGCATTAAAGAAAAAATAAATAAATAAATAAAAATATAATATAAAATAATAATGAAACAACTTTAAAGAATTTTAAATGAAAATATAACACACTTTGTGCACTGCAGCAAATTGGAAAAATAGTTTTTGAATACCGTTTTTGGTTTGGGTACTTAGAATCATGGGATTCAGTTGAAACATTTTCTGCATGTTCTACTTTCATTAAAACTAATATGTTGAAATTTTGGTTACGTTTGGAGTTAAGGAAGGGTTAGAATAAAATATTTTATTAACAGACACAAAAAGTTTTGGTAACTTTGTATATTTTCCTTAATATCTCGAAAAAGGTTAAGAATTTGGTAAACGAAAGAATACCATTAGAAAGCTTACTAAATGCTCTACAAAAAAGGTTCTGATGAAAGTTTTGATTAGGCGATGTCAATCGGAGAAATAAGTTCTTAAAACATTAAAGTAATTGATTTTGCTTATTCGAACTGTTCTTTTTAGCGCGGTTCCTCCCTCCCCCATAGGGAGGAACCCCGCTTATAAGGTTGATACAATGAAACAATCCGGAAGTGCCGACTAGAAAATTTTGCGTTTCAGAACCCCTAGAAACCGAAAATAACGGTGGTTCAAATTTGTATATATATATATATATGTATATATTTATTTATATATATATATATATATATATATATATATATATATATATATATATTTGTCTGTTCGCTCTCTAAATAGAAGACGAATGGTCCGATTTTGATGAAATTTGGTACAAAAATCTGTCGTCCAATTTGAAAGGTCAAGTTCGTTAACCAGCAAAATCCGCCCACTGGAAGATGGCGTTAGGGGCGAAATTCGCGCAGAAAAAATCGTAACGCTTACGTTTTTGAGTTCATAAGCTTGTAAGTACTCGTTTTATAGGCTTCTTGGGCTAGAAAAACGAATGAAACCATTTTCAAGGCGATAGCTTTAACCGTTGTCGAGAAAATTGGAAAAATAGTTTTTGAATACCGTTTTTGGTTTGGGTACTTAGAATAACGGGATTCAGTTGAAACATTATCTGCATGTTCTACTTTCATTAAAACTAATATGTTGAAAGTTATGTTACGTTTGGAGTTAAGGAAGAGTTAGAATAAAATATTTTATAAACAGATATGAAAAGTTTTGGAAACTTCGTATACTTTCATTAATATCTCGAACACGGTTGGGAAATCGTGGTAAGTGGATTGAAACTATTTGAAAGCTTACTAAATTCTCTACAAAAATGATTCTAAAACTATTTTTGATTAGGTTATGTCAATCGGAGAAATAAATGCTTAAAACTTCAAATACGTCTGTTTTGTTCTTATGAACGGGTTTTTGTCGTTCTTTTTGTAATTTTTGTCTCTTTCCCTTGGTTTTTTATTGCTTTTTATTTCTTTAATTTCTTATGTTGTATTTGTAAGGAAAATGTATGTGTGTGTAAAACAGGATAGGTAAAATGAGACCAATTTTCTGTTGTCAGAAATAATGAAAAGTTTTGGGAACTTCGTATAATTTCTTAATATCTCGAAAACGGTTGAAAATCTTGGGAAGCGAAAGGTTACCATTCGAAAGCTTACTAAATGGTCTACAAGAAAGGTTCTAAAGAAAGTTTTGAATAAGCGAAGTAATGTCAGCTTTGGATTTGTCGATTTCCTTCAAATGCCTTGAAACTGTCGAGGCTCCTACTCTGAGTTCTTTGGCATATTCCCTAGTGTTTTTAATTGCTTATAGTAGTCAAATGTATTTGTCAATAAAACAGGATACGTATAATTAGAATCAATATTTTGTTTGTTAGAATTCGATGATGCCGTATGAATATCTAGATTACAGTACTGGTGTTGATTTCGTTCTTTAGAATTATTCTTGGTATTCCCTATTTTCATCTGTTACCCATAGTTTTTTATTGTTAGTAGGTTTTTCTTATTGATTATAGAATATAAATCTATTTGGCTATAAAACAGGATACGTAAAATTAGTGACAATATTTCGGAGATTTCTGAGCGAAATACTTTTAAGATTTTCTACCACCACGAACGGCTTTTTTCCTCTATTTTTATCCACTAGATAGGCTTTATTTTGCATATTATTCTAAATAAGTTTTATTCAGCAGGGGATTCTGATGAAATGTCGTGTTTTTGCTGTGGATTTTAAATACGATGTATCTAAGATTGGATAACATTAGCGAGTCTACATAGTTAAGAACCGACGACGGAGGATTACTTCTTGCTATGATTTAGTCTACATATGTATATTAAGTCCTAAATCCAAAAAATAAACTTCACAACGGTTAGATACTATGAGCGTATATGGCGGTTCAATGCCCGTAGAACACAATGGGGCCGCAGGAAATTTACCTGCTAAGAGTTAATCCTCAAGAGCTGTAAATATACCCCAGGTATCTGCCGACACAAATACAAAGCCTAGGCGCACCCCAAAAACACAGATCCAAAAATAGGTTATATACTAAATATTCATAAAGACTACTTAGTTGTAAACCGATTCATCAATTAGCAATCAATAATTTTCAACAAAGGTTATATACTAAATATTGATAAAAAGTATTTAATTAGAAAAAAATCAATATTCCACAAGACTTGTTTTTGGTCCATTTGTGTCTACTCCGTAGACTTAATTAGGTATATTATTCTATTGTAGTTGGGCAACTAAACTTTGTTTTATTTTGTTAAATAAAGTTTTTTTTTTGACTTGTTATTCGTCAAGACTTTTATTTGTCCTTGTGTATTTACTAGATACGTTTTATTCGGCATATTATTCTATATAGGCTATATTAGGCAGGGTATTCTACTCAATCTTGTGTACTTCTTCTTGATCCTTCTGTACATGGGCGTATATAAAAACAATTTCGGGGGGGGGCTGAGACCATTTCCAGGGTATGGAATACTAAATATTTAGAGCTTGGAATAGTTTTAGGCAACTAAAACGCTATTGCACGTAAAATAAAATATGTTTTATGAACTAAGTGATCTTATTTAATTTATTTTTAAGGGTTTTACGAGAAGTTTTTATCATCAATTCAAAATTTCGGGAGGGGCTGCAGCCCCCTCAGCCCCCCCCTCATATACGCCCATGCTTCTGTATCCTCTAGAAAGGCTTTATTAGGCATATTTTGTATTGATTTATAGAGCTTTGCTTTAGAATGAGAGCCAGATTCTGTAATTTCCGCTTCTGTGTAAAAGTTAGCTACTGTCGGTGTCCCTGACGCCTTAATATCACTTTTATTCGAGATGTTCGAGAGGATTTTGACAATTTTCACGAGATATATAAAAAAAATAAGTTTATTTCTTTTCTAAGCTTATCAAATGGCACTAGGGACATGAACGGAACCGCGCTAAGATGCTGCAGTTCCTGCGAGTCGGACTTTTTGTCTGTTTTTATTCCTTGTTATTTTTTAATTGCTTATAGTTGGATAATGTATTTTACAATAAAACAGATTAGGCAAAATAAGAAAAACAATTCATTGTTAGAAATATAGCTTGCCAAGAGAAAAAGATTCGTTGACGTCTTTTGAATATTTTCAATTGCCTTTATGCTGATGGTTTTTTTATTTTATTTTTTAATTGATTTTATCTGTAGAATTATTACTATAGTAAAAGAACACAGGAATGTGTGAAAATATTTGATATTTTCCAATTCATTGAAACGTATGAAATGAAGTATCGGTAGAAGAGGATTCTAGGGTCTTGCGAACCTGACCCCAGGTATAGCCATAAAACCCTTTGAACAAAGGCCGAGGAAAATATTATCTGTTTCTATTCTATGCTTTTCAAATGAGAATAGGGATTTGAGCAGGAACCGGGGTCTCCCGTGGTCTAATGGCTAGCGCCTTGGATTCATAAGCGGGAGATGGTGGGTTCGATTCCCAACCTCCGGCAGGAATTTTATCATCCCACGGCTCGCTGGTGAAATTCCTCGCTACACCCTGGATGTCGGCGCTAATGACCTAGATGTAGATGTGCCGTAAAAAAAAAAAAAAAAAAAAAACTGGAACCGCGCTAAGATGACGCAGTTCCTGCGAGGCGGACTTTTTATTAAGCGCAGCGAGTAACAGGAGGGGGGATCGGGAACTCTAAATTGTTAGTCTCCCCACTTTGTTAAAATAAAAAAGGAAATTTTGCTAATTATTTTTGATAGTTCTTGCGTTTGCTTTCTGATTACAGTTACAATCGTTCTCATTTCTTTGGCACTGCATTCATTGTAGAAAAGAAAACAATTCATAAATGATTCTTAAAAACTAAATCCATTACTTTATACATCTTACAGCCGTTTCCGGGACATTGATAAACCCGGGTGGACCACAGACAAGAGACAAATACCGGGACGTATGGCAAGCATATATATATATATATATATATGTCTGGCCGCTACAAAATATCTCTACAAAAATGGTTCTAAAGACATTTTCGATGGGGTGATGTCAATCGGAGAAATAAGGGTTTAAAACTTCAAAGCGTTTGTATTGATCTTTTGTGGGGGCGGGGGTTGTGTTTATCTCACTTTTTAATTGATTGTTTTAAATTGAAATTATCAGTAAAATTAGTCCTTTACTATTAGTCTTAAAAGGAAGTAAGAAAATGAGAAACTTCGCAGGGTGATCGTTGTTGCGCCGTAAACATCCTTCTGTTTGAGATTTTATTTTATATTCTTAACGGTACATCAAAACCTACCAATAACTGTATGTATTCCTATACTTATGGCACTAGAGATATGAGAGGAACTGCGCTAAGATGACGCAGTTCGCGCTCCTGATGTCTCAAAAATGGTCCGATTTTGATGAAATTTGGTACAAAAATATTTTTCTTAATTTGAAAGGTCGAAGTCGTAAACCCGCAGAATCTGTTAAGCGGAAGATGGTTTTTGGAGCGAAATTCGCGCGGAAAAATCGTAACGTTCACGTTTTCAGTTCATATGCTTGCAGGTACTCGTTTTATAGATTTCTTAATGTAGAACAACGAATAAAACTATTTTAAAGCGATATCTGTACCCGTTTTGAGAAACATTAAAACACCTAGTTTTCCAAAGTAATTTTCAGTTTGGGTACTCATAAACGATTAATTTAGTTGAAACTTGGTCCAGACGTTTGATATTCATCTAAACTAAGGTAGATACATTTTGGTTCCGTTTGGAGTTAAGGAAGTACAAGAAATAAAATATTTCATTAAGAGGGCTTGGAATTTTCGTATATCTTACATATCTCGAAAACGGAGGGAAATCGTGGTAAGTGGAAGGTGGAAATTCGAAAGCTCACTAAATTCCTTACAAAAAAGGTTCAGATGTAATTTTTGATGAGGCGATGTCGATCCGAGAAATAGATGCTTTAAACTTCAAAATTGTTAGTTTTGTTTTTATTACAGGGTTTTGTCACTTACCAAACGTTTTAATTGGTTATTGTTTTTTTAATCGCATTTAATAGTAAAATTAATATGTTAATAAAATGAGGTATGAAAATGAGAAACGTATTGGTAATAGTGTTTCCCTTGGCAAACCTTGAGAAGGTGGAGGGAGTCATTTCCGCTTGGAATACTATCAGTTTCCTGTTTTTAAATTTTTCACGAAAGATCAAAACCTACCAACAACTGCTTCTACTACTTAGCTAATGACACTAGGGATATGAATGGAACCGCCCTAAGATGACGCAGTTCCTGCGAGTGAGACTTTTGTTTTTCTCTTCAATTGCGAGGTTTTCAAAATATCACCCACAAAAGCTGGATTTATTTTTTGAGTTAAATACCATGTTTATATACCTAAAATTATTTTATTTTCCGCTTTTTTTCAATCAAATAGCACAACACACAAGCGTTTACCCTAAGAGAAGGTAAGCCAAAAATGGCGGCAGGTTACCACGCTGTACACTCGCTGTTTTCCTACCCTAACCCACCTGCTACACCCTTTCGTCCAATATTGCCAACGAAATCGGCGCGCCGACTGACTAGGCTCGGCGGCGGCGCGCCTCTCAAAACCCGGCGTGGCGTAGCGGCGCCGGCGCGGCGCGCATGTCTACCCCGCATACACTAAACTCTAAAAGGAAATTAATTAGAAAATTAATAATTGAAACAGCTGTGTTGTAAAAAATGCAAAAGAGTAGAACAATTTATGTTTTTATTTATTTTATTTATCTATATACGTTATTTACAGCAAATTATTCAGTAATGCAGTCTACACTACCCAAATTCTGAGGAAAGTGCTTAGTTATGCAGCTCCTGCGTGACGGACTTTTTTTTGAAATTTCTTTATGTTTAGATTAAAGTAGACAAGTGGTGATTACACAAAAACGACCTACTGATCTTTCTCCAGATATTCTTCATTTTCTCAGAAGAATAATAACGAAGGCGGCAGAATATCAGGAAAAATGTCGGTTATCCCCTAATGGACACCCAGAAGACCATTGTAAGGGTAAGGGTAACATGGCACATGTATCCCATTGAGAATAAGTTGTTTTGTTTCAAAATCAATCTTTTAAGCGTATAATTCCCAAGTGCTACTTTATCCTTTGCATAAAATGGCCGATAGTAAGGTTATCAATTCCTGGAATAGAAACAAATAACGTCATCACTTTTTTTTTTTTTTTTACTTAAGGTACGTTTCCATTGCTACAATGTTCTGTTGCACCGGCCGGCCGGTGCGACATTTTTCTCGCAGCGACATGTGCTGCGACTTGTTGCAAATGGTTTCCATTCTGCGACTTGTTGCCACGACATGTCGTGCGACATGTTGCAAGGTAGATTTGTAGTAATGGAAACGGAGCTTTAGGAACGAGTCTCGGCAACATGTATTCTCGCACGGTCGTCTGCGACATCTTTTGTCGCAGCGACATGTTGCAAATGGTTTCCATTCTGCGATTTGTTGCGGCGACGTAAGCTTGAATTTGAGAAACTAAACCATCGATGTTTGGATTCATTCCTGATATAAAGACGTAAATAATTTTCCAAATTATCGTCAGTCAGCCTTGTATGATGTTTCCATTTTTTAACTTTCATTATTAAAAAGAACTGTTCGCATTTATGATTACTGCAAAATCCATCTTCTTGCGAATTATCCAAGCTGCGGAAAATGGTCTTCTTCGAGGTATTTTTTTGTAGACATTTAAATTGTGTTTTTCAAAATGTCTCACGAGCCGGATCAAATCTCACAGCGGGACGGATTTGGCCGGCGGCCGGTTGTTACCCACATGTGGTGTGAATGAACAAATGAAATTACTAATTCTAATGAAATAAGATAGATTCTAAGAAATTCCTACAGGACATAAGTATTGAAATTCGTAACTTTTGTTGAGAAATTATATCATTTTTGTTTTAAAGTGCATCATCCAGTTCTTCGTCGACGCCCAGTTTGCGCCGTACGCTTACTATCCTCCCAACAATTTCAACCACTATTCCAATTGTAATTGGTCGCTTACCAGTCGAATTTCGTATTTGTCAATAATTTATCTATATAGGTACCTATGTATTCCTAACCCATTTTTTAATATTTTGTTTTTACAATTTCACTTATTTTATATTATTGGTTACTTTTATTTTATAGTTAACTTTCGTGTGATAGTTGATAACAGCTCTAGAGGCATGCACTCATCTCGGCCAGCGGCTAGTCTGCTGGACACTCCAAGCATCCTTAAATCCTCAGACACCGAGTAAATTCACCTTCCTTTATGTCCTCATGCTCTGGGTCCATCTGGGTTTCCACGTCCCAGCCGTATGATAGGGATGGGCGATAGTCGATAGTTACTATCGATATATCGATAGCTCATGAATATCAATAGTAGCTATCTATAGTCATAAACTATCGATAGAGTTTTTACTTTTTTTATAATTGAAGTTCTCAGCATCTGGAGGGCTGTGGTATTAAATACTGACAAGTCTGGTGAATTACATACTGAAAAAAGTCCGTCACGCAGGAGCTGCATAACTAAGCACTTTCCTCAGAATTTGGGTAGTGTAGACTGCTTTCCAGAACAATTTGCTTAAAATATCCTACATAAATAAAATAAAAACATGAATAGTTCTCTTTTAAATTTGTAAGGAGTAACTGATCAATTATTAATTTGCTTCCAGAGTTATGTTTACACATGTTACCTATTACACTACGTAATAAATACAAAAAACCTCATATTATCGTATTTTGATCTAACGCAGGAACAGGATACAGTCCCTCTAGCGCTCCTTGCGGCGCCTTTGTGGACCTATGTCTGGCTGGCTTTTCTATTGAAATATATTACAAAGTAAACCCCCCTTTCCGATTGACCGATTCAGCTCATTTTTATAACACTTCTTTCTCATGAGTTACCCACGACGTATACCGCGTTTCGTTAGAATACAGCAGAAATTACGACCAGTATGAGTATATTAGGAATTTGGGTCCGGAGTAAACCCCCCCCCCTTCTAATGAACCGATTTAGTTTATTTTTACATCACATATTTACCTGTAGATTACCACAACGAATACCGAGTTTCGTCGAAATATACCTAAAATCACGGCTGGTAGTGGCGAATTGGTATTGTCGGTACGGAGTAAACCCTTCCCCCCCTCCTTATGAACCGATTTAGTTCATTTTTATATCTCCCTTTTCTCTCTATATTACCACTACGAATACCAAGTTTCGTTGAAATATAACAAATATTACGACTGAAATGGTCAAATTAGTGTTTTGGATTCGGGGTAAACCCCCCCTTCCGGTGGACCGATTTTGGTGGTTAACGAACTCGTTCAATCGTTTGCTAATTGAATGCTATATACCAAGTTTCGTGACGAAAAAACAAAAACTCTGGCCGCTATCGTGTTAACAGACACACATATATATATATATATATATATATATATATATATATATATATATATATATATATATATATATATATATATATATATATAAATTTTAACGGGGGTCATTTTCGGTGTCTACTAGGTAGGATCGATAAAGATTTGAAGAAATTTTTCAAAAATTCCGTCATGAGTCCAACCTCAATAGCTACTTTCCTTCGGAGGAAAGTGCTAAAAGAACCGTCTGATGAATACAACTAACTACATAATGTAGCCAGGAAATACCTTTGTGTTTTAGTCTCATCAGTAGCCTCAGAACGTGTATTTTCAGCCGCTGGAAAAATCATTTCCGACCAGCGGAACAGACTCAGCCAAAGAAAAGTGGAAATGTTGTTTTTCCTTTCTGGTGATATCGTCGTTACAAATGCGAAGTATCGAATGTGAAAATCGCCACTTTTCAGAGCGGAAAAGGGTTTATTCATAACTTTTTTTTGGATTGTCAAATATTCGGCAGATTTGACCTTTTGACAGTGGAATACTTTCCCTTTCATAGAGTAAACCAAGATTCAAGAGTTTGCCGTACATAAGTCCAGCAGAAATCATAAAGTTTGAAAATGAAAGATTTATTTTTTCACATTCGATACTTTGCATTTGTATCGACGATGTGTGGCTCAAGAAGCACAACTAAAAAGTTTGAAATACTTTTTTGTGCCTCTTGATATTTTTTCTTTGGAAATGCTTTTTATAAATTTCAATAAATTCGTTTTAAGCCTTGGTGTAATCTTATAAATATACCTAATCCTGCAAGTAATAGATAATTTAATTCAATAACATTAAATTCTTCATTGGACAGGTATGTAAGGAACAGGGAAGGCCACTATCGAATAACTATCGATAGTATCGATATTTTTAACCGATATTATCGGCCTATCGATAGTACTGCACTATCGACTATCGCCCATCCCTACCGTTTGAGGCGCTGAATTCGCAAACAAATGGGGAACTTTTAGATCGTCGTAGATGGATGCCATTTTCATTGATTGGTTCATAAATGGGTATCAGCACTTATCTCTCGAATTTGTCGATCTTTGTTTTGTTAAAGATGTACCAAATATTATTGCTTTCATTTAACCAACTGTATAAGCCTTAGGGAAAGAAAAATTGTCTACAGTTAAAATATGTATTTGTGAATTCCGTTAATGAAACGTGCCCTTGTTTGCTGGGGATGAATTCCTGGATATTTGACTCAAAACACAGGCATATAAAATTTCTAATCCCTTCTTCAAATCAAATAAACATTAAAAAAGGCTAAGAAGAGAATGAAAACAATTACTTCAAAAGATAGAATTATTTTTATCTGAATGGAGAAGAATATGAGTAGCGGTGCGTAGAAAATCGCGAATGAGGACATTATGAGGGCGTATAAAAGGGAAAAAACGGTTGAAGAGAAGGAGAAATGAGGAGAGGGGGTAAAATGGCGGGAAGGGCTGTTATCAGGAGACGGGAAATGGCTGGAGTCATCTGTATCCTGGAGGGAGAAATTGGATGATGGGTACCAATGAAAAAAAAGCGTTAAATTGAGATGGGACCAATTTCTCTTTTCGAATATATTGCAGTTCACTGCTTCCTAGCATTCACTGTCGTAGCTAGGAAATCATGAGTATATATCCAGCAAGTATGTGTTTTTAGTGCATATATGTATTTCTTATAGGCAGGAAATCCGCTGGTTATGTCAATCATGTGACTAAATTCGAAAGTACCGTCAGGTATGATCCATAACGCACGAAAAATACCTTTTTCAAATCTTTCCAGAAAGATGAGCATACGTTCGTAATATAATGTACATTCGTTCTTCTGTATTATTTTTTTTTTTTTTTTTTATTGTTTCCTCACCAAAGTATCCCTGTGGTGAGGGAGTTTATTTACTTTTTTCTGCACAACCCATGCCATTTGGGCATAGCTTGTGCGTATGAGATACTTTACAATCATGATGATATTGATTTAATTATTCTATTTTTTTTCTAATGTACAAAATAAACAATTTCTTATAAAATACACAGAATTATTATACAATTTAAGACTTATCTTAACATAAACAATTTCTTATAAAATAAACAAGATTATTATTCAATTGAGACTTATCTTAACACAAACAATTTCTTATGAAATAAGCAAAATTATTATACGCTTTAGACTTATTTTAAAATAAACTAAACAAGTTCTTATTTATTAGCAAAATTATAATACAATTTTAAAAAATATCCTAAGTTTTAACGGGACATACTCTTATCAGGGAGTGCCCTTTCCTCTCTCAGTTGGTAAATGTTTTTAGCTAATTTATTTAAAATGGAGAAATAATCAGTAAATAGCTTTTTGGGGCTAATTGGCCATTCATTAATACAGTTTTTTAAATGTTTTTGTAGATTTTGTGTTTGTCTGCATTCGTATATTTTCTATATTATTTGTTGCAAAAAATATTTTGACTGAAACGAAAGGTCTGTTTCATTAACTAACAGAATCTGTTTACAGGGACATCGTTTATTCAACGAAATGGGGGGGGGGGGGGGTTGTACTAAGGAAGGTATAAGGGCATGTTTAGGATAGGGTTTTCTTCTTTAAAAATCATGAAAAATATATTTTTCAATAATCAGCTGATCGACGTCAATACGACATTTTTGGATTAGGAATCTTCTATGCAGGTGTCACTTTAGTCACTCCTGGTGTTACTCATAGATGATCATTAATTTTTTTTTTTTTTTTTTTTTTTTTTTTTTTTTTTTTTTTTTTTTTTTTTTTTTTACTGCGCATCTACATCTTGGCCATTAGCGCCGGATGATCATTATTATTACTAATTCTAAAAGAAATAACATAGATTCTACGAAATTTCTACAGAACATAAGTATTGATATTCATACATTTTTTTTTAAATATATCATTTTGCTTTTAAAATGCATCATCGGTTTCTATGGCTATAAGTGCCGTACCGTTCATGTAGTGACCAGTCCTCCGTCGAAGCTGAGTTTGAACTGTACGCACGCCGTGCAATTTTGGTTTAAGAATCTTCTATACGCAGGCGTCATTTATGTCACTCCTGGTATTAAACATTAATGATATGTATTCATCCTCAGCCAATGCTGTATCAGTAATGAGAGAAAATATAAATATTCACACGTGAGAAAACCCGACTGAAATATTTGCCCGGATATGACTAACTCTGGCACAATGTCTCTTATAATCAGGTTAAGGACGTCTCGTTTCGTAAAATCTCAGTATTATTATTTTTTTACAGTTCACCTTTTCTAGTTAAATATTTTTTATTATTTTATTCAAAAGATTAAATAACTCCATTACACACTGCATTTTAAGAAATTGTTATCTTGTAAAGCCCCAGAATTAGGCAATTATAATATATACATGGCAGGAATCCTACCATAATGGTTTTTCTGTATTAATGTAAAAACATCTTTTTCATATAACTTTTCTTCACAGCAAGCAAAGGTATCGATTTCTTTGTAAGATGCATCACCTCTATAGGTGGATGGAAGAGCAAATACACAAGGATTGCCTCTTCATTTCCGTTGAAATTAATATTGCAATCAATGAGAGTGAATCAAATTAATCACGAATAATAGCCATTGTAATCAACATTCCAATTACCCCAGCCATCAATATCAGCAATAGATAACGCTTGTCAATGGGTGGACTAGGTGCTTCTCGATGGCATAACAATGTTCGGAATGCAGTTTCAGGATTTTATACATGTAATCTTCGATGTGATTAATTCGATTCAGGGTTTCGCCGTCAAACAGGTTAATTATTTTAATGATGGACTCGCGTAAACAATTTTCTGCTCTATCACAACAACAAATTCCATGTTCACGGAGATTTTTACTCTAAAATTGTGACAAGAACAAAACTGTTGGAAGGAGAAGATTTGAAAGTTTACTTGTGATATCAACAAAATTCTATAATTGACTACTCAAGTATTTCCCGTGAAAAAAACTTATCTGTTTTAGCGTTAGAGAGAGGAATTTTTACAGTTAAAATATTGAATAGATTGATAATGTTTAATTAATATAAAAGGTGAAAAGTCATTTTTTTCCCCTTCCCTGGCACGTTTTTGTTTAAACAAATGGTCATTTTAAATCATGAACATATTATTGTATTTTTTTCAGTTCTGGAAAAATTCAATATTTTCTTCTTACACTTGTTTTTTTAGTTTACATTTTATCTTTTTACATTTATATATTGAACCATTGAAGGCCCAGTAGTCTTGAGCTGAAATGCGTGGGCAATCCATTCACTATGTTGTGGATTCCACTAGGAGTAAGGGCTTTTCTTTCGAGGCCCTATCCTGACAAGAAAATTGTGGTAACCTGTAGATAATCTTTGGGGTGAGGTTAGCTGAGTGGTAGAGCACTGGACTAATAATTGAAGGACCTGAGTTCAAATCCTGAGCAAGCACTAAAGATTTTTTCTTCTAGTGTCAAATAGAAACTATGACATATTGTTACTCTCCACTCGTATAATTCATCCACTGAATTAATAAAGCATTGTATGTTTTTTGAAGATAAATAGTAGCGAATGTCAGCTAAGTACTCATACTCCAACATTGTTACCCTCAACTGGTAACATACGTCTGAGAGACGCCTAGGTATAGTATTTTCCCGCATTGTGGTGCTTAGAGCTATTTGTAAAATTAAACCTCCAGTGTATGCTCACGTTAGATAATGTAAAAAACGCTAGTGAAATTTTAACCCGATCAATTGTATTTCGTGGCAGTAGTAAGGCACTAACTAAAAAGTACAACGTAACATTTTCATGTTCGTCTCACAGACGTGTATTACTTGAAACTTATTTATTTACTACAATTGAGGTACGCAGCAAATCAACAATAACCATTTAAAACAAAATGTAATTATTTTTCCTCTCTATTTATATTTTTTTTTTGTTTTTATTAAAAGTTTCGCAGTTTTTAGCGATATACTCTATGACAATAAATGATGTTTACATGATTACAAAATTAGTTCCACAATAAATTATGATTACATAAATGATGATAACAATGATTACAATAAATGATGATTTAACAATAAATGGAGATATGATGATTTGACAATAAATGATGATTACATGATTACAAAATTAGTTCCACAATAAATGATGATTACATAAATGATGATAACAATGATTACAATAAATGATGATTTAACAATAAACGGAGATATGATGATTTGACTATAAATGATGATTACATGATTACAGAATTCATACACATACACACACATATATTCATATGCGTATATTATTGCACTATATCTATATTAATTGTTTATATTTACATTATACGTACATTATACATTATTATTATCTACAGACTTATAGTGTACATTATTATATCTATATAATTATTTTATTCATTAATTTTATTATTATTACATTATTCCTTATTATTATTATTATTATATATATATATATATATATATATATATATATATATATATATATATATATACTTATATTACACATTATTATTATTACACTAGCTGTTTCCCGGTGTGCAATGCTACACCTACTTTATATTAAATATCTGTAGCCGGGCTTACCATGCTACACATGCTTCATATTAAATAGTTGTAACCCAGCTTCCATGGTACGCCTACTTTATAATACATATTTAAAAAAATGAATGATTATATTATATTTGTCCAAATTATGAGAATATAAGATAATAAATTGAGAGCTCGGCTGAAAAATTTATTTTCCATTTTTTTAAGAGAAAGTGGGGTGGAAAATAAATTAATCCTTATTTTTTAAAAAGTGCCCTTATTTTAAAAAGTACCCTTACTTTTAAAATGGTATTACAATTAAATGATTCCAAATAATTTAATTGCAATACCGTTTTAAAGAAAATCCAAACCAAACTCCCTGTGTTTAATTTTTTTAAAGAAAAAAAAATATGTGGTCCATAAATAAATATTCATAAAAAATAGCAATACAAATGAGGCATTTAATTAAGGTTATGATTAGTTATAAGTTGTAATAACCTACAACTGAAACTATATTCTTTATTTTCATTGATTTTTTTTTTAAATATAATATTTATTTATTTTAAGGGCTTCGCATCTAAAGCTCAACCTTGCGCAAATATAATATTAATATGTTATATTGTTTACCTGTTCATGTAATAATCCGTAACTGAGTTTTTTTTATGAATGAAAAAGTAGGTAAGTCGTGCAGGGTGTATGTTATTTATGCCAAAAGGAAAGTTTTAAAAACATAGTTTGTTAATAGTCCTTTCTATTAAAGCTTCTGTTTCAAATTTTATGGTTCATGGGCTCTTCTATAAGGATAGTCCTTCTATCATAGGAAATAGGGGCCTCTAAGAATAAAAACAAATTTAAGATATTTTTCTTGCAGTTATGGACAACAATGAATTAAAGGTATTTGGGAATTTCAATAACGACATTGACTTGGCGAGCAACAATATTTTTACCGGAATTTCAACCGTATTTAAACATTTAGTCCAAGAGCTGGTAACACACTTTTCAAGTGTTTTATGTGCCTTGAAATTGTGCTATAGTGGGTCTCTAGTGTAGATAAAAAGTTAAGTATGTGGTTGCTGGACATACCTTGAAACACCAGGTACTGCGCATGGTAATCAGTAACAAACTATGGGCCAAAAATAGTGTTTTATTCAGAAGCCATAATTCTTTAATGTAAAATTAAGGCAATTCTATAATGAATAATATATAAGGTAGACACTTTTAAGTGGGATACATATAAAAACAAAACTGAAGTGGGTTTTTTGTAATATTAAATGAAGTCTCTTCTTCACACTGCTATTTAAACACCATAATTGGAAATAATTACAAAAGGGCAGACACTTTTTGTGAGGTTTAGTAATCAGCAGACATGAAAATAATTTCAGCCGATGATAGACTGCAATGCACTGCGTGTAACCGTAAGAGTGAGAGAGCACCAATCATCTGGATAGGACAGTTGTGGCTGTTCTAGAAATAAAGCAACTTGCCTTAATTATACATTAAAGATTGTTGGCTTCTGAATAAAATACCATTTTAGTGACATATTTTTTTAACACCTTTCCCCGATGTGCAGTACCTGGTGTTCCAAAGTATGTCCAGGATACACATATATGCCTTACCTATCCACGACATGCAATACACCAAAATTCCAAGGTGCATAAAACACTTCATGAAATGTGCGTTACCAGCTATCCGACTAAATGGTGACAGCCAGAGGATATAACTATCCCAGACAAAAGGAAGCATATGGCAGAATATAATGATTAAATTATTATGGATATTAAATTAATAAAAAATTGCATGGAAAATTTAATTACTTATTCATTTATTAGAACACCACAATCCACGTGACTTCCTCTTCTTATAAAAATAATATTTTAATACAGTAATTTATCTGCAAAAAAATAGCATGCAAAAGAAATATTATAAGAAGAATAACTTTATTAAAAAAAAAATTAAAGTGAGGCTGCCCAAATTAATAGGGTTGCTAAACCATACAGCTCTTATAATAATAAAATAATGTTTCAAAATGTGGTGAAAATTAATTCATTTATATACATTCATTTGTATGATTATAAAAATTTATATAATTTATTATGTACATCTATCTATATGCGAATAAAACAATAAGTTAAATATAACAACATTTAATATAATATTTTAATCATATTTGCATATGTATGTGAGAGAATTAATTTCAAGTTCATAAATTTAAGTCCTTTACAAAATGACATTGTTCACAAAGGAGTTTTTAATGTTTAAAAAAATCTTTATGTTTAAAACAAAAAGTTCTATCTTTTTGGAACTTTAAACTTCACTTAAAGCTACATATTCTGCATATAGAGACTCTTCTGTACCATCTTTTTTCTTTCTCGATTTCCAGTATAATACATTACCAAATAACCTAATAAGAAAACCAGTGGTGGATTTTCCTTCTAAATGATCATTTAAGAATATAGTCTCTACATCCATCTGTTCAACATTTAGACCCATTTGATATCTTAAACTTCCTTATTTCAACAAAATCTCAAGCATTATTTTGTTTCAAACTATCTATTTCTCTATCCCAAAAATCACAATCGCTTGAACTTTATCAGATTCGCCCTCAGCCAATCCAATACAGCTTATGTTTTCTTGGATAACATCAACATGCCTAGCGACAATGATTTTATTATTCAAAAGTACTTTATATCCCACTTCACAATACTCGATTAAAATGCACATATTCACCTTTTTATCCCATTTAGAAGTTATTATTTGTTCTGGTTTCCTAACAAAATTTTTACTACCATATAAATTAAAGTTAGAAGCAGCTGGTTTCTTTCCAAAACAGATTTCATAGGGTATTTTATTGTCAATGGTGTTAGCTAAAGAGGGATTTTTCAAATAAGTTGCTGCACATACCATTTCTGGCCAACATTTTTTTCTACAATATCTTCTGCCAGTAAGCAATGAGATATATTCATAATTGTTCTAGTAAATCACACCGTTTAACTCATGAATTCATGGGGCAGGGATTAATTTTGATACCCTTTTTTTTTGGTAGTCATAATTCTTACTATTTAATATTCCTTACCAATGTCACACCTCATAATACCAATTTCCTAAGTTTTCAACCTCATTTACTTATTGAACAAAGGAATGAAAAACTTCTGTTTTAGGTTTAATAGTTTAAATCCTAGGAATCTTACTATTTTTTTATTTATACATCAGTGAGACCGCGACAAAGGGAATTCATCACTAAACACTTAAATAACAATAAACAATACTGAACAATTATGAAGAAATTAACATGAGGGCAATCTTACTATAATCATCTATAAATGAAACAAAATATTTTTCACCTTTGAGACTCATAGTTAAAAAAAGGTCCACATCAGTGTAAACAATTCCAAAATACTTTTAGCCTTGTTCTTATTGTTTTCCAAAGGGACACGGTCCATTTTACAATACAAGTTTTATAAATTTATAACATGTCCAGATAAACTGATTGTTTCATTTCAGTTGTTTGAATTTTATTTTTTTAACATAATCTGAAGTTTCTATGTACAATTTACTATGCTGTTGATTCCTTTAGGTATAATCTATCAAATTTCGGAATTATGTCTTAGGCTGTTGTCAAATCACAAAGAAATTCAAACTGTTTATTTGATCTTGCTGATCCCAATCTTCACCAACTTTGGTCTCCTTTGCCTTTTCAATGACATTTACACACCTCATCAGTTTAAAAAAAAAAAGTTAAGTGTTTTTCCACATACTAAAGCCCTCTCCATCAAATACCAGTACAAACATATTCATTTAACAGAAAAGCGAGTGAGAGATTATTCAACCGAATACTATAACCGACATTGCAACCTTCCTTTACTAAAGAGAAAAAACTACCTCTCAACAAAAGTTTTGAAATTATTATAGTTCTGAATAGAAACATGACCACTTAATTATATTATATTAGTCCAAATTATGATTAGATAAACACAGAACATTTTTATGATATACTTATTTATACGATATTAGTCTATATTCTGGTTAGAGCAGTGTTGCCCTAGGCAATCAAATGAAAATTGATTTGATATGAAGAAAACTGATCTGATATTAAGGAAATTAATCTTAAAAAATATGATATTTTATTATATGATATCTTATATGATATTTGTCCAAACTCTGAGAATATAAACCTACTATTTAGATAAACAAACAAAGGTTTTTTTATTGCACTTCTTCTTAGAAGGAGGGGCAACACTGGAAAGAAAATGCCGATTTCTGACTATAAACTCTTCTGTATATGACAGTTTCGAACTCGTTACTTCCAAACTATGAATCCTAGAAGATTTTGAGCTAGCCTACGAGATTTCCCGGATCAAGACGTATCTATGTGCGAAGTTTGGTCAATATCAGTCAAACGGTGTGGATTTGTATAAGGAACAAACAAACAGAAAAACAGACACGTGATTTTTATATATATAGATTATTCCTTATCATTATCTATATACTTATATCATATCTATATACTTATATATTTATATTTTATTCCGAAACCAATTGCACATTTCATTCCCAACGTTACTGTTGTCAGTTAGTTTTCTTCACTTGAAATAGTAAATAAATAGATCAACATAATTTGAATCATTGGCACTATACGGAAAAAAGGGCAATTCCCCCTAAAATTCGGATAAAAAAAGGTGACGTCGTTTGATAATTATCAAACGACGTCACCTTTTTTTATACAATTATAATTGTAATTATAATTATAATTGTAGAACATCCAAGATGACCTCGAGAAAATGGGACGAGATATTCTTGGGCTTGGGGAAAGCGAAGAAAAAATTTGGCAGGTTTTACGAAATTTTTGATTATTTTTCCAAATAGAAAACACGCCGCTAAAGTCTATACTCAAAAAGAACACAAACAGCTTCCAAATGCATAAAATGTTGAATCCATTATGGCTAGAGTATTCAACAAAATTATAGAATACTTGAGCGCCTAGTGCGATGAATGTTTGCTTGTTTTTAGACCTGATTTTAATACGTAGCGATGAAAATTATTTTTTTTAATTATTTTAATAAACTATACTTTCATTATAAACAGTTTTTTCAAAATATTTGCGCCCAAAAACATGTTTTACCATGCACACGTCTCACAGACACATGTTACTTATAACGTACAAAATTTGGATGTTACCAGTTGAGGGTTAAGGTGATACATCGGCCTAGTAAATACATACAAGATAATTGCCCTTCTTTCTAAGTGCCATTAATATCAGCATAACCTTAAATTGAATTCCATCCTAACCTCTCTCAGTGATTGTAATAGCCTGGCTCGTCATAAATTTTGCCAAGTCATTAGAGAGCGTCTGTGAGGTTGTGTTCCACCTGTGCCTCACCGCTAACGATATGTGCCTCCAGGTGTTCCATCTTGATGTTCCCACACCTCAATCCAACACAGCTGTTTAACACTGCGACTCCCTAATCTCGGTATGGTTTAATAATAGATTTTGCTAACGTGAAAACGTTACCAAAACCTATTAACCAATCTTTAAAGACGAGGAGCAAAGTATATTTGATTATCAGTTGTGAAAATAGAACTAACAGATTCGTAAATATTTAGTAAATCAAAACGTTGGAATAAACCGGCTGTTTTAACAAGTAAATTAATTATGTATAAATTATGTAATAATATCGTAAGGGCGGTCTCTCGTGGTCTATTGGCTAGCGCGCTAAATTCATAAGCGGGAGATGGTGGGTTCGATCCTCACCGGCGCACAGTGTCACGAGCAATGTTCAAAAATAAGAAAAATTAAGTTTGAAAAAAAACTTTTTGATGGTCAATATTAAAATTAGAACCTTAGAACAGAAAGAAAACATCAAAATTAGAACATTAATACAAAGACTAAAAGCATAGGATTAACTTGAATTGTTGATACTAATGCAATTATAAAAACTGGTTCGGTTAGTAAATATTTACTTCGTCTGTTTCAATCTTATTACTTAAACATTTTCATTCTTCTTTTAACATGTTCAAGTGTCAGTCCTAAGTAAATTTTTGTTTGACTAATCTTGGTCAACAGTGCAAAAATGGGGAAGTTATGGCGTTTTAAATATTTAAGAAATTCTCATAAATTTTTCAACTTTGGAAATGATTTAAGAAAAAATGTAAAATTACGGTTTTTTCATACTTTAACCATAAAGAGTACATTGCTTCACGATTATTTTGATACCTATTTACCTGCTTTCGGCTGCTTCTTACAGAGATATTATGGTTTTTAGATTTCATAACCAATGAAACACTAGATACGATGCTTTTTTTGATAGTATCGTGAAAGAATATAATTTATCTGAATCTTCCGATAAAGTTAAGGAGAATATAAGAAAATTGATTGAGATAGTTTAGCTTTGATATTCAACAAAATTGGGACCGCTGTTACAGGTTTTCAGGGAAATTCGAAGCAAGATTGGCTAAATATAAATATTAAACGTTCCGACGGTGATTTTTAAATATGCTGACAAGGTAATAATCAACCAGGTCCTTTACTTGAAAGACCGCAAGTAAGTTTCGTGGAAGCATCATACTCTACAAGAAAGAGACGAGTTGCGGACATAGTAACGACGAAATCTTCGGGCGAAATTGAGTTTTCCACTAAACTTATTCCTAAAGACTTTCCAAGGAGAAAATGGACTTATTAATCGATACGCCAAAGGTTCTTTTGGTTCTACTAACGACGGTAAAACCGCCGGCATATTTTTTGGCAATCCAAAATTAAGCAGCGAAATTACTGGACTGGAGATAACATTAATAATCAATTAGGGCAGCATTTCGAAAATGGTTTCTAGTTGTAAATCAATTAATATACCGAAATTAACTGCGTAAATTGGTGAGACTTAAGAATTATATCTGAAGCATTATTCATGTCTTTCTAGCACTACTTCTTGTATTGATACAAATATGGATTTAATGAAAATGCTTCTCCCATTAGATCCATATTTGTCAACTTTAAGTTAGATATGTCAACATTGAAATTTAAATAAATAAGATTTAAGTAAAGTTAGCACCACAATCGAAAACAGAATTCAACCAAAGTTTTATCATACTTAATTTTAGATAAAAATGATAGTATTTGTTTACAATGAAGCGATTCTGAGAAGGAATACGTTTCTTTATTAGTAAAATTTCTTTATATAATTTTTATAAGTTCACAAATAGCATACCTAAGTTCCCATATGCATTTTATGCAAGTTTATACTATAATAAATTATTTTCTTAAGTCAAAACTTCTTTTTTCTCTTATGTTCGAGTTTTTTAATAACAGAAAAAATAATAAGCCTTGTCTAGACAAAAATACGATTTTTGATTTCTTCCCCCTTATACTCGTGACACCGTGCGGCGCCAGAAATTTTCTAGAGTTAGATCACACAAAAAGAAGTGTCAGCAGAACCCACAACAGTGCAAAATGTACATAAATGCCGTCGTGTCACGTTAAACGGTCAAGGCAGTGACAGGATTAATTTTAACGGATAGTTATGGCTCTTTATTTAGGTGTATAAGACAGGTCTTACTGTAGAATGATGTTCTGATAAAATTCCAACCCCCATCCTAATGGTGCTCCAAAGTAGGTTCTACTTTTGGTTTTTAAATTTAGTAAATCGTTTCAAATCAATAGTTGCTTGGAATGTTTGTCGAATTCGATGGCGATGGAGTAAAAAATCTACTATCTAGTCTCGTTCTACTGACGAAGAATGCAAACCATTAGGAATAGAGGCAGATAAGATAGATCAGATAGATTTTTAATGTTCCCTTTTGCTCATGTAATTATAGTTTTTTTTTTTTCTTTGAACGACATTAATACATCTAGGAAGCACTTTAATTTGCTAAATGAGTAAGTTTCGAGTTGGTTTGGTTAGCTTATAGAGCTTGTTGCGATTGCCTCGCCGAATCAAATGGGTTAGTAACCTCCGTACATAGCCCGGTGCTGGTAACCATGAAGCCAAGAAAAATAAATCCGACACCGTTGTATAAGATATCTATAGATTGCGTCATAACGTCAACCTCAAAAGGAAAAGGTTTATTTTTTTGTTTCGGTTGCATCCTAAAATTTCCGTATTCATCCCACGTATGTTGAATAAAATTGGTTATATTAGGGGAAGTGGCAGCATTGAGAAAATTTATCATCAGCACTTTTCAGTCTACGTAATCCGACGCATTTTTAGTCTATTTAAATATCGGGTCTAAATGAGTGCGTTTCGTCGATTCAGATAAATCGTTTATTTATTTTTTTGTAATATGTTAATCAATAGAATGAGTTGATAAATAAATGTATAAGAAGAAGAAAAAAAAAGACAGAACTTTGAATGTGCGAAATGTTTATTTTCTAAAATGTTCATTTACTGTAAATTGGTTTTGCAAACGTCTTAATAATAGGGGGTGCATGTGGATCGTACTTTTAATTTTGGTGTACCTGATACCAATGGAGTTTGCTTGCATCGACCATTGATATTTGGATTTAAGTGAATCGAGATACTGAAATCGATTATGACTAGCCCGAGGGTTAATGGTTGGGATACCGTTTTTAATTCGATTTATCTAGATAGGCCCCTTCGATCTGCTAGCTTAAATCCGCATCGCCCTATCTCCCCTCCCTCAGATTAAATTTAAAATTTCATCAGCGGATGTGCCAAAATTGCCCTTGCGCCGGGGGACTAGTGCGTTAGTTCACTTAATTCACCCTACCCTCCTTGATTAGGTTTGCAGATCTAGCCCTCTTGTCCATTTTAAAATTTAAATTTTGTTTCTACCACATCGGGAATACAAAAAAAAGAAAAAAAAAAGAAAAAAAGAGAGAAATAGAGACAAAGACAAATGAAAAGGCGTACCTGATCCTAGGGTGATGAATATTCTATAGCTAATTGAAATAACATTGGCCACTTCGTTTTCCACAGTTTATGTGGGCTACCGTCATTTAGTACCCCCCCCCCTCCCCTTCAAAAATAGTAAGAAGTATTTTTAAAGAATGAAGGACATAAATATTACTTACAAAATGATTTTTAATAAGACTTTTGGAAACACAATAATTTAATTTTCAATAATTATATATAAGTTTAAGATATCCAAGTTATTACTTTAAGGTCTGCAAATTTCTTAAGATAAGAAATTTTGTTTTATTCTCGAAAAGTATTTTGGTCTACCATTTTGATATATCTCATTTCATCATTAGCGTATATAAGGGAATTTTTTTTGGTGGAACATTTCATGTAAAAATAGCGTATAACAAAGAAAAATGTCTTTTACGTTTACCCTGGTATACTAGGTGTCCATAGGATCTTAAAACTCACCATTTTGTATTAAAATATTTAAAATGTTCCCTACCCCCAATTGCCTAGGTGCTCAAGCCCCCCTCCCCCGAAATTATTTTCTATATACTCTAGACTATTTCTTGATGTTACGGGAGTTTTCCCGCGAATAACCCTAACAGCAAATTCACAGATATTGATGCAAGTACACGAAGATACGGGATCTCAACATATCCAGCCAAGTGTCGCCCTCCGCTTTCTTGTGAATTGGTAACGCGATCGTCGAACTTCGCTGAAGCCTTCTCAACTTCGCCGTACAATAGGATTCGCGCAAATACTGAGCATATTCTTAGTCTTAAGGCAAGTAGCGGTAACCTCAGGGTACCTCCCTCAGTCCAAGCTGCACCAGCGAGGTCCTATCTCACGGCTACCAACTCTCCGCATAGAGGTCTGAGTATCAGTGGGAGTGACGTCACGCCTACGACGGTTTATTATTATTTCTGAACAATTATTTATTTAATTCATTTACTGACGCTGGTTTTATTATTTTATTTACCAAAGAAGAATGTATTATTTTTATTTATATTAATCAATGAACACTTTTTTTATATAACTAGAAAATATACAAATCCCCAACACATTCACTTCAATTTTCCAACCAGTCTCGAGAAATATAAGAAAATATTCGACAATCCTAAGCAAATATGTACTAGTGTTCTCCATTTTACTCGATAAATATTGTAGTTAAAGCCTTAAAATGACATCAGTAGATTTCTCACTGCCAATTACTTTTAAAGCGTGTTACTGGAAGCCTAGTCATGCAAAATCGTAAGTGCTGCGATTTGTTTTGGGCAAATTTTGCCCGAACACCTATGTTTCGGTGAACGGATTCGGTCTTTGTTTCGGCGGACAGATTCTGCTATCAAACACGTGCCTAGAAAAACAAAAATTTAAACCAATTGTATCTTCATCACCTATAGGGACGGAAACGAGAAGATTGTGCTAAAATTGCCAAATATCCCTTAGTCTTCAATAAAACTTGTTTTTCTGAGAAAAGGAATGAATATTCTCAGAAGACAAGGCCGGAGATAAATTGTCCGGAGGATCAACAAATTAAGGTGGGTAATTAAGAAGTAAAACATTATGCCCTAATGAGCAAGGAATTGGATAAAAACTAACCGAGCACATACAAATCAATGCAGATGAAAAGAAGGAAAGATGAAGAGCACTTCCAATAAATGGGGCGAAACCCGTCTCGAACACGAATGAATGAGATCCAATCCAAGATCCCATATGAGGACAGAAAAATCAAAGGGCTATTCAGAACATTCCTTCATCTCATTCACAGGCTGAAAAAGGCAGATGTATTTGTTTAATGGTTTAAGGATACAGTTGAATACCTGGTGATGAAAAAGTTTAGATGTGTTCATTTTCATTTGATTTTCTAATTGTAAAGGAGATATTTTTAAAAATTGGTACATTAGAACGAAGAGAGGGGACGAGGTTAGCTCAGTGGTAAAGCACTCGACTAATGAACTGGAGGACCCAGGCTCAAAACCCCGAGGGCTGGATTTGGGGTTCCATTGGCTCAGCCAGCCTTTAATTAATTAATGGGTACCTGCAAAGGGAATCATCAGGCAACCGGAGCATAGTACTGACCACACTATCTCCCTAGCGTCCTGGACGGTCGAGAATCAGGTACCTCGACAGTATCCCCCCCCTCTGGGCCCTTAGTGGCCTGTTATGGAACTGAGGAACTGATTTTTTATTTTTAGAAGGAAGTAAGAAATATATATATACAGGGTGTCCTGTAAATGTCTAGTCATATTGTGAGGGGTGATGGAGGACCCTTAGGGGAACAAAAAATGTTCTATGACGGTTTCCCGAATTCTCGCCCATAAGGGAGAAAACGTCGTTTTATTGTTTTTTCGAGACAAACGTGGTTTTTAGAAGAATAATCGTTGTAGCTCCGTACCAAGTGGTACTACTAGAAAAGGAGTGAAACGAATCGAAAGCTGAGTAAATTTACTATAAGACTAGTTGGAAGTAAACGTAAAAATGAATGAATGTAAGTATCTATATCTTACCAAAAGAAAGCTATCCTAAATTTCCTGACATTTTATTGATATTTCATTCAAGCGTTACTCCTCAATGGGCAGGATATGAGATTTCCGGGTTTCAGAAAAACTTCCTCATTTAACCAGCGTTCCCTTCATGTATCGCAACCCTGTGTTATTGTAGTATTTTAACGGTTTAAGAACAAAAGTTTAAAAAAAAAAACATGGATCTGTGAAAAGAAAATTAATTTCTTTTCTTCAATTAATTCCAAAAGCTGTAGAGAAATATTTATTATCAAAAATGTTTACATAAATATTTAATTAAAACACAAATGAAAAAATTATCCTAAAACAGTAAATAAATAAAATACACTTATATTTTGAATTTGTTAATTACAGTAACTAATAGTGGGTCCAGGAGGTGGCCATTAATGAACCCCAACCATACATTAACCTCAAAAATTACTATTTTTGGGGGTCTCCCGTGGTCTAATGGCTAGCGCCTTGGATTCATAAGCGGGAGATGGTGGGTTCGATTCCTAAGCTCCGGCAGGAATTTTATCATCCACGGCTCGCTGGTAAAATTCCTGGCTGCACCCTGGATGTCGGCGCTAATGACCTAGATGTTGATGCGCCGTAAAAAAAAAAAAAAAAAAAAAAAAAAAAAAAAAAAAAAAAAAAAAAAAAAAAAAAAAAAAAATATATATATTTTACTAAACTATTTTTACCTAGATCACGCATTTGTACACATTTTTACAGGTAATTTTTATTTAGAAAACAAATGCTTTACCTTGAATTAATACTGATGGCTACGCTTGTGAAACTCACTGGGATTCTCGTGAGCCCATGCGTTTTTGTTGTGGTAGTTAAAAATTCTATCCCTCATAAATAAGAATTACATAGTCCTGTAAAAATGTGTTCAAATGTGTGATATAGGTAAAAATAATAATTTTTGAGGTTAATGTATGGTTGGGGTTCCATAATGGCCGCCTCCTGGACCCAGTATTAGTCACGTGAATTAATTAATTCAAAATAAATGTGTATTTTATTTATTTACTGTTTTAGGATTTTTTTTATATTCGTGGAAGTAATTTTTTTTATTGTTAAAAGTAAATATTTACTTAATATTTATGTAAACATTTATAATAATAAATATTTCTCTACAGCTTTTGGAATTAATTGAAGAAAAGAAATTAATTTTCTTTTCACAGATCTATGTTTTTTTTAAAAAACTTTTGTTCTTAAACCGTTAAACTACTAGAATAACACAGGGTTGCGATACATGAAGGGAACGCTGGTTAAATGAGGAAGTTTTTCTGAAACCCGGAAATCTCAGATCCTGCCCTTTGAGGAGTAACGCTGGAAAGAAATATGAATAAAATGTCAGGGAATTTAGAATAGCTTTCTTTTGGTAAGATATACATACTTACATTCATTCTTATGTTTACTCCCAACTAGTCTTATAGTAAATTTACTCAGCTTTCCATTGGTTTCACTCCCTTTCTAATAGTACTACCTGGGACGGAGCTACAACGATTATTCTTCTAAAAACCACGTTTGTCTCGAAAAAATAATAAAACGACGTTTTCTCCCTTATGGGCGAGAATTCGGGAAATTGTCATCGAAAATTTTTTGTTCCTCTAAGGCTCCTCTATCACCCCTCACAATATGCCTAGACATTTACGGGACACCCTGTGTATATATATATATATATATATATATATATATATATATATATATATATATATTCCTGAAATCTTTTAGGAAATTGTAGTAAAGCATGTTTACAAAAGTTTATTAAATTTCCCACAAATTCGTATGGTTCTTGTTTGATTTTAGATAGAGGGTTGCTTAGGATACTGTGAGTTTCCTGTTGTGGCGCCTTGAGATTTCGTTTAACATTCTTAGAAAACTTTGAAAAGCCTTCGAGAAAATAAGTGTTTTTGCATTTACCATTGATTCCAAAATGCAAACTAAGTAATGCGACAAATGAATATAAATATTAAATAATTTAACCCCGATTATATAAATATCTAAGGTACACACAGTTTTGGGAATGAGCAGAAGCACTCCACTTATAAGAAAATGATGCGGAGACTTACTTTCTTTATAATAAAAAGTCTAATATAAGAAATAGCCTGAATGGAAAAGCCAATAGTCGCACCTAAATAATAGGACAACGTTTTTTTTTCTTTTAAAAAATGTTTTGTTAGTAAATATAGACCTGACGACACAGAACCATTAGTCCAGTCACCTAAGACAAAAAAAAGGGGCGAAGTTCGCAAAAAAACGCGTAACGCTGATTTTTCGGGGTGTTGTTCGGGACTACCCCAGTAGTGTGCACCCAATTTATCAGCTTCGAAAGACCTAACAAATTGGGAACATTGGCAACAGTCGAAAAATATTAAAATATTTGAACATTTTTTTGTTTTTTGCTTATAGCTCCTAAACAGTGCATCGTACAACAATTTGTATTGTTTGCTTTTTTAAAGTAGATAAAATTTAAAAACTTGTGGTGCTAAAACAACCGTTTTAGGTAGAACAACTTCCGAAATACAGCTCTTCAATCATTGGCTACTTTTCCCAAAAAGTGCATAAGTTAACTAAATGGCGTGTTTGGAGGGATAAGCAGGCCGTATTAATCATCTTACAAAATACTCTTGAGAATGAAAGTTATAGTAAATTTTATAAGCTTCAATTGAAGCGCAATTCGAAGAAGAAAGGGCTAGATGGGGGTCTGTGGTAGTGGTGAAATGGGGGGGGGGGGGTCAAAAACCCCACTATACGTAACTAGTGGCGTCGGGTCCCCTGTGACCCATATTTTAAATTGATTGTTTGGGCTAATTTAATTTTTAAAAATAATTACAAACACTAATAGTTATTAAAATACTTGTCGATTATTAAAATAATACAATACTTATCAAAATTACATAAAAATTTCTTCAAAAAGAATAGTACTGAATTGAAGTTGAAGATGTGAAAATGAGAATGTTTAAAAACAAAGAAATTTGTTTTCTTTTGGTAAAAAAAATAAAATAAATTATTGTGGGTATTATCAAGGAGGGCTTAAAATCGCGTGTTTTTTTGTATTATTTTGGCGCATCGACACCTACGACATATGCTCCAGGCTATCTAGGTTGTCATCCTTTGCAAATATCCATGGTGCAGCATGAAATCTTTTTAACGGGCCATGAAATGTAAAATAAACTCCCAACCTGCTTCAGACGAGACTCGTACCCGCATCTACCGCGTGGGAATCCAGCAATGCATCCCAGCAAATTGTGTAAAGGAACATCCCACTTCATCAGTTATTTCGCTATTGTCAATATTTAAGGAATAAAATAAAAAACTACTACAAACATAACAGCTCCGGACATTTGTATTGATAGTTTTAGAGCAAAAGTCATTTAAAAAGCTCCCGCCAAAATGCACCTTGAGTTTTGCGCAACTCAATTTAATTAATTAATTAAAAATAATTTTTTTTTTCAATTGATTTCTTTATCTCTATTATCATTCTGCATATGTATACATCTGTTAACAAGATACGATTTGAAGATTCTGTGCTGAAGGTCTCCCAACTTCGGTTCATATGATTAAATAATTACAGTTTTATATTATAAATAAAGTATATATATAAGAAGAAGATTTCGCTGATAGTTAAAAAGGATTATAGAATTATAGATGAATGGTAAAGCGAAGAAATCTTTTCAGTATCAAATCAGATCAAAGCTTTCGGGTAAATGATTGAAGTAGTCTAGCATTGGATTGGGTGCTTTGGAGAGAGGAAGTGTATTTGAAAGAGGAGTTTTAATCCCAATAATGGAGAGAATAGCTACTGCAGTGGCAATCTTTTCAAGGGATACTCAACTTCTGTATTCTCCGATTGGAGAGACTTGCACGCTATGCTTAGGTTTGATGTAAATCTCTTACTAATAATTTTATTCTTCTGGATTTTTATGTTATTTTCAAATATGATCATTATTTATTTTTTTATGGAGCTCCGCAATGCAAGCGATTAGCTCTATGATGTGGTTTATATACAAAATTGACAATATATATATATATATATATATATATATATATATATATATATATATATATATAAATGTAGCTTCCAACTTCTCTACAATGTGCAAATCAAGAATATTAATTTCCTTTTTTTTAAAAATCTAACAAAATATTTTAAAGTTAAAACAATGGAAATTATTCTTAAAAAAACTCAGAAACCAAGAAAAACAAGGGGAAAACTTGAATTACCCCAACATCTTTTGCGAAAAAACAGCTGTTTTCATTAAACTGATCTTGATCACACATTATACTTTTTTGCCTTTATAGGTCGTCCTTTAGTCCTGGCTGGAGTCTTCGTTATTTTAGCTTTCCGAGGTTGACTCTTTGTTCCGTTTCTTGATTTCCTTTCGGATGCTTCTTCTAAGGTCCGTCGATTCTTCTAGCAGATTCTCCCAGAGGGCTTCCAGTTTCCTGGGGAGGAAGACCTAAAATATTTCTCTCAGAAGACATGATTCTCGCCAGTCTTTCCATCATTTCCAAACGTTCAACCATGTTCTCGTTCATGCTATCCAATCTGAAGTTAATATCAGGAACTTCATGGTTGCTTTTACGGAAAGGCTATCCTTTTCCTTTAGTAATTTCTTCTGAATGAGGATGCTCCTGTTGATGTGGAACACCAAAGAACGTGCCTTCTACAATTTCTGTAGAATATTCTTCGATTTCTTATAGTCCAGGCATTGAAGAAAGCAATGAAACATTTCGGTTAGTGTGAATATCTCCTTTCCCATCGACCGTTACAAATAAATTGTACATAAGCTCAAGTAAAAACGGATGGGATTAGTGTACCTTCTTTCGAGAAGATCCTTGCTTGCAAAATCATCCTTTGGAATCCAAGTAATAACGATGCAAGAGTTTGGGCTCAAACTAAAAACTAAGACATAGTACCTTATGTATTTATTTATTTAGTATTTTTTTTTTTTTTTTTTTTTTTTTTTTTTTTTTTTTACATCTTTTCTTTAACACCAGTATTGCCTTCATAATGACAGACGTCTGGATCACCGGCATGTTCGTGACCTACAATGTCAGAAATTTGGAAATTTCCATGGCCGTTATTAGGTTTCCTCCCTATGCACTGAGTAAGGAAACGCACAAGTTCCTGGTTAAACGCAAAATTCCAAACACTAATTAGCATTTCCTTTTACAAATTATTCAATTACTGGCCCTTTGTCCAAATTTAGCGAATTATCGAAGTAGGTGGAAGGTCAACAAATTAAAAGTTCACTAAATAGTTTCAAAAACTTTTTTTTTCTCAACATGTTTCACACCTTTATAGTGCCTCATAATAGCCTCAAGTGAGGAGGAGAACCTTCCTCTAGTAGGGCCAGTGGTATTTGACTGAACCAATCCAATATGGCGGAAAGTAGTCAGCTGGTTGAAAATCGTAATGTCATGTATTTAAAATTAATTTTAATATCCATGTAAAATATAGTCATAAACCCCTTAAAAAAAAAAAAAAAAAAAAAAAAAAAAAAAAAAAAAAAAAAAAAAAAAAACCTCCTTTTCCTTATTTTTAACATGCAGGTAAAAATAAAGTTTTTGAAACTCTTCAGTGAACTTTTTTTTGTTGACTTTCCGCCTATTTCCATAAATATACTTTATTAGTTTCACTATAGTCGTAGAGCGGTTATGAAATAACAGTTTTCTGACTTTAAATACCAAACTACCTCCTCCCCATCTCATAGTTATTTATTTTTTTTAGCTAAAAATAAGCATGAATTATAAGAAGAGTCCAGCTTTTGAATGGGTCTACTGTTATACAAAATTGATAAGTAATTTCTTTTAACGTTTTTAATTACTATAATCTCAAGCAATATCAAATAAAGATTCGCTTCTGCAATATTCTACATAAATTCATACAAAAAAAAAGTAATATATAATTGTTTAATGGTAAAGTGTTAAGTTAATCATGTGAATGTGGTTCCTCTATGAAGCGGATGTATGGGTTGAGGCTGTTCCTTAACTTGTCCCTAACTTGCCCCCATAACGAGGCTTTCAGAACTCATTAAATGTTCGAAGAGATAATTTTGTTCAACTTAGTTTATCACTCCTATAGTACCTAGAGTTGCACTCCTATATCACCTAGAGTTGTACAGAGCAAGCTGCGTAACCTCTTCAGATGGGCTTTATTATGTGATAATATTCATTCAATTGATTTAATTACAATTTTTACAATAAATTATAGTGTTTAATTATGTTTGTAGGTTCAAGGTTTCTCAAAACGATAGCAAAAATGTACTTAAATATAATTTTTGCAACAACTAAAAGAATTCCATCCAACAAATTACATGTACTTTTTTTACGAAATCTGATATAATATCATTTGTTTTTATCTTAATTCTAAGAAAATAATTTCTATAACCATTTCTTTTTTCTTATTTTTTAATTTGCCTTTTTAGATAACTTTTTCTTACTTTATATTTTTTTTATAAACCTTTTTATTTAGTGTGAGTTTTTTTCTTATTTTTTATCATGTAAATAGGAATGATGTTCAAGAAGTGGATTAGAAATTAATTATCTTTTGAGATGATATGCAAACAATTCGGATTTCTCTTCGTCGGACAGGTTACGAATAAATAATAATTAGAAATTAAATATTTGATTCACCGCGTCATTTTTAGAAATTTTCGGAATTGAAAAAAACGTTTACTTTAAATTGAGGGGTTCTATAAAACTACAGGTTTTTTCAATAAAAACTAATCGCGTTCTCTAAATAACAAAATAAAAAATTTTTATTTATGCATTTGTCATTCGAGCGTCATTACTAAGATAGTTAAATAAAAAAACGTCAGGAGACACTTTTTAATAACTGGATTTATTGAATAATGTTTACATGAACTGATACAATTTAGAATTTAGAGATATGTGCACAATGACTGGAAAGGAACTGACTGTCTAAGCCGAAGGAGCAGTAGTTGAAGTTGTGATACGGAAGACGGCTGGAAGACTACATGACTGACTGCTGGAGTTGATAAGGATAGGACCTTATATAGCTTAGAAAAGGAGTGGGGATAATGGAGGGGATATGTGTGGAATTCGCTACCATAACTGATGATTCGCTCTTCGTAACACAAGTATATTGTTAAATACAAATAACATTAATTTTTATTCAAAATCAATTAAATTTATTTTAGATAATAGAGGAGCATATATAATAATATATCTGCACTTAAAAAATGGTGGTACTATTCAAGGAAGCGAAAGTCTGTCATCTGTTCATAGTTGCAAATTATACATTTAATTTTTTGCTATTAATTTATTAATTAACTTCATCTAATAAAATAATTGCTATAACAATTTCTTTTTTCTTATTTGTTTAATTTTCACTTTAGATACCTTTTCTTATTTTATAATTTTGTTTATAAACCTTTTTATTTAGTGTGAGCCAATACTATGCTCTTAAATATTGTTTAAATACAAATAACATTTATTTTTATTACATCAAAATTAACTAAATTTATTTGATATAAAAGAGGAGCATATAAAATAACATATCTGCGCTTAAAAATGGTGTTTTTGTTTCAGAAACAAATAAGTAATATTCAAATAAATAAAATGAAATTAACATAATAATATTTTTTTAAATTCTACTAGTCATCAGAAGTAGTTTTTGTGCCTAAAATTATCTATAACTTTATAAATGAAGGGCTCAGTGCCAAAGGTGACTAACACATATTTAGAACAAACTGAGAAAATTAAGGTTAATGTTTAGAAGATTTTTGAAAAAATTAGTGTTGGTGACGGAAATGATTTTAACCGGTCCATTAGATACACAAAATTGTTATGAATATGCAATAATAATCAAAAGTTTATAGTTAGTCCTGATAATGAAAAAGAAAAAGTATAGTCATCTTTGGCTCTCACAAAAATAAAAAATAACTTACACTTGAAGAATAGTGGTCACGGATCGTAGATACATAATGATAGAAATGTAATGAAAAATATATTTTCTTTAATTATAATTAATGAAAAATTATTTTTCATTAGATTTCTATCATTATTTATTCACAACTAAAAAATTCAGACACAATGTAAACATAGTGATTCTAGTCCAAGAGTTTCTTATTAGTCGCTGTTCTCTCCTTCGGTATGTGAACTGATGTCATTATATTCAGCAACGGGGTTGTTCTTCAGGTTTTGGTAGAAGGAATGATATACTGGAGGAATATACTGAAGAAGTACTATGAGATCATTCTCTTTCTCCGTAGATAGTTTCTTTCTAGAAGGCTACAGTACTGGTAACTGAATTCATCCCAACACCTTCTGTTTTCCTTTATGCTTTCTGCTCACATCAACTTCCAATCTTCTGAATGTATGTATTTGATTTTGAGCTGTCTTGGATTACTCTTTTCCAGCCGTAACCAATTGATTTTCAACCACTCAACTTAAGCTCCGTTAGTTTTCACTTTGCGGTTAATAATATCTTTCTACAGACTTAATGTGCTGAAAAAGCGTTCTCCTGCTATTTTCGTGACATCTAAAAGAGGTTTTCTCTTTTTTGATTTTTTTCCCATTTACATCCATTCATCTGGCACAAATATGTCAGGTTTATATTGCTTGAATTTCTCAAAAACTGCAAAATTCTGATCAAAAGATGAGAAACTGTGTCCTGTTATGAAGAATTTATGGCCAATGACTTCCAGATTAGGTGAGTTATGTATTAAGTTGGACAAAAACAGTGCAATCATTATATTGCGGTTTTGTCCGCGCCAACGTTTTCCCTGCACATTCCTAGGTGGTTCATAGACAGGATCTGCCACAGAGTCATCAGAAGCTTCAACTATATCACGTATGTTGCTGCTTACCATTAACAAAACCATACCTAGTGTGGGTTGGTCAAGTCTGCCTCTCACGTGATTTAGCTTTGCAGTAATTTCCAAAAAAAAAAACTAACTGATGCCTGTACTAATCTACGAGGTGTAAATGCTGGGCATTTCTATCAATTATAAAACTTAAAATTCTCTATCAGGAGAAGTAAATAACACGAAATTGTTAAAATTGTATGTTTGTCATCTTTGGCACTGAGCCCTTCAAATATAAGCGTGCTTTAATTCTATGAAAAGGCTACCACATATCAAATGTTGTAGAATTCCATTACTCCTCGAGAAAAGCTGTATGTTGTCATGAATTCTTCCAGGACTTTAGGGAGAATTTTGTAAGGATGAAAAAGAAACTTTCGTGACAATACGTTTTTGTAGGGATTTGATACATAGCATTAGTATTTTTGAAGTGACACCTCAAAAATCGTTGTTTTTTTTTATGGGAGACTTGGTAAATATCTCTTTATCAACTACTTGAACACCAGAGAGCACGTGTGTCGCCCTTCCTGTCTGATTGCTATGCCCCCCTACATAGGCAAGAATGACACATTTTCAGTTGAGTTTTATTTTGAGTTTTGTCATTTTAGAAATACTAGTGCGGTATGTTCATGTTATTACTCTTTGTTAAAGATGAACTGAATAATTGGGTCGTCTAGGAATTTCGAGAAGAAACAAATAACCCTTTGAGCTACCCAAGTATCGATTTGAACGGATCGAGGGACTGGCAGAAGAGCGTGGAAATGGCCAAAAGAAACAAAGAAAGAAGAATTAGAGAATAGAGGCTTAGAGAAATGTGAGTGAAAGACTATGTAGGAGAAAAGAGAGAGAAAGAGGAGGGTTTTGGTCGTGGAAGAAGATAAGAGAGAAGGGGTGAAGTACGGTATTCCTGTCCCCATATATCTAGATTTAAGGGAGGGTTTAGCCCACCTACGGTCATTATTGCTCCTCTACCAATCCCTTTTAACGGATTCTCAGGGATCAACACTACTATCCGGAACTTTACCTCAAAGTAACTTTACCCAATAGGCCAAATACTGATGAACTTTTAGTTCATTTCCTAGAACTAATGAAGGTGAAACCAACATTTGAAAACTATAATTCTAATCATTTTCAGTGAACCAAGGATTCAAATACTACAAAGAAACTTGAGGAAATAAGCACATTACTCAGAATCTGGTTAGAGTAGACAGCATTCATAATGAATTTCCTTTAAGTAAATAAAACAAAAACATGAAATTTTTTCTCATTTACATATGTAATGTGCAGCTGTAACAATTATTTTTAATTAATTTTCCTCCAGAGTGTTGTGTATACAAGGTTCTACTCTATTAAATAAATACACAAATCTTAGCTTCTTAATTTTCGTCTATTGATCTTGATGAATAATAAAGGCGCACACATTTAAAAAGAGAACAGCCAACAATAATGACGCAGGAATCGGATAAACTTCGCCTGTTCAGCCCCGCTAGTGGTAGTAACAACCAATGCCAAAACCGGTTTAATTCAATTTGAACATTTAAAAAAAACATCTTTAATAACACATTTGATTCAATTATTCATTTTTTAATTAATTTTCATCTAGAATGAATGTGAGATACTGCACTACTTTATTAGTACATAAAAACACTTTTTTTTTTATTGATCTTATTAAACAATAGATTGTCCACATTTAGAAACATAAAACAACCCATATAAAATAATAATAACACAGAGAGTCACCCCTAGTAATTATACAAAGTAAACCTCCTCTTCCAATGAACTGATGAACCGTTCCAGTCCCCGGACCAGTCTTTGGTAATGGAATAAGTTCCGTAAGTCTCCATGTTGCATAATTTCAACTTTATGCAACAGTCTCCACATTTCATAATTTTAACCTGTGAAATTTATGGGATACATTTCTCGTTCCTGTATATGCCTTGAAAATTCTTTATCATACTCTGCATTAAATAGATTTGAGTAGTTGGACCCTAATTCGTTGGCCACTCTTGCTGGATCACTTGTAAGTTGTGTGTAAGTGCTCGTCACATAGGAGTATTCTAGCTGGTGTATCTTTATTCAAGGAGGCTGTAAAATTTCGCCAAGACTTGATTCTTGCCTGATTGAATGTTCGACGACATATTGCACGCTGCCGTCTAAATTCAGTTAAATTATCGGACGTCATATTATTCATAAAGTTTCTAAGAGCTCTTCTGCACTTCTTTCTGGCTAATTTGCATGTCTCATTGAACCATGGGACAGGAGGTCGTACCCCGGACTGCAGGGGGGGGGGGGTGATATTGTAGGAGGGCTGGGATACAAGGGAGGAGGGCAGATCAGCCAAAAAAGAAGGGGGGAGGATCAGGTAGAGCGGTGGGAGGAGAGGGGGCAGATCAGGCAAAAAGGAAGGGGGGAGGGGAGGGGACTGCTCTGCTGCAGTCCGTGGGTGGGGGGTGTGGAGTACGTGGGGAGTTATAGTGGACTCCGAAATAAATGTATTTGTTTGGATAGAAATAGATTATTTTACAACACCACTACTGTGGCTGGCTAATGATGTAGTTGCGGAATTCTGATTATTATTTGCTACCATGGCATAGGATTTCGAAAAAGTTGGCGCTATTCTCGCGTTATAAATTTTTCTCGCTTCAGCGGGACTTTTATCTGCGTTTAATTGAATTGAGTCGCGAGAAAGTGGGGAATGGTTCTGTTTACAGTTAGCACAGAAGGGATCATTATTGCAATTTTCATGTTCTTTGCAATAATGATCCCTTCTTTTCACGGGTATTTGTTCCCTTAATGATTTAATTTTTAATAATGCTTGCGTATCGTTGAACACTTCAACAAGTATAGACCCATCGTGTAATTTTCTTGCAGCTTTAACTTTGCCTGCTTGACTGTGAATCACTTTTCCTATTAAAATGGGGGACACGTCGCTGAGGGTACCTTCACCTTCTTTTTTGATTTGAACGAATTTTACAGTTTGTGCTAAATAGGTATAATTTTGTTCATCTCGCCGCAGCGGAAGACGTTTTTTCTGTCGCTTCGGGCTTGGGGATTTTTCCATCCCCAAGCCTGGAAAACTACACACACTCAACTTAATAATAAAAAAAAAGAGAAAGGACGAAAGATAATAAAATAGAATAAATGGAAGAAGTAAATAAGGTAGTGCGGTAAGGTGTACTTATCAGAAATCTAAAGATCCTCAGGAGCCTAGAGCAGGTAGATCCTCTCCTGATGACTGCCAGAGCATGACTGAGTTAGTTACTGGCCTACAGCTTAGTTCCAGCTCTTGAAGCTAAATTTTGATTGAACTCCCAAGCTTAAACTGATCTCAACTGAGTTCTAGGCAGCTTTAAACTATTATATACGATTTTCATCCGAATGGAACCATTCTTGTTTGACTTTGTAAAATCCATTTAGGCTCCGAACGTTGCCGAACCTGGTACGTCTGACCCCCTTAAGGCTCAAAATTCTTTGGACGCCAAGTTTATAAGAAATGACCAGAGTAAAAATTCGGAGTTTCATGAAACTAAATCAGTCTTCTTTTCATAGATCTAAGGAAACATGGAGATTCAAGCCGAAACTCATTTTTATTTTAAAATATCATTATATTAATTATAATCGAGCCACTATTAAATCCACAATCTGACTACAAAATCTTCTGAATTATACCATAGAAGAAGTTACGACTGCCTTTCCTTTCCTGAATACTTGTTAGCCAGCTCTTTTTCTACTCCGTTATAGAGGCCGAAGAATCGCGTTTCCTATTACTCTTCTTAGTAAGTGGGATAGAATTAGAGAAGAATAAATTGTGAAGGCAATTTATTTCTTCTGAACCATCACAATGTGTGGCAACCCTAGTATTAGTAATTTAATATTTATTCTCTACATCCCCTTAATGGATTTTTTTTATATGTGAGAGGTCTACGAAAATAGGATAAGAAATAAATGAATCCAGAAGGAGCGTGCAGAGAAGAATAAGGGACATGAGTAATGATGCTACCAACTCCTCCCTCACACACTTGCGTCTTTCTTTAAAGACGAAATAATCTTGAAAAATACTGCTTTGGGGGCATATTTTATAAAATATCGTCCCTTTTCTTGGGCCCATGTGTCTTCATTAAAATTATATTGTGTCTGAGGCGTTATTTTTCCCCGGCAGCCAATTTAGGAGTTGTTACCTGAGCCTTTCCCTCCTTGTAACCTTCCTTGGGGTTATTGACGCAAGCCTTTTTCTCTGTCGTGTCGGGCTTCTCTCTTACCTTCAAGAGATCTAAAGAGAGGAGAGCGTTTACCTGTTTTGCAGCTGGTGTTTCTGTTGTATACAAGCTACTGTTCTCTTTTTAGCGCGGTTCCTCCCTCCCCCATAGGGAGGTACCCCGCTTATAAGGCTGATACAATGAAACAATCCGGAAGTGCCGACAAGAAAATTTCGCGTTTCAGAACCCCTAGAGACCGAAAATAACGGTAGTTCAAATTTGTATATATATATTTATATATATATATATATATATATATATATATGTATATATATATATATATATATATATATATGTATATATATATATATATATATATATATATATATATATATATATATGTATATATATATATATATATATATATATATATATATATATGTATATATATATATATATATATATATATATATGTATATATATATATATATATATATATATATATATATATATATATATTTGTCTGTTCGCTCATTTCTGGCTTCCCTGATGGCCCGATTTTGATGAAATTTGGTACAACAATCAGTCGTCCAATTTGAAAGGCCAAGTTCGTTAACCAGCAAAATCCGCCTACTGGAAGTTGGCGTTTGGGGCGAAATTCGCGCAGAAAAAATCGTAATGCTTACGTTTTTGAGTTCATAAGCTTGTAAGTACTCTTTTTATAGGCTTCTTGGGCTAGGAAAACGAATGAAACCATTTTTAAGGCGATAGCTTTAACCGTTTTCGAGAAAATTGGAAAAATATTTTTTGAAGACCGTTTTTGGTTTGGGTACTTAGAATCACGGGATTCAGTTGAAACATTATCTGCATGTTCTACTTTCATTAAAACTAATATGTTGAAAGTTATGTTACGTTTGGAGTTAAGGAAGGGTTAGAATAAAATATTTTATTAACAGACATAACAAATTTTGGTAACTTTGTATACTTTCCTTAATATTTCAAAAAAGGTTGAAAATCTTGCGAAACGTAAGATTACCATTAGAAAGCTTACTAAATGCTCTACAAAAATGGTTCTAATGAAAGTTTTGATTAGACGATGTCAATCGGAGAAATAAGTCCTTAAACCTTTAAAGTAATTGATTTCGCTTATTCGAACTGTTCTTTTTGTCTTTGATTTTGGTACTTAGAATTATGGGATTCAGTTGAAACATTTTCTGCATGTTCGAATTTCATCAACACTAATATGTTGAAATTTTGGTTATGTTTGGAGTAAAGAAAGGGTTAGAATAAAATATTTTATTAACAGACAAGAAAAGTTTTGGTAACTTTGTACCCTTTCGTTAGTATCTCGAAAACCGTTGACAATCTTGGGAAGCAGATGGTTACCATTCGAAAGCTTACTAAATGCTCTACAAAAAAGGTTCCAAAGAAAGTTTTAATTAGGCTATGTCAATCGGAGAAATAAGTGCTTAAAACTTTAAAGTAATTGATTTCGTTTATTCGAATGGTTCTTTTTGTCTATTTTATTCCTTGTTATTTTTAAATTGCTTATAGTCGGATAATGTATTTGACAATAAAACAGATTAAGTAAAATAAGAAGATCAATTTATTGTTAAAAATGTATCGTTCAAAGAGAGAGATCCCAAGGCTTTCCAAATGCCTCTGTGCAGAGGTCTTTCTGCCCGACTTATGGGATAGCTGACCCATTCAGGAAAGATTGTAAATCAAGACCTTTCAAGACTGGTTAGTTTGAGATTTCATTTGGATAGGTGTTGATCTATTGATCTAAACAAAGTAATAACTGTTTCTATTCTATGCCTTCATAAACACTAAAGATAAGAACGGAACCGCGCTAAGATGACGCAGTTCCTGCGAATCGGACTTTTTTCAGTCTTTACATAGTGCTATGGTAGCCATATTAATACCCCTCCATCTTAATGCTTTCCAGATCAACAGCTGAAATTCATTCTTTTCGGCCACTAACCTCGCCCGAAATAAACTCCTTTCTCTTTCGATATTATATTAAATGTTCTTCATGCCGGTGTTACGTAACTAGCAGGAGCTTAAAGTAACCTAAATTCAAAATAAACATAAATAGCTTAAATTCATAAATAGACGTTACAATTTTAATAAAGGTAAATTTATGGTTTTCCTGAATTATATTTGTAATGAGCTGCTTACTCAATGATTACTTATTTTTAATTTATTTCCGTCCCAGACTGACCCCTAACTTCTAATGGGCTCATTTTTACAACACACGTTTCTCATTAGTTGTGTATTATATCTAGCAATTTCATTTACAAGGAAGTAAAAATAACGACCGGTACCGGCCATTTCTTAAATTGTGTCCCAAATCCCCGCCATCTTAAGGAAGGAGTTAAAAAAACTAATTAAATCGAGAATGAGATTCCTGTTTGCCAATTTTGTTAGTGAGAAAACATTTATTTTCACACAATATATGGATTCGAATATATATATATGTATATATATATATATATATATATATATATATATATATATATATATATATATATATATACAGGGTGTCCCGTAAATGTCTAGTCATATTGTGAGAGGTGATAGAGGACCCTTAGGGGAAATAAATATGTTCTATGACGATTTTCCGAATTCTCGCCCATAAGGGAGAAAACGACTAACATTTTCTTGATATTTCTTTCCAGCGTTACTCCTCAATGGGCAGGATCTGAGATTTCCGGGTTTCTGAAAAACTTCTTCATTTAACCAGCTTTCCATTCATGTATCACAACCTTGTGTTATTGTGTATGTGAACGATTTAAGAACAAAAGTTTTAAAAAAACATGGATCTGTGAAAAGAAAATTATATTTTTTTCTTCAGTTTATTCAAAAAGCCGAAGAGAAATATTTATTTTTATAAATGTTTACATAAATATTGAGTAAATATTTACTTAAAATAATAAAAAAAATACTTCCACGAATATAAAAAAAATTCCTAAAACAGTAAATCAATAATATACTCATTTATTTTGAATTTATTAATTCAGGTAACTAATACTGAGTCCAGGAGGCGGCCATTAAGGAACCCCAACCATACATTAACCTAAAAAATTATTATTTTTACCTAGATAACGCATTTGAACACATTTTTACAGGACAATGAACATCTTATTTATGAGTGATAGGATACTTAAATACCACAACAAACTCGAATGGACTCACGAGAATCCCAGGGTGGTTCACAAGCGTAGCCATCAGTATCAATTCAAGTTAAATCATTCGTTTTCTAATTATAAATACCTGTAAAATTGAGTTCAAATGAGAGATCTGGGTAAAAATAGTAATTTGTGAGGTTAATGTATTGTTGGGGTTCCTTAATGGCCGCCTCCTGGACCCAGTATTAGTTACCTGAATTAATAAATTCAAAATAAATATGTATTTTATTGATTTACTGTTTTAGGAATTTTTTTTATATTCGTGGAAGTATTTTTTTTTTATTATTTTAAGTAAATATTTACTTAATATTTATGTAAACATTTATAAAAATAAATATTTCTCTTCGGCTTTTTTAATAAACTGAAGAAAAAAATATAATTTTCATTTCACAGATCCATGTTTTTTTTTTTTTAAACTTATGTTCTTAAATCGTTCACATACACAATAAGACAGGGTTGTGATACATGAATGGAAAGCTGGTCAAATGAAGAAGTTTTTCTGAAACCCAGAAGTCTCTAATTCTGCCCCTTGAGGAGTAACGCTGGAAAGAAATATCAAGAAAATGTCAGGAAATTTAGAATAGCTTTCTTTTGGTAAGATGTACATACTTACATTCATTAATTTTTACGTTTACTCGCAACTAGTCTTATAGTAAATTTACTCCGCTTTCGATTTATTTCACTCCCTTTCTAGTAGAACCACCTGGGGCGGAGCTACAATGACTATTCTTCTAAAAACCACGTTTGTATCGATAAAACAATAAAACAACGTTTTCTCCCTTATGGGCGAGAATTCGGAAAATCGTCATAAAACATTTTTTGTTCCGCTAAAGGTCCTCTATCACCTCTCACAATATGACTAGACATTTACGGGACACCCTGTATATATATATATATATATATATATATATATATATATATATATATATATATATATTAATTCTGGTGAATGATGACCCAATATATATTTTTTCACTTTTTCTTGTTTCTTTTTCTGGCAGGGGGTCCATAAAGTAGTACACACTTTTTCCTTTAACTACTTTATTTTGTATGTTTCGCCCGACATGTTTCGTGCCTTTTCGCACCTCTTCAGGGGCTTTCCTTATCAGGAAGTCCTCTCGTCGTGTTGTCTAGCTTGAGTCAGGCGTAATACTGAGTATTATATATATTTCTAACAATAAATTGTTTTTGTTATTTTACTTAACCAGTTTTATTCTCAAATACATTATCCAACTATAAGCACTTAAAAAATAACAAGAAATAAAACAGACAAAAAGAACCATTGGAATAAACGAAATCAATTAATTTAAAGTTTTAAGCACTTTTTTCTCCGATTGACATTGCCTAATTAAAACTTTCTTCAGAACCTTTTTTGTAGAGCATTTAGTAAGCTTCCGAATGGTAATGTTCCGCTTCACAAGATTGTCAACAGTTTTCGAGATACTAACGAAATTATACAAAGTTACCAAAACTTTTTTTGTCTGTTAATAAAATATTTTATTCTAACCCTTCCTTTACTCTAAACGTAACAAAAATTTCAACATATTAGTGTTGATGAAACTCCAACATGCAGAAAATGTTTCAACTGTATCCCATAATTCTAAGTACCAAAATCAAAGACCAAGAACCCTCCCTAGGAAGGACGCTAGGCAGTTGAAAAGCTATATATCTTGGAAATCCATATCTCTAACATTAAATTGTTTTTCTTATTTTTCTTAACCTGTTTTATTTTCAAATACATTATCCAACAATAAGCAATTAAAAAATAACAAGGAATAAAAAACAGACAAAAAGAACAGTTCGAATAAGCGAAATCAATTACTTTAAAGTTTTAAGCTCTTATTTCTCCGATTGACATCGCCTAATCAAAACTTTCATTAGAACCTTTTTTTTAGAGCATTTAATAAGCTTTCTAATAGTATTCTTCCGTTTACCAAGATTCTCAACCTTTTTCGAGATATTAATGAAAGTAAACAAAGTTACTAAAACTTTTTATGTCTGTTAATAAAATATTTTATTCTAACCCTTCCTTAACTCCAAACGTAACCAAAATTTCAACATATTAGTGTTGATGAAACTCCAACATGCAGAAAATGTTTCAACTGTATCCCATAATTCTAAGTACCAAAATCAAAGACCAAGAACCCTCCCTAGGAAGGACGCTAGGCAGTTGAAAAGCTATATATCTTGGAAATCCATATCTCTAACATTAAATTGTTTTTCTTATTTTTCTTAACCTGTTTTATTTTCAAATACATTATCCAACAATAAGCAATTAAAAAATAACAAGGAATAAAAAACAGACAAAAAGAACAGTTCGAATAAGCGAAATCAATTACTTTAAAGTTTTAAGCTCTTATTTCTCCGATTGACATCGCCTAATCAAAACTTTCATTAGAACCTTTTTTTTTGAGCATTTAATAAGCTTTCTAATAGTATTCTTCCGTTTACCAAGATTCTCAACCTTTTTCGAGATATTAATGAAAGTAAACAAAGTTACTAAAACTTTTTATGTCTGTTAATAAAATATTTTATTCTAACCCTTCCTTAACTCCAAACGTAACCAAAATTTCAACATATTAGTTTTGATGAAACTCGAACATGCAGAAAATGTTTCAATTGTATCCCATAATTCTAAGTACCAAAATCAAAGACAAAGAACCCTCCCTAGGAAGGACGCTAGGCAGTTGAAAAGCTATATATCTTGGAAATACATATCTCTAGCATTAAATTGTTTTTCTTATTTTTCTTACCTGTTTTATTTTCAAATACATTTCCCAACAATAAGCAATTAAAAAATAACAAGGAATAAAAAACAGACAAAAAGAACAGTTCGAATAAGCGAAATCAATTACTTTAAAGTTTTAAGCTCTTATATCTCCGATTGACATCGCCTAATCAAAACTTTCATTAGAACCTTTTTTTTAGAGCATTTAATAAACTTTCTAATGGTATTCTTCCGTTTACAAGATTCTCAACCTTTTTCGAGATATTAAGGAAAGTAAACAAAGTTACTAAAACTTTTTATGTCTGTTAATAAAATATTTTATTCTAACCCTTCCTTAACTCCATACGTAACCAAAAGTTTTGATGAAAGTAGAACATGCAGAAAATGTTTCAACTGAATCCCATGATTCTAAGTACCCAAACCAAAAACGGTATTCAAAATATATTTTTCCAATTTTATCGAAAACGGTTAAAGCTATCGCCTTGAAAATGATTTCATTCGATTTCCTAGCCCAGGAATTATATAAAACGAGTACTTAGAAGCTTATGAACTCAAAAACGAAAGCGTTACGATTTTTTTTGCGCGAATTTCGCCCCAAACGCCATCTTCCAGTAGGCGGATTTTGCTGGTTAACGAACTTGACCTTTCAAACTGGACGACTGATTTTTGTACCACATTTCATCAAAATCGGGCCATCAGGGAAGCCAGAAATGAGCGAACAGACAAATATATATATATATATATATATATATATATATATATATATATATATATACAAATTTGAGCCACCGTTATTTTCGGTCTCTAGGGGTTCTGAAACGCGAAATTTTCTAGTCGGCACTTTCAGATTGTTTCATTGTATCAACCTTATAAGAGGGGTTCCTCCCTATGGGGAGGGAGGAACCGCGCTAAAAATAATCGAGCAACTTTAAGCTAATAAATTTTGTACAAAAGCGAGAAAATCTCTGGATAAAGCTAAGGGTGCCCATACATGAGAGGAAAATCTCAAGATTTGGACTGCACAGTCCAAAACCTCCAAGATATTCCTCACCGTACATGGGACATCCTTGAGGCCAGAGTTCAACTGTATAGTCAATAATCGAAGTATAATTAAAGTCCGTATAGATAAACTGTTCTGTGCGATGAGCCCGGGACTGTGCAGACCAGGCCTGACGTGTATGGACAATAGGATGTTTGCTTCACGTATAGTGGGCTTACTATAACTAGACTGCGCAGTCCCGCTAATTAAATTAGTAAATTTTCGTGTGCTAGACCCGTAGAGTCCAAACCTTGAGGTCAAACTCTGAAGTCCGGGCGTTGAGATTTGAATTGAACGGGTATGGCTACCTTAACAAAATGGTTCGTTATGCTTTTCGGGGACTCTTCTCTGCCCTACTGACAAATTTCGAGTTCGTTATTGACCTTTAAGGAGGCCCGAGAAAAACTTCGAGATGAATAACGCTCTGCGTGGACGTTAACCAGCAAAAACAACAAAAATAAAGTTCATAAGGAGTTTGTTTCTCAAGAACATACAGTTAACGCTGCCTGCTACTTGGCGTAAAAGACTCCGAAAAAGGACAGACAGGACGAGAAAAAATCATCTCAAAGACACACCTTCCCATAACGCGCAGCGAGTCCGTGGGTCTACGGTACCCCAGGTACAAACGCTGCACTACCCTTGTCGCCCTTGGATACTCCCTCGTATTAAAACAGCCCTTTAAAAGAACCAGCTTTCGCCGATAAAAGAGATCCAACCAAGACTCGGGCGGGTATTGGTGATGACAGAGTCACGGGAAACAATATGTAGGAACCCAAGGGCAGTTTTGAAGTCAACTGAGTGTTTGCACGAATTTGAAGTGTTTGTGTAAATGTGTTTAAAAAATTAAATCTGTGACAAATGTTTTTTAATGAGGACCACTTTTGAAGATGAAGGAAAATTTGAACCGCCTCGATATTTTTAGTGAAAGGAAGGACTACTTTAGGAATCCTTACAGGAATAGCATACAGCAACGGAAGCAGGATCGAACCCTAAACGGATGAAGTATTCAAGAAAGAATTCATACATAAAAGAAGGTAGACGGAGGCCCTTTTATAAGCCATGTAAGTGGGTTGCTAGCAAGTCCTAACAACAGGTAGGGTTTTCACTCCCTTCCTGTCCTTCATCAATTTTATTACGCTTAGAGTTGAGGCAGTGATACGTGAAACTGATTGCCCCTAGGGAAGGGGATTCCTGCCCCCAAAACAGGAAATTCCTACTACCTTCAATCCTATTCCTCTCACTCCCTACTGAATTTCCTTCCTACTTTCTACTACTCTTTCATTGTAACGACTCTGAAAGGACTATGAACTTCTAGGTTAAGGTGTTCCTTGAATGAATATTCATCTTGTTTCTTTGCTCTTTGTATTAGATTTGTCTTATGCGAACAAAAGTTACACAACTTGTCAATATAAACGACAGGCGTATTTAGGAAATCATTTCGGGAGAGGCTGAGACCACAGAGGGGTTCGGAGAGTAATGAATACCATCCAAGATGGACGAAGTCCGAGAAAATTTTTAATATTTTAGTTTAAAATGGCGTGTTTTAAGGTCCTGTGACACCTAGTAAACTAGAGTAAATGTTGAAGACATTTTTACTTTTTATAAGACATTTTCATACCAAAACGGCAAAATGAACTTATAAAATCTTATATTTACCTGTATATTTTTTCATTTTTATTCCATTATCATGATCAGTAAAATATTTATGCCACAATTTGTATAACTGAATAGTTTTATATATTACTATACTCCCACGCACAAACACACAGACACTAAGCACTTCTCATCGCAGGCGCAGCTATCACTAAGATCGAATCGTCGTTCGAAGTTAAAAACCGAGAACTTAAAATTGTTAGCGAATTACAACGCTATTACACAAAAAAAAAATATTTCTTTTTTTTCAGAACTAAGTGATTTAATTAATTTTTTGTTATGGTTTTATGATGACTCATTTTTACCGAATAAATTTAATTTTCCGGGGGATACAGCCCACTCAGCCCCTCTTGTATACGCCCATGTTATAAGCTCAAAAACGATTGAACTTAAATACACATTATTTATTTATTAGTATAAGGAGACCCAATAAAAGGATTTGCCCTTTTTATTGTGCAATTTAATTTCGTATAATCTTTGTTTCTTTTATGTCAATTGTGAGATATAAATTAGACGTGTGTACCTAAACATTTTTATCTAAAACAATTTTCTATCTGCTACCAATTTGTTTTTCTTGCGTAAGAAGACTATCAAAACATGATTTTCATCGTGTTTTGATCATTACTTTTAGCAGTATTTATTTATAATTTGTATAGTCATTTTTTTTCAAATTTTATCAAATAATTATTTATGATTTATTTTTTTAATTGCACATTTGGATTCAAATTTCTTTAGTTTCAGTGAAACTTCAAAATTTTGGCTTGCACAAATAAAATAGATAACAATGATATTCAATTATATTGCCCTTATTTTTTGTAATTCTTGTGACTGGAGAATGCTGGTGAAGAGCATCATCTTGTTTGCCAAATTCCTAACCAATTTTAACGTCAGACTGAATAGTCAGACTTCGTAACACTCAGAAGCGACTTCATTAGAACATGACTCCATTCTGCTAACGATAAATCATAATTTCAGGACGTGTTTGAAGAAATCGGGGTTGGGTCCTATGTTAAAAAAAAAATATCTATATATATAAAAATCTCGTGTCTGTCTGTTTGTTCTTTATACAAATCTACACCGTTTGACCGGTTTGGACCAAACTTCGCACATAAGTACGTCTTGATATGGGAAATCTCGTAGGCTAGCTCAAAATCTTCTAGGATTCATAGTTTGGAAGTAAGGAGTTCAAAACTGTCATATACAGAAGAGTTTATAGTCAGAAATCGGCATTTTCTTTCCAGTGTTGCCCCTCCTTCTAAGAAGAAGTGCAATACAAAACTTTTGTTTGTTTATCTAAATAGTAGGTTTATATTCACAGAGTTTGGACAAATATCATATAAGATATATAAGATCATGTAATAAAATATCATATTTTTTAAGATTAGTTTTCTTCATATCAAATCAATTTTGATTTGATTGCCTAGGGCAACACTGCTCTAATCAGAATACAGACTAATATCGTATAAGTAAGTATACCATAAAAATGTTCTGTGTTTATCTAATCATAATTTGGACTAATATCATATAAGTAAGTATTCATGTTTCTATTCAGAACTTTAATAATTCCAATACTTTTGTTGAGGGGCACTTTTAATATTTCTATAGTAGAGAAGGAAGGTTGGAATGTCGGTTATAGTATTCGGTTGAAGTAATCTCACACTCGCTTTTCTGATGGATAAATGGATAAATGAATATTTTTGTACTGGTATTTGATGGAGAGGGTTTTAGTATGTGGAAAAACGCTTAACTTTTTTTTTGAAACTGATGAAGTGTGTAAATGTCATTGAAAAGGCAAAGGAGACCAAAGTTGGCGAAGATTGGGATCAGCAGGATCAAATAAACAGTTTGTATTTCTTTGTGATTTGACAACAGCCTAAGACATAATTCAGAAATTTGATAGATCATACCTAAAGGAATCAACAGCATAGTAAATTTTACATAGAAACTTCAGATTATGTTAAAAAAATAAAATTCAAACAACTGAAATGAAACATCAAGGAGACAGTTTTGGGAGAACTTCAAGTGCATTTAAGGCAGTAAAGAATCAGTTTATCTAGACATGCTATAAATTTATAAAACTTGTATTGTAAAATGGACCGTGTACCTTTGGAAAACAATAAAATCAAGGCTAAAAGTATTTTGGAATTGTTTACACTGATGTGGACATTTTTAACTATGAGTCTCAAAGGTGAAAAAAATGTTTTTTCATTTATATATGATTATAGTAAGATTGCCCTCATGTTAATTTATTCATAATTGTTCAGTATTGTTTATTGTTATTTAAGTGTTTAGTGATGAATTCCCTTTGTCGCGGTCTCACTGATGTATAAATAAATAAATAGTAAGATTGCTAGGATTTAAACTATTAAACCTAAAACAGAAGTTTTTCATTCCTTTGTTCAATAAGTAAATGAGGTTGAAAACTTAGGAAATAAGAGAATTGGTATTATGAGATGTGACATTGGTAAGGAATATTTAAATAGTAAGAATTATGACTACCAAAAAAAAAAGGGTATCATAATTAATCCCTGCCCCTCATATGTTCATGAATTAAATGGTGTGATTTACTAGAACAATTATGAATATATCTCATTGTTTACTGGCAGAAGCTATTGTAGAAAAAAATGTTGGCCAGAAATGGTCTGTGCAGCAACTTATTTGAAAAATCTCTCTTTAGCTAACACCATTGACCTATGAAAACTGTTTTGGAAAGAAACCAGATGTTTCTAACTTTAATTTATATGGTAGTAAAAATTTTGTTAGGAAACCAGAACAAATAATAGCTTCTAAATGGGATAAAAAGGTGAATATGTGCATTTTAATCGGTTATAGTCAAGTGGGATATAAAGTACTTTTGAATAATAAAATCATTGTCGCTAGGCATGTTGATGTTATCCAAGAAAACATAAGCTGTATTGGATTGGCTGAGGGTGAATCTGATAAAGTTCAAGCGATTGTGATTTTTGGGATCGAGAAATAGATAGTTTGAAACAAAATAATGCTTGAGATTTTGTTGAAATAAGAAAGTTGAAGATATTAAATGGGTCTAAATGTTGAACAGATGGATGTAGAGACTATATTCTGAAATGATCATTTAGAAGGAAAATCCACCACTGGTTTTCTTATTAGGTTATTTGGTAATGTATTATACTGGAAATCGAGAAAGAAAAAAGATGTTACAGAAGAGTCTACATATGCAGAATATGTAGCTTTAAGTGAAGTTTAAAGTTCCAAGACTTTCCAAAAAGATTGAACTTTTTGTTTTAAACATAACGATTTTTTTAAACATTAAAAACTCCTTTGTGAACAATGTCATTTTGTAAAGGACTTAAATTTATGAAATTTAAATTAATTCTCTCACATACATATGCAAATATTATTAAAATATTATATTAAATGTTGTTATATTTAACTTATTTTTTTATTCGCATATACATAGATGTACATAATAAATTACATAAATGTTTGTAATCATACAAATGAATGTATATAAATGAATTAATTTCCACCACATTTTGAAACATTATTTTATTATTATAAGAGCTGTATGGTTTAGCAACCCTATTAATTTGGGCAGCCTCACTTTATTTTTTTTTTTAATTAAGTTATTCTTCTTATAATATTTCTTTTGCATGCCATTTTTTTCGTAGATAAATTAATGTATTAAAATATTATTTGTATAAGAAAAAGAAGTCACGTGAATTGTGGTGTTCTAATAAATGAATAAGTAATTAAATTTTCCATGCATTTTTTTTTTAAATTTAATATCCATCATAATTTAATCATTATATTCTGACATATACTTTCTTTTGTCTGAGAGTAGTTGTAGTTATATCCTCTGACTGTCACCATTTAGACGGAGAGCTGATAACGCACATTTCATGAAGTGTTTTATGCACCTTGGATATATGTGTATCCTGGACAAACCTTGGAACACCAGGTACTGCACATAGGGGAAAGGTGTTAAAAAAATATGTCACTAAAATGGTATTTTATTCAGAAGCCAACAATCTTTAATGTATAATTAAGGCAAGTTGCTTTATTTCTAGAACAGCCACAACTGTCCTATCCAGATGATTGGTGCTCTCTCACTCTTACGGTTACACGCAGTGCATTGCAGTCTATCATCGGCTGAAATTATTTTCATGTCTGCTGATTACTAAACCTCACAAAAAGTGTCTGCCCTTTTGTAATTATTTCCAAATATGGTGTTTAAATAGCAGTGTGAAGAAGAGACTTCATTTAATATTACAAAAAACCCACTTCGGTTTTTTTTTATATGTATCCCACTTAAAAGTGTCTGCCTTATATATTATTTATTATAGAATTGCCTTAATTTTACATTAAAGACTTATGGCTTCTGAATAAAACAGTATTTTTGGCCCATAGTTTGTTACTGATTACCATGCGCAGTACCTGGTGTTTCAAGGTATGTCCAGCAACCACATACTTAACTTTTTATCTACACTAGAGACCCACTATAGCACAATTTCAAGGCACATAAAACACTTGAAAAGTGTGTTACCAGCTCTTGGACTAATTGTTTAAATACGGTTGCAATTCTGGTAAAAATATTGTTGCTCGCCAAGTCAATGTCGTTATTGAAATTCCCAAATACCTTTAATTCATTGTTGTCCATAACTGCAAGAAAACTATCTTAAATTTGTTTTTATTCTTAGAGGCCCCTATTTCCTATGATAGAAGGACTATCCTTATAGAAGAGCTCATGAACCATACAATTTGAAACAGAAGCTTTAATGGAAAGGAAAAAAAAGTGAACAAAAATATGTGAAAGTGTATTTGAAACAACAAACTATGTTTTTAAAACTTTCCTTTTGGCATAAATAACTTAAACCCTGCACGACTTACCTACTTTTTCATTCATATAAAACTCAGTTACGGATTATTACATGAACAGGTAAACAATATAACATTATAATATAATAATAATAATATAATAATATAATATAATATTATATTTGCGCAAGGTTGAGGTTTTAGCTTTAGCTGCGAAGCCCTTAGAATAAATAAATATTATATTTAAAAAAAAAATCAATGAAAATAAAGAATATAGTTTCAGTTGTAGGTTATTACAACTTATAACTAATCATAACCTTAATTAAATGCCTCATTTGCTTTGCTATTTTTTATGAATATTTATTTATGGACCACATATTTTTTTTTCTTTAAAAAAATTAAAAACAGGGAGTTTGGTTTGGATTTTCTTTAAAACGGTATTGCAATTAAATTATTTGGAATCATTTAATTGTAATATCATTTTAAAAGTAAGGGTACTTTTTAAAATAAGGGTACTTTTTTAAAAATAAGGATTAATTTATTTTCCACCCCACTTTCTCTAAAAAAAAATGGAAAATAAATTTTTCAGCCGAGCTCTCAATTTATTATCTTATATTCTCATAATTTGGACAAATATAATATAATCTTTTTTTTTTTAAATATATAATATAAAGTAGGCGTACCATGGAAGCTGGGTTACAACTATTTAATATGAAGCATGTGTAGCATGGTAAGCCCGGCTACAGATATTTAATATAAAGTAGGTGTAGCATTGCACACCGGGTAACAGCTAGTTTTTTATAAATAAAACGAGTAATATTTATTTGTCAACTGTTCGGCTTGAATTACAAGCCATCGTCAGGGCTATGAAGGAGAGGGAGAACAATTGGAATTATGTAGCTTCCAGGATAAGGAGCTGTTCTCTTTCTCCTCCTGTAATTCAAGTCGAAATGTTGGCAAAAGAACATTATTCATTTTAGTTATAAAATATAGTTTTATTTAGCATATGACCGAAACACCATCATTTACATCGTCTCACTATCAACTATCTCGACTATCTCACCGTATATCTTTATTTTTATTTTTTCCGTTTTGGTCGTGTTCCGCTTTATGGCGATGTACACCTTACATTTTATATAGTTATTACAAACATTACACATAGATATATACACACATAAACACACACCCACACACACATACATATGTAGAGTAGTAAATTAAAGCAGAGTGAAGAATTTGCTGAAATGAAGCGCGTGGAACGGTTCCTTGCTGGATATCGATGCTGAAGAAGTATATCAGGCTTGGCATATCCTTCTCTTCACATTTCCTGGGCTTGATCTCATAACCGAGAATCCAGGGTTGAAGGATCTACCCGCTTCGAGGCAATAACTCTCAGCCTGGGTCTACCCTTTACAAACCCAATATTACCCTACTCTGGAAATATTTCTTTCTAATATAATTCCAATGGTGATTGCACTTATCATAGTATATTTAGATCTTACCCCCAGTGGCTTTCAGTTAGCAATGCTAGATAGTGCGAGACAAAATTTGAATATAAATGATCTTTAAATTATGTATTTTGAAGCCATAATGCGAAAAGGCCAAACAGTTAATTTATGTTGAAGAGCACCACTAAAAAATTAAAAGTTCATCAAGGTTAACTACAACATCCACAATTAATTTTCATCGAATTTTATAAGGGAATAGCTTTTATTTTTCATTTTATATCCCACAGAAGATCACATATTCACAAGCCTTAGGCATTTCATTATTCATTATGTAATCCTGGTACCTCTAAAATAAAATGGTTGTAGAGGACACTGAAAAAATGATTTAATTGTCTAAATAACAACATTTCGTAAAACGTTTGGAGGGGACGTATATTGATGGAACTAAGACTTCTTAGATTTTTAGAACCTTTTTCCCGTCGCTCCACAGGAAGAAAACTAGTTAAGCACGTTGCCCTCATGATGCATTCCGGTAGTTCAATTTCACCTTTTGAAACATAAGATGACAATTCAATATATATATATTGAATTTTCTGATCTTACGGCCTAAAATTCATTTCAATGAATGTCTCAGGAACGTGAAGATCGCAATGAACGTGAAAGAAGAAGTTAAGACAGACCCGTAAAGCGCGACATTCGACTAATAATGGTGCAAGTTTAAATCGAGCTGCTGTCAATTGATTGATGGTGCCTACAATTGTGTTGCTATTGGACTTATGAACTCAATTTGACTATAAACAAATCCCAGGGGCAGTCATTAAGTGTTTGTGGTATTAATCTAGAAACCCCATGTTTCTCGCATGGTCGATTTTATGATTCCTGTTCCCGTGTTGGAAAACCATCCAGTACTACGATAAAAAGTCCGTCTCGCAGGACTGCATCATCTTAGCGCGGTTCCGTTCATATCCCTAGTCTAATTTGGAAAGATTAAAATAGAAGCAGTTATTATTTTGGTTCCACCAGTCTTTTTTTTTAAATTAATTATTATAATGGCGTGTCAACCCTTAAGGTCACTAACGCCATTCCTGTGAGTAGTAAAGTCTTGAAAGGTCATGATTTACAATCTTACCTGGAAGGGTCCGCTACACTAGAAACAGACCCGCTAGTGACAAGGTCTTGGAATCTTGGAAATCTATATTTCTAACAATAAATTGTTTTTGTTATTTTACTTAACAAGTTTTATTGTCAAATACATTATCCAACTATAAGCAATTAAAAAATAACAAGAAATAAAACAGACAAAAAGAACCATTGGAATAAACGAAATCAATTAATTTAAACCTTTAAGCACTTTTTTCTCCGATTGACATCGCATAATTAAAACTTTCTTCAGAACCTTTTTTGTAGAGCATTTAGTAAGCTTCCGAATGGTAATCTTCCGCTTCTCAAGATTGTCAACGGTTTTCGAGATACTAACGAAATTATACAAAGTTACCAAAACTTTTTTTGTCTGTTAATAAAATATTTTATTCTAACCCTTCCTTTACTCTAAACGTAACAAAAATTTCAACATATTAGTGTTGATGAAACTCGAACATGCAGAAAATGTTTCAACTGTATCCCATTATTCTAAGTACCAAAATCAAAGACAAAGAACCCTCCCTAGGAAGGACGCTAGGCAGTTGAAAAGCTATATATCTTGGAAATCCATATCTCTAACATTAAATTGTTTTTCTTATTTTTCTTAACCTGTTTTATTTTTAAATACATTATCCAACAATAAGCAATTAAAAAATAACAAGGAATAAAAAACAGACAAAAAGAACAGTTCGAATAAGCGAAATCAATTACTTTAAAGTTTTAAGCTCTTATTTCTCCGATTGACATCGCCTTATCAAAACTTTTATTAGAACCTTTTTTTTAGAGAATTTAATAAGCTTTCTAATGGTATTCTTCCGTTTACCATGATTTTCAACCTTTTTCGAGATATTAAGGAAAGTAAACAAAGTTACTAAAACTTTTTATGTCTGTTAATAAAATATTTTATTCTAACCCTTCCTTAACTCCAAACGTAACCAAAATTTTAACATATTAGTTTTGATGAATGTAGAACATGCAGAAAATGTTTCAACTGAATCCCATGATTCTAAGTACCCAAACCAAAAACGGTATTCAAAAAATATTTTTCCAATTTTCTCGAAAACGGTTAAAGCTATCGCCTTGAAAATGGTTTCATTCGTTTTCCTAGCCCAGAAATCATATAAAACGAGTACTTAGAAGCTTATGACCTCAAAAACGAAAGCGTTACGATTTTTTTTGCGCGAATTTCGCCCTAAACGCCATCTTCCAGTAGGCGGATTTTGCTGGTTAACGAACTTGACCTTTCAAATTGGACGAAGGATTTTTGTACCAAATTTCATCAAAATCGGACCATTCGTCTTCTATCTAGAGAGCGAACAGACAAATATATATATATATATATATATATATATATATATATATATATATATATATATATATATTTGTTTGGGGTTCTGAAACGCGAAATTTTCTAGTCGGCACTTCCGGATTGTTTTATTGTATCAACCCTATAAGCGGGGTTCCTCCCTATGGGGGAGGGAGGAACCGCGCTAAAATGAAACTTAATTTAGAATAAGTAAAAATAAAATGAAATATAATAAGTAGGTATCATACTAAGAAATCTGATATTGTAGTGTTGATCGTGATTTTTTAATGACTATTAAAAGAATTTTAAGTGTTTTATAATTTTTATTTTTGACATAATGTAATTGTTGACTTATTAAGTTTCTTTTTTTTCTTTTTTTTTTTATCTTACTAGCTGACCCGGTGTCCCAAATAGCAGAATAAGTATTAAAAAAAAATAAAAATAAAAGAATCGACTGTTAGGCGGTACGAAGTCTGCCGGGTCAGCTAGTTCTATATATAAATATGAGGCATGTTATTGATTTTGCATGACCTTTCCTAAAAAAATAATACGCGTTACTTGTTTATCTTTTAATAAAAGTAATAACACATTACCTTATAAAGTGAGGGGTTTTCCGCCTGTTCAAGAGTCAAAGTCAAGTTATAACGAGCTAAATTAATTAGTTCAGGAAGCAATAAATGTAGAAAATTCTGTTTTTAACAAATTTATTTTCCCTAATATACCCGAGATATTTCATGGGAATCATTTTAGGGAGATTTGTTTCTCGCCATCTTTGTCGGAAAATAGTCCAGGCTTCTGTACTATTGGTTAGCCCAAAAAAATCGTGTAGTATGTTCAGAATTACTTGGAAAATGAAGTTGTTAAAAATTGTGATCTATTTTGGAGAGTCAGACACTTAAATGATATGAGTTGGAAAGTTTAGATTTATGGATTCGGTAAATCGATTGAACTACTTAATACATTTTATTAAGGTATTTATTATTATTATTTTTTGAACGATTATATGCCGGATTATGTATGAGCATCACGTCAAGGTGCGAACCCCATGGATATTAATCTACGCTAAACAAATACACATAAAGACAGTTAATTAAATAAGTTATACAAATAAATACAAAACAAAAATAAAAATTGTATTTTAATACCAAAAGGGCAGTATTTTACCTCCTAAATTATACCTCTAATATAGCTCCAATGTTCTTTGGCTCAAGACCAACCTATGATGGCTTGATATCAATTAGGAGTCAATATGAAACTACCATGTGTGATCGAAATCAGAGACATTTTATTTAATTAATGAATAACGAATAAATCAATATTTTTCAATTCTTTATTACAGACGTTTTTTTATGGAATGATAAAGCATCCAGAATAATCCAGGAGATAGTGAAGTTTTTATTCTTCGAAAACAAAGTGGAGGCGCTGTGTCTGACGATCGGGAACAATCAATTTTCATGGGCGATATTTTTAATCTAGAAAAAAAATACATTATTTAGAATGAAGAATTCTTCATGTTCTAATAAAAAAATCCGCCGAAAGTTTTTCACAAAATGCTATAATTAAAAAAATCAAAAAATGTCTGCGTACTTTACTATCGAATATCATAAAGAGCTGTAGTTAAAAATTTAAGATACTGGGGTAAAAAGGGCCCTAGCAATGTTGCCAGATTTGAAAAACATACTTTTGAGAAAAAACTGCTTGAAAGTTAATTGTACAGAAATGCTCATTTTTTTCCTTTTTCATTGATTATTTATAATTTGTTGTTATAAGTATAAAAGAAATGATTTTTAATTTTGAAATTTATTGAAATAAGACCTGTTACAATAACTGTAAAGGCACATTTAACACTTGGGAGACACAAAAACGCTCTTGGTTATCATTTTAGATTATTTAAAGAAGCATTTGAGCCGATAAAATAATTTCGTTAAGAGCCTTCTGCTCAATTTCAGGAACATAAATATGCATTAGGTCCACCCGACAAACAAATATGTAATGTACTGTATAACATAGTCTTCTTTTTCGTACATCGCCACCGCGCATGCGTCAGCGGACACTTTTTTGTAACGTTTTTTCCAGTTTAGTCATCGGTAATGCATATTTATGCTAAAAAAATGGGGGGAAAAAGTTGCAAGCTATTGTTGAATATAGCTCTGTTGTCAGAGACCATCATTGAATATAAATTTGCAGCATTCGAAAGCGCGTTTTCAATTGTCGTTAATAATTTCCTAATCTATTGCAGAAACAACACTTCCTTAAGAAAATCAATGGGAATTGGATCTTCTCTTGCAAAAAATCTTGGTGACAAAGAAGAAGACATACAAAAACTTTTTATTTTTTTTAAAAAAAAGAGAGAAATATGTATTCAAAATTATAAATTTTATTTTTTATTATTATTTTCTTTTTTAAAAACAAATCCATTAAAATTATTATTATAAGTTATTAATGTAATACTATTTTCATTATTCATACATCAATTCCTTAATTTTAATTAATCATATTATTTTTTTTAATATTTATTTCATTATAAGGGCTCCGAAACTATGGCCCTAATACAGATTATAAAATATATACAATTTTATTACACTTTGTTGACGTTGATAGCTATGAGCCCTACACTTTGTTGACGTTGATAGCTATGAGCCCTACACTTTGTTGACGTTGATAGCTATGAGCCCTAATACAGATTATAAAATATATACAATTGTTTTACACTTTGTTGACGTTGATAGCTATGAGCCCTACACTTTGTTGACGTTGATGGCTATGAGCCCTAATACAGATTATAAAATATATACAATTTTTTTACACTTTGTTGACGTTGATAGCTATGAGCCCTACACTTTGTTGACGTTAATAGCTATGAGCCCTACACTTTGTTGACGTTGATAGCTATGAGCCTTAATACAGATTATAAAATATATACAATTTTTTTACACTTTGTTGACGTTGATAGCTATGAGCCCTACACTTTGTTGACGTTGATAGCTATGAGCCCTAATACAGATTATAAAATATATACAATTTTTTTACACTTTGTTGACGTTGATACCATTTACATTTATACTCAAATCAGACATATACATATATATATATATATATATATATATATATAAACATTATACACACATATATATATATATATATATATATATATATATATATATATATATATATACAACATATAGCATATACACACATACATGCATATACCACAAGATTCATATGAATAAAGATAATAAATACAAATATAAACCACAATTCATTTGCAGTTACAATAAAAAAATATAAAACACAAGATAACTAAAATAAGGTACATTAGCTTAATTAGATCAGATCTATAGGTTATTAAAGTAAACTATTAAAATCGAAAGCACAAGGAGAAGAATGGGAGATTGGTTATATTTTTTTGTATAAATTAGTGTTCTTTAAAAACTGTAGTATACTGTTGATGTGTAGGCTACCTTCTGCAAGTAATGTGTGTAAATCGTGTGGCATGAGTAAATTGTCTCGTCTTCTGCAGTCTGTCATTATGTGTTTTATTGTCAGGGCAACATTACACAGAGAGCACACGGGTCTGTCTACTCTTTCCATTAAGTATGAATGTGTTATAAGTGAGTGTCCAATTCTTAGCCTGGTCAGGACAACTTGGTCTCTTCTATTTAAAGACAAATCATTATCATGCCAGACTTTGATTGAGTTTTTAATTTCTCTTAATTTGTTGTCTGTCCGTAACCAGTGATTTAGCCAATCTTGTACTATGTGTGTACGTGCTATATTACATAAGTCCTGTGTAGTTAATTGTCTGATGTCAATGTTTTCTTTAAAGGTAGCCTCTTTAGCGTGGTTGTCCGCGTCTGTGTTTAGGCCTATGTCTTTATGTCCCGGCGTCCAAAGCATTGTAATGTTGTGTTGTTTTAATCTGTGTATTTGCGTGTATATTTGTGTGATTATGGGATGGTTGCTGTAAATGCTTTCCATAGAGTGTAAAGAACTCAATGAATCAGTACAAATTATAATATCACTTTGCTCTATGTTATTTGTTTTAGTCAGTGATAAGTGTATACCTTGTAATTCTGCAGTGTAAACTGAAGTAATTTGATGGTATTGATTTGATTTTCTGTGATCGCTGCAGCGCCGGTCCCGTTATTAGTTTTAGATCCGTCTGTAAATGTGAAGAGTGCTGAGGGATTGTCTTTGCTGATTGAATTGTACATAGACTTGTAAAATTGTGAGGCAAGTGGATCATTTTTATTGAAATGTGTCATTGTTAGGTTAATTTTTAAGTTCTTTGCACTCCAGGGAGGAAAGTGTAAAGGTTTATTTGTGTACAGAGGAGTATTCAGAAACAAGGTGTCATCTGTGGTCTGTAAGTGACGGATAAGTAGAGGTCTGTGTTTCTTATGTGTCTGTGAGTATTTATTGGATAGTTCTTCGCTAAAGTATGTGTGTACACAAGGTGTATCAAGAGCTTTCGATTTTAAAAGAAACTTTAATCTTAAATACCTTCGTCTATACTCCAATGGAGGTTCTCCAGCTTCTACACAGAGACTATCCGAAGGGTTTGTCCTAAATGCACCCGTAGCTATTCTCAAAGCAGTGTGATGAATTGAGTTAAGAAGTTATTATACGTTCATTAAGTTATTTTAACGTTAAGTTATTATACGTTCATTACCACTATAGTATCAAATGTGTTTTTTTATTTATTTTCTTACCATGCATTCGCCAATGATCCTACAGGATAGAGGCAAAATAAAAATAAAAATAAAATTCTGTGGTGCTGGCGTCCGTTGTATATGTATATAACCGTCATTGAAAGTTAGTACATATGCTCGTTGTATCACGTACATTACATGCTATAACCGTTTTATGCAGCTTTGCCTCAACAACCTCAACATCAAGCCCTACAAAAGAAATGTAATGAGATGAAGACAGTTAACCTTTGGGATGTTAATAAATAAGAAGAGGATGGTTACAATATTATGACTTGAATATTAAAATGTATTACATTATTATTGAAGAATTATAAGTTTTAATGTCAAGGAATGGTTGCGATTCCGCTATGAGAAAACTTATGATTTTCAGAAAAATCTATATTTTAAAGGCTTCGGTATGCTCGTATTCAGCACTAAGCGGCCATAGATAATAGTTGGACTTTCTTCCTCCATGAACAAGGCATTTAGTAACAATCAGAATCCCAATCCCAAACGCTAGAAATATAGATTTATCTGAAATTTTGAGTTTTTCTCGGGGAGCCGAATCCCAACCGTTCCTTGATTTTAAAAAAAAAATTAATTCTTCAATAATTTTAATATTGAATTGATAATAGCGTATCCTTCCTAGTCCCCTTTAATTATGATGTGCTCTTGAATGAAGAGAGGTTTTTGAATTCTGCTCCGAGATGTATTGAGCCTGATTTGCAATCATTAGTTCCATCAGATTCCAGATCGTCCTCTTCACTATTCCAGGCAGCCACTCAATCCGAGGATTTCATATTCCAGCCGCCTCTTGGATTAGCTATCACATCCACCGTTTCAAGTCGGCAACAGCAACTCACATTTCAAACAGATTTTCGAAAAAATAATCATTTCTATCAAAACCTGGAGTAAGGGATTCATTCAAATTATTCCCTTGAACAAATGTTGAAAACGATAAATATAAATTTATTTGTTTCTTCATTTTATTATTTACAACTTTATTTTTTTATTTTTTTTTACGAAAAAAGCTGTAAAATCTGTTTTCTACAATCGCTTAAAAATGTAATGTTGCCTGTAATTAAGTACGTGTAAGCATGCATGAATGGACCACTAAAATTTAGTGCTCACAATTTATAAATAGATGAGCGTCCTAAATGAAATTAAGGCGGAAAACTCATGAAGGTGTAGAATTGCCCATGGGGGACTTAACCATAAATGGGGAACGCTTTCTTTATTTTTTTAACAGGAGATGTTTTTTATTTTTTTAGATAGGAGATGTTTTCGGAACTTGGTACATTTTCTTAAATATTTCGAAAACAGTTAGAAAATCTTAAGTCGAAGACAACTATTCAAAAGCTTACTAAATCCTCTACAGCTTTTGATGTAATTTTCGATGGGGTGATGTCAATCGGAGAAACAAGTGGAACTTAGAAATGGTTAATTGTGTTCTTTTGAAAGGGTTTTTGTCTCTGTTTACCTACCTTTTTAATAAGTTTCTGCTTGTTTTTTTTTTTTTAATTTCATTTAACAGTAAAATGAGTATTTTATTATAAAAAGGTTAGAAATTAGGATACAGTATTATAGTGTTTCCAAGAGCAAACTTTTAGATGGAGGATGGAGTAATTTCACTTATAATACAATCAGTTACCTATTGCAGCGCCTAATATCTTACTTATTTTTGTTTGTCAATTAATATTTTTCAAGAAAGATCAAAACCTACGAATAACTGTTTCTATTCCTTAACTATTGGCACTATGGATAGAAACGGAACCGCACTATGATGATGCAGTCGGTCTAAGCACATGTAAATAATGTATATAAATCGTCCTAAAAAAAACTCAGTTTTATGGATAAAAGAACTTTTAAGGAGGGATATTATTTATACATCCTTAGCTCCATTTATAAACCATTTTTATGAGCCTGGATTTTATTTTGACATATGGATAAAGAAATGTTTGGGGTGAATAAGCTTGCCCGTGTGAGTCTTTGTTAACCCTTAGTTAGTGACGTGCTTTTTCTTCCATAACTAGTGGCGTCGGGTCACCAGGGACCCGAATTTTAAATTGATTTTTTTTTGGTAATGTAATTTTAAAAAGTAATTATAAACACAAATATTTATTCAAATATATGTAATTTATTAAAATAATACAATAGTTATAAAAATTTAAATAAAAAAAATCGTTAAAAAAATAGTCCTGAATGGAAGGTATGAAAATGACGGCGTTGTTTGTTTACAAAATGAAAATTTATATAGTTTTCATTCAATAACGAAAAACAAAAAAAAAACTTAAGGCTTACGTTAATTGGAAACAAGCGGGGAATGGTCCTTACACACACATTTGCTACATGTGTCATAAAATAAAGGATTTTTATTGTTTTTAGTGGAAGGACAAAAACTACACATTTTCCTTTTCTTTCAGCTTCATTCTCCTGCTTCATCTTCATTTCCCGGCTGCATAACCATCAAACCTTGTTCTTCCATACATATCTTAATATTTTTTTAAGAGGCCTGGGTAGAAAAAGAATTTGCTACGAACATATGCCGTAATTCTTCATGAACTATGTCTCCCTCTTCATTTGAACAGCTTTCTCCTACTTATTCCTCTTCTCCAAATTCCTGTCTATCGAATTCCGCCAATATTTCCTCAAAAGTACTAAATCATTTAAATTTAGGTATTAAGAAGCGTAAAAATACTTTAAAAACAGTAAATTAAGTCCTATAAATTTTAGGACGTAAACACTGACATCGGGTCATAATGACCTCACGTGTTAGTACACAAACAGTGGCGTCGGGTCAAATAGTCAAATAAACACAGAAATACTCCTTTAACAAAGATGTCACTAATAATGAAACTTGAATAAAGCAGTCCTAGAAGATTACAATGGATAGGGAAGACAATCACAATGAGTTAAAAAGCAAAAATCGAATTAATAAATACCTTCGGGTCAATATGACCCGACGCCACTAATTAAGGGTTAAATCTGACATGGGGTGCTAACTTGGTTATATATTTGACATTACAAGAATACATGTAATTTCTATATCCATTTGGATCCTCTGAATAAGTTGTCACATGCGAATGTTACACTGCCCCGTCTATAGAATAAGAAATTTGAGTGATGATATCGGTGTGGATGAGAAGGCTGGAATGGATCGATCTGTTTGTAAGGTTCTAGTTGGGTTTTGCCTGGATTCCCGCTGAAAGCATTGTCTATACCGGCCAGGACCAGGTATTGTATTCAATATTAATCGCCGGCTCTCGCTTTTCGGTTATTGTCCATTTTTCGCATTGCTTCTATTCGGATTTCACATTCTTTTTTTATGATCTTCCAGTTTTTCCCGCGTGTTTGCGCCTGCTGTTTTCTCGCATTGAAATACAGCCAATACATTCTAAATTTGTTCCACTCAATATGCTTTTTGAATTTATAGCATTTGTCTAAGGGATGATTTCGTTTGAAAATGATGGAGAGCTACTTCATATCCAGAGTATAAGAGACACTCTGGATATGAAGTAGCTCTCCATCATTTTCAAACCAATTTTAAAATGGTAATTTTTAAATCTATAACCAGTTTGTAGAATAATTAAAAAAAACAAAAAAACAATAAGGTTAATAATTAACCTTATGTAAAGATATATGTACATCATAATTATTATTATCCCCAAAAAAACATAAATGTGAAATAGAGGCCAAGTTCCTGCCACCACAAAGAAACACTCCCTTCCTCAAAAATATCCCCTCCTAAAACCCCCCAAAAACGCCTTACCATTCTACACTCCAAAAAAGTAGTATGGGTTGGTGTATTAATTCAACCAAAAATATTTGCCAATACAAGAGATGATACAAGAAAGAAATGGCCAAGTTCATTACTTGGAAGACCTCATAGTTACTTACTAAGAACAGTAAAGACACTTCAACTGACCTTTAAAAACAACAATAAAAATACTTATATCCAGTTACTAAAATATCACTTTCCTCAACCAGGTATATTCTTAAACTTGGCAATGTTTAGTTTTTATCTAAAGATAATTTCGGCACAAAAAAAACATTGCCAAGTTTAAGAATATACCTGGTTGAGGAAAGTGATATTTTAGTAACTGGATATAAGTATTTTTATTGTTGTTTTTAAAGGTCAGTTGAAGTGTCTTTACTGTTCTTAGTAAGTAACTATGAGGTCTTCCAAGTAATGAACTTGGCCATTTCTTTCTTGTATCATCTCTTGCATTGGCAAATATTTTTGGTTGAATTAATACACCAACCCATACTACTTTTTTGGAGTGTAGAATGGTAAGGCGTTTTTGGGGGGTTTTAGGAGGGGATATTTTTGAGGAAGGGAGTGTTTCTTTGTGGTGGCAGGAACTTGGCCTCTATTTCACATTTATGTTTTTTTGGGGATCTCATTGCTTTTTTCTAAGTATTAAATAGAATTTAGTTGCCGCATACCTACTGGCTTTTGTACTTCATATAAAACCAGGGTCTTTGGATTCTGCATAAGGTTCTCCATACTGCTTGATATTTGATACCAATAATCAACCTACATACATCTAATCACTAGACTAGAAAAGTTAGAAGCTCTTCCAGATGACATTACTTTAGAGGACAAATTGATTGCTCTCTTTACTAAACTATTACACAGTAAAACACAGGAACCTTATCCCGAGGATAAAGATCACAATAGGGAAAGTGTAGAAGGCCTTCAAGAAAAATATAAGAACAAAAATGACTCGACTTTGAAAAACTTAGTATCTGTTTTGAAGTATATTATGCAGTGAACCCCTACGACTTTATTTACTACATTTAAGAAAGAAGTCAGAACTGTTTTTAAGATGTGTCGAAATGTTTTTTAAAACATCAAATATAGGTTCTCCTTACCAAGACGATTCATTTGATACCCCACATGATGGGTTTCAGAAGGAATGATGGCATTTCGATGGAGCAAGAAGTAGAAAACGTCATAGGTAATATGACACTCCCGTATCAAGACCTACCTGCGTGCCAAGTTTGGTCAAAATAGGCCAAACGGTGTGAATTGGTATAAGGAACAAACATACAGACAGACAGCTGAAAGACCTTTTTTACCTAGCCTAGTGCATTCCCCGGACCAAGGCCTACCTGTGTGCCAAGTTTGGTCAAAATCCGTCAAATGGTGTGAATTTGTGTACGGAACAAACATGCAGACAGACAGCTGATAGACGATTTTGACTAGCCTATGGCACTACCCGGATAAAGACCGACATGTGTGTCAAATTTTGTCAAAACCGGTCAAACGGTGTGTATTTGTATAAGGAACAAACAGACAAACAGACAGCTGATAGACAATTTTTCCTAGCCTATGATTCTCCCCGTATCAAGACCCATCTGTGTCCCAAGTTTGGTCAAAATCGGTCAAACGGTACGGATTTGTAAGAGGAACAAACATACAGACAGAAAGCTGGTATAAGATTTTTACCGAGCCTGTATGCGTCTCTATTTGTTTCTTAAAACATCAAATATAGGTTCTTCATACCGAGACAATTCATTTGATACTCCACATCATGGGTTTCGGACGGAATGACGGGTTTCCGATGGAAGTACAAAACTGGCACGCCCCCGCCCCGGAAGCGGAGTCAAACACAACTTTTCGCGATTTTTCGATTTTTTCCTTTAATAACACCTTCATATCTATCTTCATGCAAAATTTCAAGTCTCTAGCATCATGGGAAGTGCCTAATAATTTTGATGAGTCAGTGAGTGAGTGAGTGAGTGAGTGAGTGAGTGAGTCCTATAAATCCCGATTTTCGATCGCTTATATCTCAGAAACTATTCGATGTAGAATTATGAAAATTTCCAGTTTTACTCACATCCAGTAGTTTAATACCTGTGTAAAATTTCATAAATTTATCTTCACCTGGTTGAAAGTTATGAGAGGGTAAAAATCGGCTCTAAGACCGCCTGTAATATACACACAGTATGCTTAGACCGGAACTTGGCCTGGCGCACTACCGTGCGCCTAGATGTACACATAACTTTACATAATCACTGGAGCTGATCTGGCACCTGAAATAGCAGAGGTTGGGGGAAAAAAAATTTAACGTATTTAGTTTAGTTTAATTTAGTTTAGTTTAATCTAATTCAATGTAATTAAAATCGATGAAAATGAATGTAACGAATAAATAAAGGCTAAACCTGTAGTTTAAATTCGTGTGTTTACATACATATATATATTTATATATATATATATATATATATATATATATATATTTATATATATATATATATATTTATATATATATATATATATATATATATATATATATATATATATTTATTTATCTCTTTGTGCTGTACTATCTATAAAAATGTCCTATCTTTTTTTATTTTTTAATTTAGGCACAAAAATGCATTGTCAATATTCTAGAGACCATGGACAGCTGTGTACTGCTGTATTTTTTTAAAAGTTTGACTAAAGCGAGCAAAAAGGATTTCATAGTATTTTCTTTGTACAATATTTGTTTTTAAGATGGGCTGAAGTGTTTTGCCCGGAAATTCGAATTCGTTGGCAATACTCACTCGACGGCTATTCTCTCCCCATTTTCCGCTCACCGTAAAAGCGTTATAACTTATAAAACTAGCTGTCCCACTGCTAGAAACCACTTGTCAGAATAACCAACAAGTGGCTAGTTAGTTTAAACGAAAAAGGTAAACATTCGCCGAACAAGGGAATCGACGATTTTCTCAAGTTGTCAATTCAAGTTCGGGTTGTGCGCAGAAAATATTACTGCTAAGAGGCTGAAAAAAAAGCAGACGGAAACCTTTTCAAAATGTAAATTTATCCTAATTAAACAATGAGATTAATTGAAATAATGTGATTTTTGATTTGAAAATTTTTGATTGTGATTTTTTTTTCAAGTCTAATCAGGATTTGAATGTTTAATTTCAACGATATCAGTGCTAATATTAAATTAGATGAAAAATAAAAAAACTATTTTATCTTTAATTATTAGAGTTCGTGAATTATTTGCAAGTAATTTAATAAACAAGGAGAAAACCCATCTAGGCAAAATTATTCCAATATTTATTAGCTTTCGTTTAAAAAAATATAGTATATGTTTTATAAGTTTCTGTTTCAATATTGGCATATAGGTATGTCTTGATTACCTATTCTTAGCCGACAAAGGGCTACTTTTAATTCAAGGCCATATTCTAGGAAACGAGTTTTTCTTTGGAATCATGTAAAGGATACTTGTGCCTGAATATAGTTCCATATTCCAGGAGACGTATGGAGCTAACACAAAGATAATGTCATCCATATTACAAGTACATTTACTGATGTTTTGAATCAACAAGAACCAGTCCATTATGATGATTTGTAGGTAGATGTTGAAAGGCAATCTGCCTCGTGGATAGAGAGCGGATAGTTGATTATGCAACTCGGGGACAGGGCTGCAGTAATCTGCAATGAATAATGTAGACTCTGCCTGCTGACGACCATCTATTAGTTCTATCTCGCTGGACTAATCTAGTCGTCATTAGGCCAGTCTTTTCTTAATACATATACATTACTCCTCATTAGGCAACCGTAGTTGGGGAACTTTTTAATTATGGAATTCCGGCAATTTCCTTAAAGAAAATCTCGAAGAAAAACTGTCCTGACAAAAGTCGTCATTTGTAAGTCTTTGAGCGATAGATTAATATAAAACGAAAATTCCGACTCCTATGTACTATGTAAGCTGTGCATCATGGCAGCGACTACTATAATTACTATAGTCCATCGCGCAAGACTTGCATAACAAATCACATTCACTGTAGGATAGATTCAACCACATTCTTAAAGAATTTTCTTAAAAGAACCAATGTAAATAGGACTAGTTTTGCTTTTGTATGTGAATCTGACTCAATTATTAATTTATTTTTATTTCATATCTTTCTTAAGTAAAACTTAGCTTCTTATTGTAGTATTTCCTACAAAATATGTTCCTTTTTAGTTACACTCGACATTTGTTGTAAGAAACTAAAAATAACCACTTTTCCATATCGGGCGAATTGGTTTCTTTCTACAACACAGTTTTGCCTTTTATGTGTACGATTTATGACCCTATTAATAATCTGTTTCCAGAGAAAATCCTTCCACCAGATGCATTGACAAATTTTTTGGATAAACAAAAATGTTGACCGCTATCATGATGACACACACAATAATTAAAATGCCTTTACAAACTTCTTCCCATAAACTGCTTAAACCTTGGTTTACTAATTGGTGTACTAAAGTCAATCCCCACTCCTCCTACATAACATTCACTCTTTGGATATCCAAATGCCCCCACCCATCAATTTTTACCAGAGAAATCTATCACAAAGTTCAAGCTATCTTCCTAGGACTCACCCTTGACTGATGGCTTACTTGGAGCCTAATTGTACAAAAGAAAAAATATGAAATAAACAGACGTTTTAGGAAACTAAGGCCACTGCTAGATTCTCACTTAGAAGTAAGTTTACAAAACAAGAGACGGGTATAGAGCATGATACTTCAACCAACCAGGTTGTATGGCTTGGAAGTTTGGGGAAGTGTCCCAAGCGATCCAATATCGGCTGGAATCTAATCTCTCCAATCAAAAATACTCCGAAAAATATTCAATACTCAAACTTCAGTATCCATAATGACATCTCCTTCGTCCAAACCCGTTCCCTTAACGTACACTCCTGTTTGCCTGGTAATGACAAGTCCCTAATCAATGAGTTATCCTCATCCTCCTTTCCTGGTAACCCGCATGACTGCCTTTAGCTCAAATTGCCTAAAGGTCAATTGTAATCAAACCATGTAAAATACTGTTAATATAATACCTTTAAATACTGTAAATAGATGGCTTTAAAGAGAAAGTAATCCACTAGTTATAACATGAAGCAAGTTTCTTCAATTTCTGTCAATGGGCATTTTTCCTAAGGGTTATACATGTATTTTAATCAAGAACAGAAAAATTATGAAGAATACTTAGTATATTTGTCAAATAAATATATAAATATATGACTCAAGGTAGACCTATAAAGTGACGTGATTGAATTTAATAATTAGGTATTAGCAAAAACATAATTTGTAAAATGCCAAATGTTTACAAGCCAAAAGATGAAGAGATCTGACGAATATAAGATTTTGGCGAACTCTTCTTAATTTAAAAAATATGGGGAAAATGAAATATTACAGAATTAAAAAAAAAAAAAACTAATGGGGCATGGTCTGCATATTAACAAAGGTCATTTTTTGTGCCTCGTTGGCTCGAACAATGAAGATGTGAAAAAATTTTAAAAAATTATGAAATGAGTGCATGCTGTTGATATATTCTATTGTAATGTCCCAAAAATATTAATTTTTCATTGTATAGTAATGCGTTATAAAATGAAATTACTTGATTTCAAATCCTCTTTATTACTTGAATAAGAGCTGAACAGCCTCTTGATGGTTCATTACAGTCTTTTTCATGTTTAGATTTATGAAATGTCTTGCATTCTGAAATTCAGGTTACATGTTACGATTGGTTTTCTCTATCTGTGTCCCCAAAATAAAAGTTCAAACCTCGGAAATCGATGCAGGATAAAAAAAGAAAGAAAAAAAGTCCTTTACCATATATCTCGTTTTCGCTTCGTTTCCGAGAAAAACGCAAACAAATTAGAACACTATTGTGAAAAGGCATTCTTTCATAATACGTATATGATAATCATTAAAATCACACTAGGGGGAGATCGTTGACCGTTGATGATTCAAGGTAGGGATTGTTGGGGTTCGGTCACTGCTTCTTAGTAAAAACAACATTTTACAAATAAAAATGGTTTTATTGATGCCGACGTTTCGGCTTGAGATACAAGCCTTCATCAGGGCTGTAAAAACAAGTTGGACAGATTTAGTAATAAAGTCTACTTATACACACACACACACACACACACACACACACACACACACACATTTACATAAGAATAACAATATGTTATTTACATCTTCATTATTTCACATAATGAATATATATATTCATATATATATATATATATATATATATATATGAACAATACCAGACCACTTTGTGCAGAGATAATATCATCAACATACTGATTGATCGATACTGAGTGTGAAAAGCGTGATAATGTGTCCGCCCTTGACTCCTAAGGCATTCTCTGTGAATTCTGACCCTTAGAGCTGCACTGCACTAAAGAAAAGAAGAATTCCTCTAGTGGAATTCGAGGCCGGGTGTTGCCCAATTACCCGCCGTGCATTGTTCGTGTTGTGCCCTAGTCGTTATCATCCACGGTCCAGGCGAGCCGAGTTCCTTTGTTAACGTTTCCGTTTATCTTTTCCCTTTGTGTTCGTCCCCTTTTCCTCTTATCACCTTGTCTTGATACCTCAATGGATACTAAGTCTCCGGATACCAGAATTAACGGAAGCCATAGTTTGTCAAAAAAATATTTATTACAATTCCTCATAACAATCGAGCTGGTGTGCAATAGGGTTTGTTGACTTAAATTCCATATTGAAAAAATTTTGCTACTAGGCACAACAAAAAAAGTTTGGATTTTTTAAAAAAATGTTTAGGTCTTCCGCACAAGGCCTGAAGTTTAGAAAATTTACTAAAAGAGTCAATTTTTACAAAAACATTTATTCTAAGTTGCAAAATGAAATTCCACAAATGGTAAGCATTTAAAACGATATAAAAGTTGTTACAAATGTTTAGCGCATCAACATCAAGGATATTCAGATCCTTCATCAATTTTTAATTGCATTAGAGAACGCTGGGCTAAAAAAGAGGTGGGAACTTCTCCGTAAGTGACTGTTTTAAGCTCGAATTCCTGAATATCGGCTTCCGGAGATGGGCGCCAGAAAATGTGTTGAAATTTTCTATCCCCAAAAAAACATAAATGTGAAATAGAGGCCAAGTTCCTGCCCCCACAAATAAACACTCCCTTCCTCAAAAATATCCCCTCCTAAACCCCCCCCCCCAAACGCCTTACCATTCTACACTCTAAAAAAGTAGTATGAGTTGGTGTATTAATTCAACCAAAAATATTTGCCAATACAAGAAATGATACAAGAAAGAAATGTCCAAGTTCATTACTTGGAAGACCTCATAGTTACTTACTAAGAACAGTAAAGACACTTCAACTGACCTTTAAAAACAACAATAAAAATACTTATATCCAGTTACTAAAATATCACTTTCCTCAACCAGATATATTCTTAAACTTGGCAATGTTTTTTTTGTGCCGAAATTATCTTTAGAGAAAAACTAAACATTGCCAAGTTTAAGAATATACCTTGGTTGAGGAAAGTGATATTTTAGTAACTGGATATAAGTATTTTTATTGTTGTTTTTAAAGGTCAGTTGAATTGTCTTTACTGTTCTTAGTAAGTAACTATGAGGTCTTCCAAGTAATGAGCTTGGACATTTCTTTCTTGTATCATTTCTTGTATTGGCAAATATTTTTGGTTGAATTAATACACCAACTCATACTACTTTTTTAGAGTGTAGAATGGTAAGGCTTTTTGGGGGGGTTTTAGGAGGGGATATTTTTGAGGAAGGGAGTGTTTATTTGTGGGGGCAGGAACTTGGCCTCTATTTCACATTTATGTTTTTTTGGGGATCTCATTACTTTTTTCTAAGTATTAAATAGAATTTAGTTGCCGCACACCTACTGGCTTTTGTACTTCATATAAAACCAGGGTCTTTGGATTCTGCATAAGGTTCTCCTTACTGCTTGATATTTGATACCAATAATCAACCTACATACATCTAATCACTAGACTAGAAAAGTTAGAAGCTCTTCCAGATGACATTACTCTAGAGGACAAATTGATTGCTCTCTTAACTAAACTATTACACTGTAAAACACAGGAACCTTATCCCGAGGATAAAGATCACAATAGGGAAAGTGCAGAAGGCCTTCAAGAAAAATATAAGAACAAAGACGATACATTCTGGGTTTGTGATCCTAAACTTTGTAATTTAGATAGCTCGACTTTGAAAAACTTCACACACACATACATGTTGAGTATCTGCTTTGAAGTATATTATGCAGTTGAACCCCTACGACTTTATTTACTACATTTAAAAAAAAAAGTCACAATTGTTTTTGTTAAGATGCGTCGAAATGTTTTTTAAAACATCAAATATAGGGTCTCCTTACCAAGACGATTCATTTGATACCCCACATGATGGGTTTCTGAAGGAATGATGGCATTTCGATGGAACAAAAAGTAGAAAACGTCATAGGTAATATGACACTCCCGTATCAAGTCCTACCTGCGTGCCAAGTTTGGTTAAAATAGGCCAAACGGTGTGAATTTGTATAAGGAACAAACATACAGACAGACAGCTGAAAGACCTTTTTTACCTAGCCTAGTGCATTCCCCGGACCAAGGCCTACATGTGTGCCAAGTTTGGTCAAAACAGGTCAAATGGTGTGAATTTGTGTAAGGTACAAACATGCAGACAGACAGCTGACAAACGATTTTGACTAGCCTATGACACTACCCGGATAAAGACCGACATGTGTGTAAAATTTTGTCAAAATCGGTCAAACGGTGTGTATTTGTATAAGGAACAAACAGACAGACAGACAGACAGCTGATAGACAATTTAACCTAGCCTATGATTCTCCCCATATCAAGACCCATCTGTGTCCCAAGTTTGGTCAAAATCGGTCAAACGGTACGGATTTGTAAGAGGAAGAAACATACAGACAGACAGCTGGTATAAGATTTTTACCGAGCCTATATGCGTCTAATTGTTTCTTAAAACATCAAATAATGGTTCTTCATACCGAGACAATTCATTTGATACCCCACATCATGGGTTTCGGACGGAATGATGGGTTTCCGAAGGATGTACAAAACTGGCACGCCCCACCCCCGGAAGCGGAGTCAAACACAACTTTTCGCGATTTTTCGATTTTTTCCTTTAATGACGTCTCCATATCTATCTTCATGCAAAATTTCAAGTCTCTAGCATCACGGGAAGTGCCTAATAATTTTGATGAGTCAGTGAGTGAGTGAGTGAGTGAGTCCTATAAATCCCGATTTTCGATCGCTTATATCTCATAAACTATTCGATGTAGAATTATGAAAATTTCCAGTTTTACTCACATCTAGTAGTATAATACCTGTGTAAAATTTCATAACTTTACCTTTACCTGGTTGAACGTTATGAGAGAGTAAAAATCGGCTCTAAGACCGCCTGTAATATACACACAGTATGCTTAGGCCGGAACTTGGCCTGGCGCACTACCGTGCGCCTAGATCATTTTCGCTCAGTAAAATTTGCCTGTACAACATTTTAATATCACAGTATAAAGCAATTCTGTGAAACCGGAAGGACAACAAAATCGAATCTAGCCCCTCGGAAAAGTCTGAAATTCCAGCCAATTTTTGAAATTTTTGAGGATTAAATATTTGTCTGGTTCATGGTTGAAACCTTAAATGCAACTGAACAATCGCTAGGCTTGGTTGGAATTGTTGTAATAAGTGAAATAATGAAGATGTAAATACGTCAAGCGTCAATTTGAAGCAATGGGATGGGGGAAGGTTTGTCTGTAACGCGCCACCGCGCAGACGTCAGTGCTCGTCTGCTGGCAAGCAGAAGCAGTAGTGTTTTTAGTGCAATAGTCCTGTTTCTAAGACTCAATTGAGTGATTGTTGTTGTGTTGAAGATGAGTACAAAACAGCATTTAACTATACAAACCGCCATGCCGGTTATCGGGTAACCTATCGATGTGTTTTAGGTTCTTTTAATAATTTTGAAAAATCTACTTTTTTACTAAATCCTCTAAACTTTAGGCCTTTTGGGGGAAACCTTGGGGCCTTTTGGGGGGGGGGTCTTTTTTTTTAAAAATCCAAAATGTTTTGTGGTGAGTTGTAGAGCTTATTAGCAACTTTTTTTCAACTTTGAATTCGTTAACAAAAAAAAAATTAAAAATCATTACACCCTAGTGTGCAATATCTGTATGCCCCCGATAGCACACGTTGGCTTCCATTCACGTATTACATCGTTTAATTAACAAAATATATGACTCGTAAGAGTATCAAGAAGTTGAGTCGTTCTTTTTGAATTTGGCAAGGATAGATATATATTAAATTTTATAAATTTCAAGACATATATGATATTAAAAGGTAGAGGATAGGGAGGGAATGGTTTGTTTTTTTTTTAATATATAATAAATGTTTATTTAAAATTTTTACAATTTATATAGTACAATAATTAATTGTGCTCGTCTTGTATACATTATTACTCATGTATATGGAAGGAGCCAATCATTATTGGCACTTCCTAATATATGCTAACATTCATATTTTCACAGTTTTTAACCGCTGTTAGGGTAGTGGTCGCGGTGCCAAAGTCTCTTCAGCCTCCTGGGAAGGTCTTTAGGATGGGTCCGAGTGGAAAGGGATTGACCTCTAGGATTTGGATGTGATGTTAATTTGGAATGGAACGTTAGAAAACGGGATTTTGCGAGGTCTTTTACGAAGTGGATATTTAGGTGCAGGGTTTTGTTGGAGACATAAAAGGGAGCATTGACTATTCTACGAAGGACTTTGGATTGGAATGCTTGTATTCGTTGTATGTTTGAGTGCTACGCTGTTCCCCCATAATTCAAGTCCGTAAGTCAAAATAGGTCTGATTATAGTTTTGTATATAATGAGTTTGTTGTGTGTCGTAGGCTTTGAAGTAGGTCCAAGTAGTCGTTGTAAGAGTCCATATCTCACGTTCCGCCCTTGTCTTTTTAGTCGTGTGTGTGGGTTCCATGTGAGTCTGCTGTCTAGTAGAAGTCCCAGGTAACGCACCTCATTAAATACAGGACATTGAAAGTTGCATATTTACACAGGAGGGCAAGTGCTCTTATTAAAAGTAAATGTTACGTGACAGCATTTTTCAGGGTTCACTGTAATTTTCCACAAGTTACACCATTTCCCGACATACTCAAGGTGCTCTGGTAATTGCTGGGAAGCTGTAGAGGGATCAGGGGAAAAGGAAAAGATGGATGCATCATCGGCATAGGTTGTTATATGTTTAGATGGGCGGATAGGGAGGGAATGGATAATAATGTTTGTTTTTTTCCTCTAGCAAAGCAACAGTTAGTATAATGGGGAGAAGGTACATAAAATACAAATAACAATGATTTAGAAAACATTGGCAAATATTTAGATAAACGGAGGTTGGATTTACTACAAAAGCAGAAAGAAGTGAATTATTAACATATATAAAAGGCATATATGTCGAGAGATAAGGGAGGAATGTATTGTTGATAGTATGATAGAAACATAGGATTTAAATAAGTGTAATGAGATAGGTATAGAGAAGAGAGTATGGGGTAATGAGGCGAGGTGTATCTGAGTGTTTACACTCTGATGAGCGGTGATAGGTTTGCTGTCTGCCCCAATATACGGCCTCCTACCACAACCCTCTCGACTATTACAAACAGAACCACCTCCTCTAAACAGTCCTACAACTAATACTCTATCGGTAAACATAATTAACTGTCGTAACTTCGGGCAAACTTCCCATATATAACTAACATTATTCTAACATAAATGCTATACCAATTAACAATAATGTATTTTCTCTTGAGTAGTTTTTTTATATCTGGCCATGCCATAAGTAATGTCGGTATTTTGTATTCCGACTGTTCATGTTCCAATTTTTTAACATGTTCCAAACTGTAACATTTCAATTTAGTTTTGTTTAGTTTTTTTGTTTATTATAGCTAGGGAACGGATGTTATTGTATTTACATATTTTTTTCTGATTCTTAAATCGTAATTGTTGATGAAATTCTGCACATTTTAAGAGATTTTAAAGCATTTAAACAGGTTTTTATTTTACATATTTGGTACAAAATCCATATGTTTACTTATTCTGTCATAAATACATATTTTTGCTACATATTTTGATATTCTTTTTATTTTGTAATGGGAAAAGGGGAAACCAAGAAAAAAATAATGCTTTACCCATTGAATCTAAATCACTGTGTCTTCTCTAATTTCAAGAAGCAAAGGTGGCTAGGAGCCAGGCTTCCCCGGCGTTAATGGCGTAGGAGCAGAAACGTTTTACAAAAATATATAACAAATTATTGTTTAACAATTTTATAATTCCTTTAATCTAGGATCTAAAAAAAATTAACTAAGGAAAGAATCATGGCGATATTATTTTCCAAAATCGAGATATAAAATGATGAATTTTCAAGCAATTTGATTTTAGTTCTTAGCTCCTAAGGCGCATTGGACAAAAATCTCAGACATATGTATACTATTTTTCGATGCAAAATTACCAGAAAAAGAAAATGTGCCTGATCGGTGACCCGGCCACTTTATACTCCCTTATGAGATCAGACCGGCGTCTTTTCACGTTTGATAATTAAAAAATGCATGTTGCGAACAATTTTCTATAATAATGTTCATATGTAAAAATGTTCAACTTCTTTTTTCCCCTTTTAAAATGAGTTCCTAATTTTTATTTGTGCGTTATTTTTCAATATGTTTATATGTGAAGTTTTGTCATTTCTTTCTTTTCATTTATAATAACCATTTATAATAAACTTCGTACTAATTATTTTTGCTTTTCTTTTCAATATTTTATAGTGTTTTGGGTATTGTTTTACTACATATTTTCATTTTTTTATTACCTACATATTTCATTATATATAGTTAAATATATACGTACAAATTTTCAATTTAATTTGAAATGGATATCCCAAGACAACACTTACAGCATGTTATGCTGTGGGAATTTGATATATGAAAAAATGCTACTTCAACTTGTCGAAGACTTCTAGAAATATTTGGAGAAAATGTCATTAGTGAACGACAAATACAGCTTGAAGACAGCCACGTACTTGACAACACAGCTTGTCGACAAACTCCTGCAGGCTACTGTAGATGAAAATCCTGTTGTAAGAGTCGAAGATCTAGGAGAAAAACTTGGATCGACACATTCTACAGTCCACCGAAATAAACCGACATTACTTATGGGATGATCTGATATATACAATTACCTCTGTCGAATACTCATAGTGTCGTTGCTTCGGTTCTACCGTTGAGGAAGGCAGCTTTTGTTTTACAAAAGTAAATAAGAGTTTTATACCCGTGCCAAAAATGGTGGTATCAGTAAATAATACGCCCTAAAAAGTTATGCTATTTATAAGTGGACATTAAAAGCTAAATAAATATCAATATTTATTCTGTTTTTACGGTATCAGATATTTTATATTTAATCCATATTGTACGAACGAAATATATTTGCGATATCGGCTCGAAAGCGCAAACCGAAAATATCTTCTTCAATTATAAACTTTTCCCAACCCATCTTAACAGACGGCATATTATCATATACTTTCTTACCCCCCCCCCCAAAATTCTAAAATGCGTTATTATACGAATATAAAAGATTCGTTTTGTAAACATTAAGCATGACATAACGCTATAAAAAAAAATCGTTCTCATTTTTCCTGATTAGATTTATTTACAAACTAATATTACAGCGATATCATAAAAACATGACGAACTCACTCAATCGAGTGATAAAAGTGCGTGAAAACGGCTAGCTTTCGGTTGTCATCCTTTGTTGTCATTCTTTCGAAGGACCAACTTTCACTTACCCCGATTCCACAAGCGATCGATTCGAGATATGTGAGATATTTAAAAGAAAAAAAAAAATGAGTTTCTTTTCTCCAAATTCATGAATTTTGATTAATGGAGAAACACTAAAAACATTTTCCCAACCGAGAAACCAAAGTTTGTCACCTTTTTAGAAACCGTTAAACATTGTTTTGAAAGTGGTTTCATTCGATTTCCTACGACGACTTCAACTTGTATTGTTGATAGTTTATGTCTTAAGAACAATTCATCAATGCCAATAACATCAACAATCTGGCATTGATGAATTGTATATATATATATATATATATATATATATATATATATATATATATATATATTTATTTATTTATTTTATTTTGAGCTTCGCAATTTTAGTGATGAGCTCATGACGAAGGAAGTGTTTTCAGTCTAGTCAAAAAAACAAAACAAATAAAAAAAAAGAACACCAATAACTAAATTAAGAAAAAAGTAAAATGAAGAAAAACAAAACAAAAAAAACAGATAAAATAAAAAACAAAAGTAGCAAGAATTATATAAACTAATTTGAGTATTTAATATAATCGAGTAAATGCTTATTGGTGGTATATGTATATGCATATGTCATGACAAAAAAAAATTAATGAATTATAACAACATTACAATCAAGGATCAAGTTAAAAAATAAAGAATGATGTAAATTAATTCAAGTTATTTTAAAGTTTATATTTTGTTATATAAGTTGAGTTTTTTTAAAGTGTTCGAGTATTGTGTCGATGTATGGACTACCTTGAGTCAGTAAGTCGTGAAGGTCGTGAGGAATGTCTAAGTCACTACGCAGTCTACAGTCTGTCAGTATGTGTTTAATTTTCTAAGTCTCATTACAACTTACACAGGTTGGTCTCTGCTTTTTTTCCATTAAGTACGAATGGGTTAGATGGCAGTGTCCAATACGAAGCCTAGTCAAAATCACTTCTTCATTCAATTTCTCGTAATTTCGTGGCTGATCTCTGCCAGTCTAATTCCCATTCTTGGAGGACCTGTGCATGTAATGCTGTACATACGTCTGATGTTGTCAGTATGTTAATGTCTGTAGTCTGTCTTTTTGTCGCCTGTTTCGCCGCTAAGTCTATACGTGTGCTTTGTGGTATGTCTTCATGTCCTGGTAGCCATAGCATCGTGATGAGTTTGTTATGTTCTTGCAGAGTGTAGAGGTGTGAGAATATACTTGTAATGATTGGGTTTGTGCTGTAGAGGTTTTCCAAGGAGAGTAAAGCACTCAAAGAATCCGTACATATAGTGAGTTTTTCTTTTTGTATAGTATTGATGTTTGTCAGTGCTAGTAATATTCCTTGTAGTTCCGCTGTGAAGACTGTGGTTTGGTCAGGTAATTTCATGTGGTATGTTGTATTGTTTACTATTGCTGCTGTCCCGGTGCCGTAGTTTGTTTTGGATCCATCAGTGTACAAATACTCTCTGTCTGGGTTCTGATTTATTATTGAATTAAACATTGTCCTGTAAAATATTGAAGCTCTTGGGTCAGTTTTTCTGTATATATATATATATATATATATATATATATATATGTATATATACAAAAAAAAAATAAAAATATATTTATATATATATATATAAATATTTTTATATATATATATATATATATATGTATATATATATATATATATATATATATATATATATATAAGAATATATATACATAATATGTATACAATTTAAAAATATATATACATATTATGTATATGTATTTTTAAATTGTGACCCTATGTCCTCAGTAATGCATTTCAAAAAAGTCCTTCACGCAGGAGCTGCATAACTAAGCACTTTCCTCAGAATTGGGTAGTGTCGAGTGCTTTCCTGAATAATAAATAACTACTTTGGCTCCGGAGTAAACCCCCTCTCCAGATGGACCGATTTTGTTGGTTAACGAACTCGTTCAATCGTTTGATTGGGGAATACTACGTACCAAGTTTTGTGGAGAAGAAACAAAAACTCTGGGCGGTATCGTGTTAACGGACACATATATAACTATATATATATATATATATATATATATATATATATATATATATATATATATATAGATTTAATGACCCCATGCCTCCTAGGATAAAAAAGAATATATATAGATATATATACATTTTAACTGGGGTCATTTTAGGTGTCTACTATGTAGGATCAATAAAGATTCGAAGAAATTTTTCAAAAATTCCATCATGAGTGCAACCTCAATAGCTACTTTCCTTCGGAGGAAAGTGCTAATAGCGCAGAATGTAATTTAAACTTCTTTTTGGAGAACTGAAGGCAAATGATTGGAGTGACGAGAGAAATTATATCGAAATCAGATATATATATATATATATATCATAGTACTCAAATATATATGTATGAGTATGTATATGACTGAATGTGAGTTTGGCTACAGAAAAGCTGTTAGTTTTATGATTCTGTCATTATTTAAATGGACGTGGTAAAAAAGTATACAGCATGGACTGTATAATTTCTAATATATGTACTGAGTCAGAGATTTATTGAAGTCAAACTTTGCGGGGAAAGCAAACAACATTGGGGGGGAGGGGTTCGTGTGGAAATATGGTGTGTTGTTTGGTGAGCGATCATCTGGAAGTTCGGGCAGGTTGTATGCGTTACTATAGAGCAGTGTTTGGCAAAAATTATTCTGAATGATGAATAACGATTAATGAAGAAATGTATTATTTTATTCACGAATGAAGAATAACTACTTTTATTCATTATTCGTTATTCTGTGAATGAAGTTTATGTTTTATTCACAAATTATTCGAATGATCAATCAGAATAAACATATTTTAGTGAATAATGATAGATTTATTATGATGTTGGCAGCCGCAAATATGTATATATATGTGTGTTTGAGTAGGATTAATCAGTAGACCAACTAGAAATAAATAATAACGAATGATGAATAACGAATAATGAATAACGAATAATTCTGTGAATAATTCATGATGTACCGTGTGAATAAGATAATTCAGTGAATTATTCATCATTCACTAAAAATTTATTTGAATAATCATTCGAATAATAATTTATTCGAATAATGCCCAACACTGCTATGGAGCGTCCTTAGAGAAGGGCAAATTAAAAAGCCCTGACTCGCAGGAACTAGCTGTCATTTAAGCAAGTTTCTATGACTTACTTACTCCTCGTGTCATTTGAAAAGCCGAGAATAGATATAGGCAATGCTTTCTGAAAAACGGATACAAATGTCATTTTGAAGAAAAGTAATACCTGGAACCAATCGCTAAATAATTTCGCCCATAAAAACCATGTTCCGATGAGCTCTACTGGCTACCTAGCTGCCATTTTTGGAGCAGCTAGAGCGCGTACAAACTATACATATATATTATGATAAGTGGAAGTTAGCAAATCGAAAGCTTTATAAATTCTCTAAAAAAGAAGGTTCTGAATTATTTTTTTTGGGACGATCTCGAAGGGCCGTGTAAGTATGTTCCGATAGTCGATAGTTTCCGTGCGTATTGGCGCCTAAAACCCCAAATTTCTTCTAGATCCCTTTGCAGTAGGTCTGAAACTATTATCTATTTTAAGCTTTCCAAATTTCACACATCACTTTACGTTATTTCAAAATGACTATTAGGCAAGACTAGTTTAAAGTAAATTGTAACTGGGTTAATTATGAAGACCCGGATGTGGACTACATTGCCCTGGATCAAGCTGTCACTTACAGAATCTCTCCGCTCCTGACACAATGGCTCTCTACTCAACCTCAACCCTAACCAACTTAGGCATAATATACATTTATATATATATATATATATATATATATATATATATATATATATATATATATATATATATATATACATCCTAGAAGGTGAAATAAATTTGTCTTCTCACAATACTTTATAATTTAATCGGCTCAAGGCCTTTGTGTGCCATTGTAAGGTGCTAACAACAAAAGTAATATTAAATAGAAATAGTATTATCTAACAGTAACAACCTTAACTACGCTAGTAAACATTTTAAAGCCAACAATATATAAAAACCAAACTCAGAAATAACCTAATATCAATCTCAAAAATATAAGAAAGATAACTTAATATCAATAAAATCCAAAATTTGTAATTATAATGTAAAATTTTAAAATACAGTTTTTTAAATAAATATTTCAATGCAAATAATGTGATCATAGTACAGTGCTCTGTTGGTCGAAGTAGACAATAGTCGTTTTTGACAGGCTTATAGAGAAACCATTCAGCTGCTCATTAAAAAAAAAACACCTATTTAGGATGTTTGAATGAAAATTTAAATTTAAGAAAATAACAATTAATATCATAGAAAATTTGGTTTGGAATACATCTAATTTAGGCATACTCATGACAGCCATCATATTTAAAAAATATTTTGTTACCCGAAACCACTTAGAGGTGTTCAAAGAAAAAATTTGTGTATTCTGACAGAAAATACAGAATCATTCAAAGCTGATCAAAGCAGGGATTATTTGTGATGAATAGTAGTTATTGAATCAGAATATATGAAAATCTTTTGGTTTGAAATTTAAAAATATTCATTTGAAGATTTATAATTTAAAGATATTGACGAAAAAATATTAGGCAATGGTATTATCTAAAAAATGCATACACCTTACTTTCTTCGATGCCTACCGTACTAAAAATTCATTAAAAGTTGAAGAGTCCTTAACATGATAGAAAAGTTTACTAAATTTAAATTGCTTCGTTGAGACCGATGTGCTATTTGCTGCTTGTTTAACATGCTTTCTATCATTTGTTTTGAAACCTCTAAGTAGGCCAGGGTGCATCTGTTTTTATTTGGATGTCGGAGGGGGAAAGTTAATTTTCGTTAATAAGTTAATAAAGGATTTCTTCGGATGACCTATCCTTATATAAGAATTTTTGAGGTATGCATAAATCGAACATTTCCCGAAATAGTTTTTTAAATAGAAAACAACTGAAAAATAACGTATTTTGTACTTCTTTCCCTCATAACTCCGAATGTATTCATATCAGAAACCTTCCCAAGGTGTCAATAGATTTGCAATAACATTTTCTTTGTTACATTATTCAGAAATATTAAAATTGATTCGCGGCTGAGCAAAAGATGAATACGTTCGAATAATAGTGCAAAAAAGTTTGATATAACTTTTTTTTGTAACTTAAAATGCATTTAGGTGTTTTTTATTTTAGGAAACAAATTTTGAGTATATAATAAAATAGGTAGGCCTTAAGGCGTTACGACTTCCTAGTTTTCGAGTAATGATCTATGAAAATGAAATATCTATCCGTCGGTAAAAAGTATATAAAACATTCTGTAAGAACCATGAAAAAAAGAATAAAAACAAGTTTTTACAAACAACACCACAAATATGAGTTGGCCAAGAAGTTTGAAATCAGGAGAGGAATGTATAAACATCGTAAAAGGAAATGTACACTTCGACCAGAAGGTAGTTTTTGTGGCGAGACTTTGTAAGACAGAAGTTCTGCATGGGCCTGACGGAGGGAGGGAGGGGGGACTGCTAGTCAATCACCGTGGAAATGTGAACCCGATTTATATTACTTCCTGAGGATTGCAAATGGACATGAGTTTTGTAGTACTATATAGATTTCCATTCTAATGTGCTTGGTTAATAAAAACATAATTTTTTTATTACCGAATATTGGTGTTATTTACTAGTTCTAGAGTATTCTACGGTTACAAAAAATGCCCATTGTGGTTTTCATAATCTGATTTCAATTCCAAAAGTACACTTCAACATAGTTCTTGTGCATAAGAAAGTCCCCAGTTTTCTATTGTGAATGGAAAACATAAATGACACCATTTATATAGACAAAAAATAAACATAAGTGGAACGGGTCATGGTTAGTTTTCTATTATTTTAATTTTACCGCCACTTTATTATCAAGTGACTTTACGGGACACATTATAAAAACACCAGTTCTATCCAGGAGCAGATGGACCTAAGCTAACCTATAAAATCTTTGTTAGTGCCGTATTTAGGACAGAAGCCTCTCCGTTACAACGAATAACAGGAGCTTAGCGGTTCATTAGAAATGAAGAAATAAATATAATAGCATCTAAACAAATGATACATAACATATCGTCGATACAAATGAAAAGTGTCGAATGTGAAAATAACTACTTTCCAGATTAAAAAAACTTTTTATCATTACTTTGCTTTTGGACAGTCAAATAGTCGGAAGATTTGGCCTTTTGACAGTGGTTACTCTCCCCTTTCATTGAGTGAACTTAGATTCGAGAGTTTGCCGTCCATAAATCCAACAGCAATTAGTCAACGATTAAAAATGAAAAAAGTGTTTTTTCACATTCGATAGTTTGCATTTGTATCGACGATATAATATTTTTTTAAAAACACAATAAATGAAGTGTACTCTAATTTTGATGCTGTTTCTGAGAGTCCTTTTTCCACCACTTAGATGCACAGCTCCTATCCCTTGCAACACTCTACCAATTTTATACAATTCAACATCATTTAATCTATCCATCGGAGACCCGATGGCCGTGAGGGTTAAGGCGTGAGCACTTAACACTCCGTGCCAAAGGTCATGGGTTCGATTCCCACTAGGGGTGGTGGCTTTTCTTTCCAAAAAAGAAAAGGCATCACCCCTATCCTGGCTAGAAAAGGGTGGTAACCTGTAGATAACCCGTCCTAAAATTCGTTGTTAATAATAAATGGACGTTAAAATTTAAATAAATAAATAAATAATCTATCCATCAGTGTCTCTGTCAATCGTTGCTCTCCACTCTTTGCTTGCCGTTTTTTGTCAATTTTCAATGATTCTTCCAAGATGATCGGCCCATTTCCGTTAGAGTCGATGTTCTTCTTTTAAATTTCAAAACTTGCTTTTTGATATTTTGCATAATTCTCAGCACATTTTTATATATAATGTATGTGAATATTGTTTATTTTCGGTACCACATAAGTAGAATTGATGAAGATTTGTGGAAATGTTTCTAAGTTTTCACCACAGAGGAAACTCAATAGCTACATTGATGATATAGTGGAATGCGGAGACTATAACAATGGCCTGGTAATGGGAGACCTAGAAATCCTTATCAATATGAACATTCTCTTAGCAGTGATAAGCGCCATTTAGTACTCATGCTTGTCTAAAATCATGAGCATTTCATGAGATCAGCCGCTAGTACCATGAATGGCCTCCCTTAGGGCCAGCCTACTGGATAAGCTCCAAGCCCAGCTGGTATTCTCCTAGTATCTTAGTCTCCTTTCAGAGATATTTTGATCTAATAAGATTTGAAATTACCAAGTTATAATAAATTATTATATGAACATACAATAATAATAATATGATAGTAACAATTTATTAATATAAGACGTTGGAAAACTAATACGTTGGACTAATATCGTTGGATGGACGGACAACAATTACGCTGTGTAGGTAGGAAGTAAAATCTACTTGCACTAAGTTAGTCTACAGCTTTTAGCCTTTATCATGCCCACAGTAGCAGCGGAGATGGTAGGTAGGATTAACTCCAGGGGTTCACTTCGCCGTTTCTCCAAGGGAAGGGAGAAGTCGGGACCTTTGAATACCAATTGGTGGGCATGGTGGTCGCGGGGTGGTAAGTTGCTGTCCCCGTGGTAGGAAGGGGAAAAAAGTCTTGTTATTATTCTGGAGCTGTTTTTGGGAGCCCTTGTTTTAAAGTTAGACCCGCAACACACCCAACCTTCAGCAAAAACTTTAACCTCTCTGCTTCAACTCGCCGAATAGCAGTGTGGAAATTTCTTTTCACTACCTACGAAAGAATTTTCTCATAAAATAGCCTTAAAAACTGTTCTTCAAGGGATTTTTCTCGTTTATGTAAATATAATACTAAAAGGTTAGTTAGATAAATTTATTTTTTTACGCTAATTACCTTTCTATGTACTCATAATTTCTCTCTATGTTTTTAAAATATAACCGTCATTCAATATTAGAAAAATTTTTGTTGAAGCCCAATTTGCTTTCTAATTAACATTGTTAAACCTTATATTATATTCATAAATACAATTAAAACGTTAATTTTGTATGTAATCTGTGTTTTTTCTTAATCTGTTAATAATTATAAAATAACCATATTCTTGGATGTAAGCCCAATAATTTTTATAACCAAAAAAATCCTCAAGGAGGCAATCGATACACGTATAGAATACAGATTGTTTTTTTTAAATCATTGGTACGTAATTCAAAAATAGATTTCTTATATTGAGTATTAGTAATATTTTTTGTATTACTTGGTTTACCACCTTTAACACAGTTTAATACGACTTTACCTGTAAAATGCGACTAAACAACAAGACTTGAATAAACTCTTGGCGCATGGTTGTACATTAGGGTGTATCGGTTTTTTTAACTTTTTTTTTGTTTCCGAATTCCAAGTTGAAAAAAAGTTGCTCCTAGGCTCCACAAAGTACCACAAAAAATTTTAGATTTTTTAAAAAATGTTTAGGTCTCCCTCACAAGGCCTAAAGTTTAGAAAATTAACTAAAAAGGTCATTTTTTACAAAAATATTAAAGTAACCTAAAACACTTTTATTCTGCGTTGCAAGTTTAAATTCCACTAACAATAAGAACAAAAAATGATAAAAAAATTATTTCAAAAATGTATCACACCATTTAGGTCTCCCGCACAAGGCCTATAAGTCGAAAATTTCAGCACATTTTTGAAATTTTGCAGTAGTTTGATATTTGTGTGGTTCATGCTTAATCCTTAAATATAACTAAAACCTGATTGGAATTGTTGCTATAAGTGAAATAATGAAGACAATTTCAACGCGTCAAGCGTCAACTTGAAGCAAGGGGTGGGGGAAAGCCAGACTGTCGCATCGCGGTGACGCGCCACCTATGAATCAACGCGCAGACTCTTCAGTACTTGTGTACCGGCAAGCAGTAGAAGTTGTGTTTTGAGTGCGATAGTCCTGTTTCTAAGACTCAATTGAGAGATTGTCGTTAAGTTCAAGATGAGTAAATAACCGCTTTTAAGTAGACGAACTACCGGCATGCCTTTTATCGGGCAACCTATCGAGGAGAGTGGTTTTAATGTCCTGCGGAACAAGATGGACGTATTGAATATGTATTTTGAATGGGTAAGCTTTGAAATGAAACAAGAGGGAATTTATCTGCCTGCAATGAAGGTAATTGCATTGAGAGTTGCTTTGAAACTTGAGCTAAGGAAAAGAATGCTAATTACCGTAGCAGTAGATGCACCGTTAAAAAATAAAAAAAAAAAAGTCATGGCATCAAAAAAACAATGTTCATTGTTTGAAGTCTGCTCGAGCAACTTTTTTTTCTTTTTTTTTTTTTTTCCACACTGCAGTAACCCTGCGATGTGGGAATTTCTACATGTGCCATTTTAAAAATACTACACGTATGTTCCATATTTATGTAACATCAAAATATTAGTTATAAAAAACTTAACAATTTATAATTAACGGAATCGAAGGTAAAACAATAAAATTAACAGAAATAAGACTAAAACTATATTAATACTAAGAACTAATAAAATGTATTAAAGTTTGCAGAAATAAATGATAGATAATGTATATGAATATAAAAGAAATCCAAATATGAATGATATAAAATATAAAGATAAAAATAAAATTAAATTTATACAATAATGGAAATAGATACAGCTTATTTTTTAAAGTTCGTCATAATCTATAGTACCAATGAATGTATCAAATTCATCAGAAGAATCTCTCTCTTAGAAACCGGCCAGTTTCTTCCTTTTAATATTATAGACTTCATGAATTTGATTCTTTCCTTGTCAAGTAGTCTCCAGTCAAAGATTAAATGGTCGTAAGTCTGTTCAGTACGAGAGTCACATTTGCAGTTTTTGTCTTGAATGATTTTAAATCTGTGTAAGTAACTTCTTGTAGGTCCGTGACCAGTTAGTATTTGTGTGAGTTTATAATTAAGTCTTGGTATTTTTTGCACGTCCTCTATAGTACGTATGTAATCGTATAGGTGTCGTCCTTTGGTTGTCAGTGTCCAACGTTGGTTCCATTGTCTATTTGTTTCCGTTCTTAGTATGCTTTTTATAGTATTTTTAGGAGTTTTTTCGTACAAAACAGGCAGGCTCTCATCATTAGCTGCTGATTTTGCCTCTTCGTCTGCTTTATTATTTCCAACGTTATCCTGGTGGGCTCAACCCCATTTAAATTTTATATTTATGTTTTTCTGAAAACTTTTGTTGAGTTCCTGCCTAATTGTTTCAGTCAATGTATCGTGTATGTCTATATTCGTAAGTCTGCCTAATGTAACTCTACTGTCAGTATAAATACAACATTCCTTATCAAAATCATGAACTCCATTGATATATTCCAACACCTTCCAGATAGCAACTTGCTCAGCCTGATTGTTGGAACAGTTTGGCCCAAGTCGGTATCGACCTATGTGATATAATATACCTTTCTGAAATACAATGAATGCACATCCAATGTGATCATCTGTTTTGCTTCCATCGGTGTGCACTTCAGTATTATAGAGTTCAGAGTCATTTTCAGTTAATTCGATAATTTTTACCAAGTGTTTTGGATGAATATTATTTTTGTAAGGAATTATTTCCTCAACATCATGATTTGGGAGGAGATTATGAATATTAAATTTTAGAATTTTGAATTTTGAGGTCATTTCGTTACTTAGAAGTTTAATAGGAATAATGTCAGCAAGTACACAAGAAGCTTCATATGAAACCGTTCTGTAAGAACGGATAATTTTTAAAGCTATCAGCCGTTGCACTGTTTCTAATTTCTTAAGATTTATTTTTATATCGAGACCTTTATGCCACAGTTATATACCGTAAGTCATAGCTGGTAGAATAGCTCCTTCGTAGAGAATTTTTAGAATTTTTGAATTTAGCCCCCATTTCAATTTTGCATATGCCGAAAGAGAGTGAATAATACCCTTTAATTTTATTTGTAGATTTGTAATATGTGCTTTCCAGTTTAATTTACGATCTAATGTGATTCCCAAATATTTTATTGTTTCTATCTGTTGTAACGTATTGTAAGCCTAATATTTAGATCGGGTATGAATCTTTTACGCAAAAAATAATATATTTACATTTTTGTACTGGGAAATTTAGTTTATTACAATGAGCCCAATAACTTATTTGATTTAAAACAGCATTGCAAGCAGATTCCAGTACTTTAAAATATTTACTAGAAATTTTTAGAATAATATCGTCTGCAGAAGCCATAATTTCTGCGTTTTGTGGAATATCTAATGTCAACAAGCTATCCATTACTAAATTCCATAGTATAGGAGAGCAAGCCGAGCCTTGAGGGGTTCCTTTTGTTTGATTCTTTTTCACTTTTATATTACCCATTGTTATTTCTCCTGTCCTTTGAGTTAAGTAATTCTTTATAAGACTGTAGAGAATGTTTTCGGGCACTGGTGTTGATGAAGTGCTTTAAATATCGATGGATACCAGGCATTATCGAAAGCTCCTTTTATATCTAATGAAACTACTAATGTGTGATTTTTCCATTCCATTTGTAGATAGATATCAGATAGTAAATGATGTAATGCATCTATAGTACTTTTCTCTGGCATCAATCCAAACTGATTTTTATTTAATGGGCTATTGGTTTCTAGGTGGTGAAACAATCTAGAATTTATAATTTTCTCCATGACTTTTGCCTGAATAGGAATTAAACTTATAGGTCTGTAATCACAATTTTCTGGATTTGGAGGATTTCTCTTTGGAATTGCAACTACTTTTGATATCTTTGATCTAAAAACTTTGCGAATAGACATAGCATATCTTTTTTCCGTTGAAAATAATGTTTCCATAAATTATTAATATTTTTAATATATATATATATATATATATATATATATATATATATATATATATATACATATATACATACACATGTATATAAAAATACTAATCTGAGAGGAGTTAGTGCGATAAGGGTAACCAAGTATGAGGATTACAGGGTTACCTAACTAAAAGTTGTGATTGGTGTTATCAGAGAGCACTCCTGGCTGTATGATTTAGTTATTCTCGCTTCCCAAAAAAACTACCCTTATCTCTGTTAATTTATATATTATTCTCCTGTTCACAACCCCTCTGTCACACAGGCCCTTGACATTTTTCTTTTTTAGTTTGTTGATCCATTTCACATCCTGAATAATATTATTCATTCCTTTATATAGTTATATATAACAGTACATTTAAACACAAATCTCCCCTACTATGTCAAAATATTGAATATGCAAATCGAACTAGGAAACGAACATATTCTATCCATTGACAAAGTAATATATTGAAAACTGGTCTTATTCCGTACTTCATTTAAGGCATCAAAGGCTATTCTAAAGGTATTAGAGCTGCGACAATTTACGACTAGCCGTATCGTCCACAATCCAAGAGCAACCGAAAAACGAGATTTTTCATATTCGATCGTTTGGCATGATAGGGACGATATGTGGCCTTGGTTGCTAGTTTGCACGTACTGTGATACATTAAAACCTTATTTCAAGTATGCCATTTTGTTGAATGCCGAGTTCATGGATAAATGTCCATTGTAATTGAAACTCATATCTTACTGCGCATCTCTGTAAACCTCTTCCAATAAAGTGTTATTATTTTCTCAATTCAGTTCTATTTCTAGCAAAAAGAATTTACCTATTGAGGTTGGGGAAGATATACATAATATTTATATTTATATCTAACTGTATACAGCGTCACAATGTTTGTTCATCTGCTTGATATACACCATTCCCATACTCAATCAATGGAATGTCTTCGTTCTTCAGGAAAATCCATGATTCAGGAAGTTACTCTGTACTTACATTATTAACAAGTCCTTAAAGGTCAGCCTGTTGTTTTTGGTTTTTTTTTGGGTTTTTTTTTTTTTTTAATACTTTTGAAGGGTACGATCAACCGAGAAAGGTCATGGGCACCACAAGAGAGGAAAGAAATTCCTCGAATATTAAATATATTATACGTCTTAAACTAAAAAGAAAATTAACAATTAAATTCGAAGGATTAAATAAATCAATGATTTCCACGCACAACATGCCTGGGCACCAACGGAGCCCAAAATCGTCACTCTGCTCTAGTAAAAATAGAAAAAATGGAAATTGTGCTCGGCCCCTGTGCCGAAAGAGAGCACAGCAGGACAGTATCCATCGGAACCCAGGCCGCAGATATCGAGGAAAGCTACACGAACAAATAAACATTGTAAATACTGCTTGTTACTAAACTAAATTAATTATACAGCATTTCCTTTACAAACGATGGGACGTGTTCGTTATCCAGTAAAATTGGTCTGTTATAATGTTGGGGACTGATTTGTTACTTGATCACCCTATTCTTACACGACTAGTCATAGCTTATACTTTACTGATGGCAATTTAAAGTACCTACAATAAACAATTCCTTATTAATGATCTGACCGCACACTATTTTTATTAAGATTGAAATCACCAAAGTTTTGTTATGTAGATATTTCGAGAATCCCAATCTTTTGCTCATTTCCATAATTATCTCTACTATATTAAATAATTATACTTTATTACTTTCACTATTCTTTCGCCAATATCTTTAGGTAAGATAATTCTGAGTGATGCCTCTCACCAAATTTAGATATGGTTTAAAAGTCTCATACTCAGCAACAGTAATAGGTGAATTAGTTTTACTGTTAATATATTATAAATTATTTTCCCATAGATTCATTTTCATATGCAAATGGCTTAATTTCCTTTTAACTAGAGAAGTTACTATATATCAAAATATTCCCGGAAAGAAAATAATTTTCCGGAACATTACCCCAATCCAATTTCCTTTTCACGTAATCTCTAAAAACAGGCGTCCTTTAAAACCTTGATCTTTAAAAATGTACGATTATTGGTAAATAATTTAGTAAACCAAACTAAAAATTAAAGGTTGCATAGACGCCATTCCCTCGTTCTAACTAGTTTCTTAATCTAAATATATATATATTAATTCTTGTGAAAGATGACCCGATATATATTTTCCACTTTTTCTTGTTTGTTTTTCTGGCAGGGGGTCGATAAAGCAGTACACTCTTTGTTCAAATTAACTGCTTTATTTGTTATGTTTTGCCCGACATATTTTGTGCCTTTTCGCACCTCTTCAGGGGCTTTCCTTATCAAGAAGTCCTCTCGTCATGTTGTCTAGCTTGAGTCAGGCGTAGTACTTAGTAGTAGACGAGAGGACTTCTTGATAAGGAAAGCCCCTGAAGAGGTGCGAAAAGGCACGAAACATGTCGGGCGAAACATAACAAATAAAGCAGTTAATGTAAACAAAGAGTGTACTGCTTTATCGACCCCCTGCCAGAAAAACAAACAAGAAAAAGTGGAATATATATATATATATATATATATATATATATATATATATATATATATATATATATATATAGTATACATCTGCTTGACTAAAATGTGTGCCATCTGAGTTTTACTGACCTAAGGTAATGTATAGTTTAAATACGACAGATTCTTATGCTGAAATACATTGTTAATGTATGTAAAGTTGTAAAAAAATAGCAAAAAAAGGAAAAAAATGATAAAAATAAAACATAAGAAAAGAATAAGAAAATATAGTACCAGCTTCTATGTTTTAGACTAATCACTTGATATCTAAATTTGAATGATTATTAATAAAATTTAGACAAGGATATTTACACCAATAAATAGAAACAAGAAAAAAAAAAAACTGTTCTATTCAAAAGCTAAATAGAAAGCTTATCATGTGAATAGTATCTAATAACATATTATTAATCTGTAGGAGATTCGACTTTTAAAAATACATTACTATTTTAGGAAATATAGTGGCAAGTGATGTTCAGAATGAGAAATAAAAGTACAAAATTTACTAAGAAATTGTCACAAAAATTAAGCTTAAAAAATTAATGGTTTAACAAAAACATTCGATAATATCAAGACATTAAATCTTTGTGGGAGTGAAATGGACGTAGAAATGAAACACTTATCTAATAATAATAATTATTATAAGCGAAATAGTGACTTTTTATATGCCCTGTGATAAAAAATACAAATCGTAAACAACAAACCTTCTTTTTAAATATTTTACCTCAAACAAAAGGTCAAGTTTCTTAACAGCAGAATCGGCACACCGGGACACTGATACTTCCTTAAAATTCGCGCGAATCAATCTAAGCGGTTATAGCTATGAGAATATAGGCTTCCTGGTATTTTATAGGCAACTAGATGTTAGAATCGAATAAAGCCATTTTCAATGCCATACCTGTAATGTTTAAAAAAAAAGAAAAAAAAAAAACTAGAATCTTCTGGAATCTTGGAAAAAGATGTCTAATCGTTTGATAATGAGCTGAAAAAAATCTTTTTTGACGTTCTGAATCTTTCATGCGAAATTGTCCAAATTATTTTTCATTCTATGCACACTCCGTGAAAGCATTATTAGCACTTATTCAATAAAGGAAAATGTTATACAAAAAGAAACACGACCCACAGAAACGAAACGCTCCCTATTTCAAATGCCAAGTGTTGAAACAGTTAAATCCATTAGTTACCAAGTAACAACTACGATAAGTTTCTAGCCAAAAGTTCTGCCGTAATTCTCAGCTCACGCACACTTGCACTACTGTCATTAAAACTCATGAAACTTATCAAGTTTAAAGTGTTTCCCAAAGTCGGAAGAACCTCCATTTTCTCCCAGTTGATGTTTGCCGTAAATTAAAGCAACGCCAAATGCTCTCAAGCACAGGATTTCGTATTATTTTTTACTTTTGTACTTTTTTGATAATATATATATATATATATATATATATATATATATATATATATATATATTACACACATATACATACATATAAAGGAAATTAGACAAGGGAACACTCTATAAAGGACGACATCTTACCAAAAACTAAGAAGAAAATTACCTACTTCACTGTAACAAGATGGTTTTTCTCATTATTGTCATTTTTTAAGATAGCAAGCGAACTGTCTTTACAATTGAAGGGATCGGGGCAAAATAGAGGCAAGCAACATTTTTAACAAAGCTTAAATGTAGCTGCTATACATATGTTGGATATTATGTGGGACTATCAGTTGAAATGGTTAGGGGCAACAAGGTTAAGTAGCATACAGAACTTGTACTCATATTTTAGTACCATTTGCTTCATAGACTGATAGTTCCACATAATATCAACATATAGCAGCTACATACTTAAAAATGCTGCTTGGCACTATTTTGCCCCGTACCCCTTCAATTAATTTAAATATTGTGCTGCCGATGTAAAATGTTTTATAAATACCTACCGCTAGTTCCTTCAATATCTTTTCTTTAAAAAATGGCAAACATCCTTTTCGATACCTTTTTTTTATTGAAGCGTATAAGCGGAATAAAGTCACTCGATGAATTCTTTAGAATGGAGGGTTTGCCTTTGCAGAATTATTATTATTATTGTTTATTTGATTTCAGAGCCCGCAACAGGGCGATTTGCTTTATAAACACGTAGGGTACAAACAAATTAAAAGATCTAAAAATCCAAATTTTGAAACATTAAAAAGAAAGGCAAAAAGAATATATATATATATATATATATATATATATATATATATATATATATATATATATATCCAGAGGGTGAAACAAAATTTCAGTCTTCCCACAAATTTTCTTTATTTTGCACTAGGCCTTTCAACACAAATGTGCCATCATCAGGTGCTAACAACAAATAAAAACATGCATTAATATTGTTCCTTAATAACAATTAATATTGTTTGACTGTTGTTGGACAGTAATTAGTCTAATTATTCTAATTACTAGTTAGACTATATAAAGCATAGATTAGAACATAATGTTATAATTAATAGTTAGAATATATGAAGCAAACGGTAATAGTAAAACTTGGAACATAATATTATAGATTACAGTTTTTTAGTAAATAATTACAAATTCATAAACTAAGGTGTCAGATGAAGTTTTTAAAATAATGTAACTTTATATTGTATTATTACTATAGCTATAATACCATATATGTGCATATATATCCACATATACACACACACATATATATATATATATATATATATATATATATATATACACACATACATATATGCATATACACACATACATACACAAACACACAAGGATACATATACATTTATATACATACGACTACACACTCACAGACACACACATACTCACATATACATACACACATCCATATACACAAAATATATTTGCTAACTATATAATATATGTATAATTACAATTGTGAACTTATATCTACCTCCGTGCAGTGATAGAACAATATTAATGCATGTTTTTATTTGTTGTTAGCACCTGATGATGGCACATTTGTGTTGAAAGGCCTAGTGCAAAATAAAGAAAATTTGTGGGAAGACTGAAATTTTGTTTCACCCTCTGGAATTAAGCAACCCCACTACCGGAAAACATCAATAAAATATATATATATATATATATATATATATATATATATGTGTGTGTGTGTGTAAAAAATAAAACGTCAACTAAAAATTTATTTTATTATTATTTTCAATAAACTAAAATGAGATCTTTTCGGTCTATTTTGTACTAATAAAATTTAATAAATGGTGAAACATATTAGAGTTAGTAATATGGTTAGTGTTTTAACTCCTGAAAAAGCAACTAGAGTTGGATAGTTCTATTTTTATTCACCTCTTGCATATAAATATGATTTTTTTTAATGTATTATATAAATACGTTTTTTTTAATGTATTATAACAGATTTTATCATACATTTTTGCGGAATAGACGACAACAGCTTTTAAAGCATCAATAAGGTACTCTTGGAATTTGTTGTTACTGACTCTTTAACAAAATTGAGCTGCAGTAGCAAATGAGTTTTTTGTAAGGGTGAAAATTGAAAAATAACCATTTTTGATGAGGATTAATTAATTAGTTTCTGGTCCTTTTCGATTAATCTTTTTTTTAAATTTGTTTCTTTACTAAGCGAAATAATATCTTAAAAGTATTCAATTTTTAATCGGTCTGGCTGGTCATTTGACGGACGAATTATGGTTTGGAAAATTAATTATGAAAATTTTAACACATAATTGACATCTTATATAAATTGTAGCCATATTACGATGTTTTGAAAAAGATATTTAAAAAAAATTCCGGTGCATTGTACGAAAATTTAAATCGTCTGGTACAAAGTAAAAAACAGTAATAATGTCTGATAGTAAAGAATTTAAGCTTAAAAAGTTAAATTTATTTAATAAAACAAAAAATAACTTTCTTGATATGATTACTATACGATGGGCACTAATAAACGCAACCAGTAGCGTCAGCCAGACCGCTTTTGTCTAGAAGAACAAGAGAGACATTATAGTAAACATTTAGTTTTACTGAAATTCTTGTTTTCCTGACGTTCCGGTACCATAAAGTAAAGTTAGGAGTGACTGTTTCACATCACTCCAACCTAGAGAAGCATAAATCTACGTGAGGTGAAGGGCAGTGTTGAAAATTAACACTTCACCTCAACCTATGAGGTTTGCGTGATGACTAGCAGTGTTGTATACACGATGGTATAAAATCGTGACCTTATCTGTTCCTTTATCACTTTCGTGTATGAGGGTAAGCGTTGATATGAACTCTGATAGACAAAAAAAAAATATTATTTATGAATCGTTCAGAGAGATACAAATATATTCGAATTAATGAATGTTAAAAGAAGTTGCAAATATACGCATTTAGATTCGCGTGACCGGAACCTTTTCTTCGTAATATTACGCAATTTGAAAGTCAAATGGTTCATTATGGGATCGAATACAAACTGGAATTGAAAAGAAAAACACACTATACTTTCTCGTCGCAGTTCCATTCCCCGCCGAACGGAATTGAATGAATAACTCGCAGGAATAGGTTTGTTTTAAAAGTAATCGAAGTTTTAGAAAAAACAAATCAGTACAACCACAGGAGTTCAACATATTTATTACGTGTCACAATATTAAATAAATGTAAATGTAATACTGATTATTTGTTTATTATATCTAATCGAAATACATATTTATAAAACTTAATTAGCATTATTGTTTTTGATAAAATGACTTAATTTCAAAGCCGATCAAAATAGAAGATACTGCGCTGACCTGTTTAATTTATTTATATCCTGTCTGAGGTCATATTTCATGGAAAGTAATTACGCTTATTAACCGATGATTAGGACAACTGTACTCCCTGTTGAATCGTAGGGAACTTGAAAACTTATTCATTCTACCTGACGAACAATTTAAACAACAAATGTAGGCTACATACATGCATATATATATATATATATATATATATATATATATATATATATATATATATATATATATATACATATCGAATTATTTTTATTGAATATTTTGGTTGTCAAGTAAAAAATAACTAAGTTATTAGCGAATTGAATAACTAAGTGTGTGGGGAATTGATATAGAAATCCTGTACGACTGAAAGGAGAATAGAGCGCTGTGAACGATGTCAGCCTATAAAAATAACAAAACACCAAACCTCCATTTATATAATTCATTTAACTTTATTATCATAAATATTTAAAATTATATGTCTATCACTAATTGTGACAATAAAAAATAAACAAAAGAAAAAAAATATAATATCAATCTCTTAGTGCAATGTATTATACGGTTTTTTTGTATCGTCCATCTTTAGCCAACACAAAAAAAAACTCGATGGTTTACCGACGCGAGATCATGACGCGTATAACTGTCTGTGTAAAAGGGGTGTGCCCCATTTAAGCCACAAGCGGACATCGTTTGGCCTGCGACTTATTCATTGTCATTGCGAATGCTAATCTAATTAGAAATTGAACCCGTTTGAATTTAATAGGCAACGTCGGGCGTGGTCAGTAACTGAATGGGTGACCGACCACGTGGTGTTGGCATTATAAAAGGGTGGTAACCTGTAGATAGCCCGGCGCTAATAGCCAAATAGTTGATGCGCCGTTTAAAAAAATAAATATTAATAATAGGCACATCTGTGCGAATAATAATGGCCATAAACTTTTCAGAGAATTAGAGAAAGCTTATCATATTAGAAAGACTGGAGACCGGTTTCTTTCTTAACCCTACTCCATGTTGTTTACTTGGTTAGAAGTGACACCGGTTGACCACCCTTATTACTTAGGGTTATGAAAAATAGTTTAAAACCTATTCTCAGTCCTACCAAAATATACACACAATATTTCATGAAAATCGGTCAAGCCGTTTTGGGGGAGTTTTGTAACGAACACTGTGACTTGAGAATTTATATATATATATATATATATATATATATATATATATATATATATATATATATATATATGCATACAAAGTAAATGAGAGAGGACATTTCACACCAGGCCACACGGATTGTTTCATCAGGTCGAAGTCATAATAGGTCCAATGCATTGAAATTAACGTAGGGAGGAAACACACTGAAAATGCCCCTTAGTAATTAATAGATGTAATAACTGAAATTAATTAAATTTAATGATAATTGAACCAATAAGGTCTCTATTTATTTTCATTATTACACAATTCTAACGGGGTCTCCCGTGGTCTAATGGCTAGCGCCTTGGATTCATAAGCGGGAGATGGTGGGTTCGATTCCCAACCTTCGGCAGGAATTTTATCACCCCACGGCTCGCTGGTAAAATTCCTCGCTGCACCCTGGATGTCGGCGCTAATGACCTAGATGTAGATGCACCGTAAAAAAAAAAAAAAAAAAAAAAAAAAAAAAAAAAAAAAAAAAAACATTTCTGACGTAATTGCCACATGTTAATTTCCATGGGTTATATAAAACCCTGCTTGATGCTCCAAACATTTTTCTTTCGTTCTATTTAAGGCTGAGTATTAGGATTTTATGTTTTAAGCATTCCAAATCACACCAGTGATAATTAATGTATGGAAACACGCTAACACGTTGTTCATGCTAATCTGCCATTCCTTCTATTATATTTTAAAATTTTCTTATATTCACCCCCACGCTTCTTAAGATTCATTTGTGTGTGGTTTTCTTTTGCGTTTGTGATTTTTTTTGTAATTATGTACAGTCAGAATTTACTATATCTTATTATATATTATTTAATGAGGCATTTTTTAGTTAATGGAAACATTTATTGAATGACATAAGTGCATAATGAGGATCATTGCTTATATTCATATTAGGAGCGTCCCGGAGTAAATGAAACTTTACTGCCTATTTGCATAAGGTTGATAGTGGTTGGTCTCATTTAGGACCAATCCCGATTCTACCCTAAATGAGGCGAGGGTTGGGGCTGTGAAATCTGTCGGTGTAATCCATGCCCTAATCCACCGTTCCTGGGATGAGCTACCTCAATCATGTTTGTAATATAGCTAACTGCTGCCCTTTCCAACGGCCCAGTTACGGGCCCATTTCCTCCTAATGGCTGTTTTCGCACGGTTACAAGTCATCTAGACGCACGGTTACAAGTCATATAGTCAAATAAATGCAATAAAATTGGTTTTATTTACTATTTTAGTTTCAACTGAGTTTTTCATTTCACATTCCCACTAACTTGGCTATGTTTTGCTAAATTGTTCGCCTAGGTTAACTTTTTTATAGGACAGGGCTTTACGTTTCTCTTCTCTTAGTCATTTGACATGTCAGTAAAATATTTAAAAAGCACGCATAGAAGATATGATTAGTTGGGTTATTTCTTATGCCTTAGCGACATGTATGGTAGTCTTCATAGAACTTTGAAGTAATTTGTTAGAATACTTCCATTAAATAGAGGAAGACTTAAAAAACAGTTTAAAAAAATGAGTTGAAAATGTACGTCTAATACAACAAGCTCTACGCTACATCAAAATATCGTCCATGAATAAGGATTATATTATAAAGAGCCGACGGTATTTTAAGGAATATTGAAGATGTATACCTGGGATAAAGGATAAAGCAGCCATAACTAATAGGTGTGGTGATAAGATACGGTGGCTATTCATGGTTTATAGCCTACGGGGTAAGCTACTGGTAGTTTGTACTCTCAGCCGTTCCAATGGCTTCTTCAGCAACAACGTGTGATGTATGACTTCTCAGCAATTAATATATTACAATTATCAGCACTTGATTGCATTATATGTCCTATTCATGGCAATTCAAGCCCAATATCAATGTAATAATATATTTTAATTTTCCAGGAGCGTAGACCATGAGAATGTACTCATTCAAGAAATCTTCAAATCTTTATCGATTCTATGTCAATCAATTTCAATTTATTTATTGCATACAAGGTTTGCCCATTGCAAGGAGTTAGCCTTACATAATGGTTTTAGTCCTAATGTTAGTATTAAATTCATATACATACATAGTCACAGAAACGAACTTATACACATATTCTCTATTTAACTAGGTTGCAGGATTGAAATAATAAAGGGAGAAATAATAAAATTTAACTGAGAAATAATAAATAACTTTTTCTTAGCATAAAATTTAAGGAATATTTATAGACGTTTACCAAACATATAATAAATCTTCATTATTGCGATGAAATAAGAATAAAAATAATTCCTAATTAGTGAAACAATTACAAAAGAAACGGAGTACTTAATATTAAATGTTGATTTTTATTTGCGATGTAAGTTTTTTTTATTTTTTTATTTTTTAATTTAATTTTATCACAATTATTATTTGTTGGGGGCTATCCTCAGTCTTCTGGTAATTATTATTACTATTACGATTATCTTAATCCACAGCTTCAGTGGCTATTTACATATAAAACAACTGGTTTTGTTAGTAAGGTGTTAATAATCATAATATCACTTGACTACCAACTGACTGACTTTGATTCTGCCGTTCTTATGAGGTCGTCGCCCTTGTTGCGAAACTCAACAACAATAAATAAATAAATAATCAAAATAATATCCTGAATTTGAAATCTCTGGGATCTATAATTAACTAGTCTTCATTGTTAGTGCATCCAGCAGTACCGAGCCATTGCTTCAACACACTCTTCCCGGACTCCTTATTCTTCTTGATGGTTCCATGTTTGTTGAGTAAAAATTGTTCTGAAGCTTCAGTCTCGGGGCTTGACGTTTCTTCCATCTTTTTCTTTTTTCTTGGTGTTTTCGCGGGAGTTTCCAATTCACTCGGGCCGTCCTAAAACAGAGTTTCTTTCGCCTTATCCAGAAAAAATTCTTTACCGTTTATCACCAGTTTATCTTTTATCAACTTTGCAGACATTCCTCTTTTTCTTGCCTCCTTTCTATATACATTCAATTCTCTACGAATGTTTCCAATTTCTTAATTAATTTTAGTATTTTCCAATTTATGTGATGATCTTAATATTTTAATTTTTTTCTTTAGAGCAAGAAATCTAGCCAGTACAGGTCTATTCCCCTTGACTCTCCCGAGGCGTCTAACAAAGTCAACATCGTGTTCTTATATTTGGCCTTCCATTTCTTCAAAAACCCTAAGACATGTTTTCTCTAGCAAGGTAGAGTTCTCGGACTCCTCTTCGAGTATATTGTATAAAATAAGGGTTTTTCTTCGTGATTTCTCATCGAGTAAAATGTAATTTCTGGAACATAGTTTTTCTACCGCGGATACTCGTTTCTCAACATTAGTCAATTTAGTATTCAATTTTTCAATACTTTCTTTCAGTTCCAGAACCTGTTTTATTGAAATCTGTAATTCAGAAATCAATTTCTTTGTCTCCTGAGTATTTATTGAAAGCTGGCTGGACATTGATTGAATAAGCGATTTTAGTTCTTCCATTTAATAATAATATATGTATGGGTATATTGCTCTAATTAGTAAAATATTTTTGAAGAAAAAGGATAAGTTATTATTATATATTAATATTGGCGCGTTTGGTGAACGAAGCGCTGATTCATGCAGAAGAGTAGGGGGATACGTCACAGGCTAGTAGTGGGATAGCGAAAGGATTAAGATAAGGGCTGCATGTCCTACCTGCAGCCCGGAAATCCCAGCTATGTATAACTGTTCATAACTCCTCGTCAGATAGAGATAACGTAATCACACTTCACTAAGGTACTCTATACAGTCTTAGCAACACATTGTGCAAATTTCACAATATAAAGAACGACTTTAAACAAAGATTGCTACGGAGCCGATCTTTACACCACCAGACCTGAAGGCCAACTCCCCCGATTCTATGTACACGATACCAAAAATTTGTAAAATATGTTAATAAAGAGGTACAAAAAGTCTAGAAATTGCTTGGCGGTTGAACTGATAAAGGCAAATATTTTGGTACATTTGTCCTGAAAAATTAAATCTTTTGTGAGCTTATATTCTTTTATTCAAGTGATCTTTGGTCGGCTTACATTCAGATGACATTTTCTCAGCTTATTTTCTTTGCCCCTTTCCAGCTTTTATTCTAGTGATATTTAGTCAACTTATATTCAGATGACATTTTGTGAGCTTATATTATTTACCCTTTTCCAGCTTTTATTCTTGTGATCATTGGTCAGCTTATTTTCAGATGACGTTTTGTCAGCTTATATTATTTATCCTTATTCAGTTTTTATTCAAGTGACCATTGGTTGGCTTATATTCAGATGATGTATTGTCAGCTTATATTATTTACCCTTATTCAGCTTTTATACAAGATACCATTGGTTGGCTTTTATTCAGATGATGTTTTGTCAGCTTATATTATTTACCCTTATTCAGCTTATATTCAAATGATATTTTTCAGATTATATTATTTGCCCTTATTCAGCTTTTAATATTATTTGCCCATATTCAGATGATGTTTTGTAAGCTTATATTATTTACCCTTATTCAGAATTTTTTTTCAAGTGACAATGGGTTGGCTTATATTCAGGTGATGTTTTGTCAGCTTATATTATTTACCCTTATTCAGCTTTTATTCAAGTGACCATTGGTCAGCTTATATCCTTTGCCCTGTGTATTCAGCTTATAGTATTCGCCCTTACCCATCATCGTCCGTAAGGAGAAGGTTGGTGCTTGAGCACACTCTTCTAAGCCCTGCTTGATATTTTCCAAGCTTTCTCTCAAATAGTTTCTCATATTGCATATTAGGGAAGACTTTGTTGGCACATTAGAACAACACATTTCCTCTTGAGTTTGCTTGCTCATTTTTGTGCCCCTCCTTTAGCAAAGAGCACATTATGCCATGATCCCAATTCAGTGACATTCATTCTTCTGTCGAGGATCAGAGAACAAAAATAGCATGTATTCTATAATTCTTTTTAGATATTATTGTTATAGAATATTAATTTTCTTTTTAGTATCTGTATTTTTATACATATACCATGTGAATAGAAATACAAAACATGGATTTAGTTGGTATAAACCTGTATTAAATGGACATGAACAGTGCTTAAGTGGGAGCATGATATTCCGCCAGTGAGGATAGTTTGTATGGAGAGACAACTATAGCGGACTCAAGTAGAAAGGGTCTGAAGAGGCTTGCGTTCTGCTCGCAGTCCGGTTAACATTACCACGCTGATTGTAGCCCCTCTTGAATAGTTCTATTCAGGTTGGCAGGCCTGAACATTCAGCCGCCCATTCAGGGCTGCCACCTAATCACCCAATTCGGCATTCTACCCACGCCACTTGTCTGCTTTCCATACCCCTTGCCCTTAGGGGCATCTCAGTTCCACCTCTTTTCAACAAGCCTTTTTTACTTCATATTGAAAAATGGTGTTAACTATTTCAAATTTTCAACTTGTTTACATGTTGCTATCAGTTGCTAATTTTTACCACAACATATTTAATTAATAAGCAAAACTAATTTTCAATTTCTATTTTAAATGATATAATTTTAAAAATTTATTTTTTTGTTTTAGACGATATATAACGCATTAGGGTTTCTTGGGGTGCTAATTTTAAATCTGCTATTAATTTTGGGTAATAACAATTATAATGCTAGATTACTTGAAAACGTAAGCATATTTTTGAATTTATTTGACGAGATATGAACTATTGTGTTTTTGCTTTAATCTACTCTATAAAACAAATGAATTCGTGAAAGAGTCATGTCGATATCATATCCTAACTCGATATATAAAATAGACCATTTTCAACAAATTTTATTTTATTTCTCATCTCTTAATGCGCATTGGACGGATCATCGGAAATGTGTCGACTATTATTGGATGTAGAATCACCAGAATAAATGGGCCAAATTGAATATCCTTCCACTGTATACTTCCCTTGTGAGTAATGTATTCAGTTGGTTGTCTCGTAGCTAATTTTGCTGCATTGTCTTTGTATTTACTCATGTTATCGAGTCCAGTACAAATCTGAATTGAAGAATTATTCCGCTCGGTGGTCGGTCAGAGATGTGTTTAGTCAAGGTTAAGCGTACATTTAGGATTAAATTAAATTTAAAACAGTTTCGTTTTCTTTTTCGCTTTTCATTCCGGATTAGATTTCCATTCTGATTCATCAGAATATACTTTGTTCCTTACAACATAACGAATCAGTACCTGTCACAACAAAATATTACAACCGCGAGCTAGGTGGAGAAGCCTACTGCCTCAGAGCAAACACAATTCCAGGATTAGGACTCAAAGCTGAGTCAATAGGCACTATTAATTCCAGTCAATTATAGAGCCTGACCAGTCCTATCATAGCAGAACCACCTACAAAGCTGCTAAGCTTCTGCACATAAAATCATACTTTATTCATCTCTAATGTGAATCGGCAAATTATTAATTCCGCCACGCATTAGCTGCTTAAACAGTTATATTTCTCAGCGAGGCATTTTACGCCACATTCCTGAAGAATCTGCTCGATAAAACCTATATAAAAACAAAAATAGTTTAGATTTTAGCAAGGTTTCTCCCTCCCTCCATAGGGAAGAACCCCGTTGACCTCATGACGAAATCTGGAAGTACCGACTAGAAAGATCAAAGATAACTGCTTTTATTCCTTTGCTAATGACACTAGGGATAAGAGCGGGACCGCGATAAGATGACGCAGTTCCTGTGAGTCGGACGTTTTTGATTGAGTTTGGTCGTAAAATAGGTTTAGGACAGGGTAAATTGGGAAAAACATTTTTTTTTTTTTAATGATTGTGATAAAGTTTACCTTGAGGTCGATCCCTCATTTCAGTGCAATGAAGCTATTTTATTTCTTAAACTCTCATTTTAGAGAAAATGAGTAAAATATGTTACACGGTAAAATTAGTTTATAGAATGTAAGTTTCATGAAAAAATATTTTTGGAAACAAGATTCCAGCTTTCCGATTGATTCCAGTCTTTAATAACGATACAAAATCACGCTGTAATGACGCAGGTACTGTGATTTTGACTTGTTATGAGATGCAAGGAGTTGCCCACGTTGACACTATGAGATATGGTGAGTGAGCCACGCCCTCCTAACGTAGAATCGGGTCAAGTTTGTCCGTGCCCCATCAATAAATACCACATCCTACTGAACCTTCACGTGTACCAACATGTTCATATCTCTTGGGGGTTATAGTTAACTAGAGAATATGTCAGCAATTCAAAAAACACACATTAAAACAGATACATATTCTCAAAAAAAGTATGGTCTTGAAATAAATATATTAACTCATTATGCATTATTAAATATTCACATTGGTGGCTTAAAAATGTATTTCAGGCGAAACTAGATAATGTTTCAAGTATTTATACAGTAGAGCTTTTAGCATGCTTCATACTTCCCTCCATTGGGAGTAAACCCGCATTTTGACGCGGCGATCCGGCTGTGCCGTTCATAATTTTAAGAACCCATAGGTCAAAATACTGGTAGTACATTTTTTTATACATAGATATCTGTATTTTTGCTCTATGTATGTGCCACAAAATTGGCCTGGTTTTGATGAACTGTGCTACCAAAAGCCAAGTTCGTAAATTACTACGAAAAACGTATAGCGTTTATAGGAATCGGTAGGCTTCTAGTTGCACTTTTTGTGCCTTTTTAATAGAAAGTTATTTCAATTGTTTTGATTGAAACATACATTGTACCACTTTTCTTAATAAATGCATGTAGTTCTAAATATGCCAATGTGTACTTGGAAGAATATAAATGCAAAGTGGAAATCCCTACGATAATTTTGCGGAAAAAAGGTGCTCCAGGCGCACTATGTATTCTACTTACTAACTTGGCCTTTCCGATCGAGCAAAATCAAATTCTAAGCCATATGTATAACCGGATTTGAGAAAGTGTTATTTAAAATGGCGGATTGAGTTAAAAAATTTTCGTTATGTCTGGCATTTATCCAAATTAAGAAATAATATTTTGGGTTATGTTTGGTTTTAAGGAAGCATTAGAAAACAAAAAGTCCGCCACGCAGGAGCTGCATAACTAAGCACTTTCCTCAGAATTTGGGTAGTGTAGATTGCTTTCCAGAACAATTTGCTTAAAATATCCTACATAAATAAAATAAAAACATGAATAGTTCTCTTTTAAATTTGTAATGTGTAACTGATCAATTAATAATTTGCTTCCAGAGTTATGTTTACACATGGTACCTATTACACTTCGTAATAAATACAAAAAACCTCATATTATCGTATTTTGATCTAACGCAGGAACAGGATACAGTCACTCTAGTGGTAGAAAGCGCTCCTTGCGGCGGCTTTGTGAACCTACGTCTGACGGGCTTTTCTATTGAAATATATTACAAATTAAACCCCCGCTTTCCGATTGACCGATTCAGCTCATTTCTACAACACTGCTTTCTCATGAGTTACCCACGACGTATACCGCGTTTCGTTACAATACAGCAGAAATTACGACCGGTATGAGTATATTAAGAATTTGGGTCAGGAGTAAACCCCCCCTTCTAATGAACCGATTTAGTTTATTTTTACAACACATATTTACCTGTAGATTACCACTACGAATGCCGAGTTTCGTCGAAATATACCAAAAATCACTGCTGGTAGTGGCGAATTGGTATTGTGGGTCCGGAGTAAACCCCCCCTCCTAATGAACCGATTTAGTTTATTTTTACAACAGTTATTTACCTGTGGATTACCACTACGAATACCGAGTTCCGTTGAAATATACCAAAAATCACGGCTGGTAGTGGCGAATTGGTATTGTGGGTCCGGAGTAAACCCCCCCTTCTAATGAACCGATTTAGTTCATTTTTATATCTCACTTTTCTCTCTATATTACCACTACGAATACCAAGTTTCGTTGAAATATAACAAATATTACGGCGGACATAGTCAAATTAGTGTTTTGGGTTCGGTGTAAACCCCCCCTTCCGGTGGACCGACTTTGGTAGTTAACGAACTCGTTCAATCGTTTGCTAATTGAATGCTATATACCAAGTTTCGTGACGAAAAAACAAAAACTCTGGCCGCTATCGTGTTAACAGACACATATATATATATATAAATTTTAACGGGGGTCATTTTCGGTGTCTACTAGGTAGGATCGATAAAGATTTGAAGAAATTTTTCAAAAATTCCGTCATGAGTCCAACCTCAATACCTACTTTCCTTCGGAGGAAAGTGCTAAAATTAGAAACTCACATGAACACTTTTCAGATTTTCTTAAATATCTAGAAAACAACTATAGAAAAATCATATGAACATAGCGATTCAAAAGCTAACTCAATTACCTCCAAAAATGATTTTTTGGTGCTAATGGCCATTTTAATTGATGCTGCATAATTCGCAGGAAGCCGGTGCTTAAAAGTCGACTTTCATGGTTTAGTTTGAGTTGTTACCCTTTTTAATATTATGTAACCGTAAAATGAATATTTAAGTAAAAAATTCAAGGCAATGAAACATTTCAGTAATAAAGTTTTACTTAAGAATGAGAGAGGAGAGAGAGTAAGTGATAGCTGATTTGAGTTGGTTACTGTCAGTTTCCTGTGAATATTTGCGCCTAAAATCTCGCTTTGCTCATTTGAGTGAGATTTTAAATTTTCACGAAATATCAACACGAAAGAACTAACTGTTTCTATTCCAAACTTGCCAAATGACACTAGGGAAAAGATCGGAAACGCGCCCACAAATCGATCACAGATCGTGTGACGCAGTTTATATGAGTGGTCGTTTTCTCTCTTGAAACGTCACAATTAATAAACCAATGTTTTCAATTATCTCTCGACAAATACTGTGTCATACATACAAATATATGTACGTCCTTGAAAAATGGCTTGGAGTTCCAATGGTTTTTTTGTAAGTATGTGATAAATCAAAAGCATACTCTGTAACATCAAGGATCATCAGACAGCTTATTTGGAGTTGGGGGTTTATTTAACAAACAAAGCAGAATAAGGAGGGGTGAAATTTCGTAAATATTGTAGCACTTGTGAATTTCGTATGCAAATTGGACAGAGTAAAATATCAGACAGCGTTGATTAAAGACACAAAATTTACATTTCAGGGCAAACATTTGTAATGGGATTACCACTTTCAATTCTGAACTCTCTTTGCATTTTTAGCAGGAATATGATTGCGAAAAACAATAATTGACGGTCTTTCAAACACTAATTGATTTTAGCTGCGGTTATGTCGTAGCTTGTCCCAGGAATTACATGAAATATACTTACTGCTCCAGAGTTTCTCTTTTTAATGTCTTCATTGTTAGAGTAGTCCTTAGGTGCTAAGATCTTTCTTAAAGTTTTGATCAACCAATTATTTTTTTATTCAAAACTGTTTAAGAAAAAATTGTTGGAAACACTAGAAAAAGACAAATAAAAAGCATGAGACATAATAAAAGAAGGAAAAAAACATTACGCAAAAAATCTAGATGATCAGGATAATAATAATTCTATTCTAGCTAATCATTCCATAAAATATAAACACTTATTTAATTTTAAAAATTTAGAAATAATAGAAAAAGCCTTTAACAAAAACAAAACAAAAAAAATGAAATATTCATACTGTAAAAAATGTCACCAATAATAAAAAGAATATCGATAAAATATTTAAATAACTTATTTTTTAATTTACTAAATCCAAAACAATTATTTTAAAAGACCAATCTTCTGGATAATCGATTTTTATTTTTCGTTTTTACAAATTGTTTATAGTAAACAAGTTACTCCTGGCTTCACACATTGAATTCTCACTTTTGGCCAATTGAGGAGAATGATCAATAAATATGCGAAATCTCCTGTCCATCCAATGTTTTACAGTTGGTGGTAAATGGATCATTATCTGTGTTTAGACATTTTAGGAGCTTCAGGATCTGAAATTAATGTGTGAATTTAATTCTGTTAATTTCCGTCAGTAAAGTTTAGTTATGTGCTGAAATATGACGTTCGAAATAAGTGACTAAAAGTACCTTAGAACGGGCAAGAGAGACAGAGAAATATCTTATTTTGTTTTTGTTGTGAAACACCCTTGCCAAAATGAAAAACACAATTTTCTGGATAGTATTTATTTTACTATATAACTTTACTTTAGGTAATACCAATGTACGTATGACCAACTGACATGGTTTAGCAAATTTTAGCATAAATATGCTTTAGCGGTGACTAAACTGAAATGTTCCTGAATTTGAGCAGAAGGCCCAAAAGAAATTAATTAATTTTTTTAAATTTTTATTTTAATGGAAAGTCGTATTTATGCCCTAAAACTACGTTATCGAGCACATAAATTTTAGGGTGAACTAAATGATTATTAACCATTTTTTGGTAGAACGTAAACTTTTATTTCGGCTATACCATAAAAAGAATTTTGTTCTCATTGTTTATAATATGGTGCTATCGTGAGTTTTAGCACTGCAGAGGTAGGAGTTATACAAAACTAGCGAATATATTATGTATTTTGATGTTTGGGTAATATGCTTCCCCTCTAAATTACAGAATATGTAGATCACTCCAAAGGCGACATACCGTTAAAAATGTTGAAGTAATAATGAGTTTCGGAAATTCTTTTTCAAACACCCAACGCCAACTTTTCTACCTTTTCCTGGCAAGTCCTCGCGAGTCGCGCTTGGGGAAAAAAGAAAGTTCTATAATCTCGCTTTTCTCGGGGGGAAAAAACTTTTTCCCACCTCTGGTCGCTATTTGGCGGGGTGTTAACTGTAAAAGTGGGAACTAAGGTGTTTGGTGAAACTTGCTTGTTGGTTTGCCCGTCCTCTGTGAGTTATGGCCTTAACTAGACTTGCCAACTGCGGCTCCGAACCTTTTCCGCGGCTCGATCGGTTTATTTCGGCATTGGCACTACCGTTCAACCTACCTTTATATTGGAAGCAGTGGATTTTCACCTCTTTATTTCACTTTTTTTATATAACAAACCTAGCCTTCTACTAAACTTTTCCCTCCCTCCCTTTTCATTCAGTCCTTGTAAAGTATGATCATTTATATACAATTTTTTTTAATACGGTTTAGAGTCTAAACAAAACATTTTAATCATAAAAAAATGATTTATGGTATTATGGAGTTTTGGATATATGTTTGGATGGATATACATATATTCCAGGAAGAAGTCAGGAGGAGTACCACCGCTGGAGAAAAATTCCGTTCCATCCGCCAATACCATCCCAGCGACGAAAATTAAACATCAAACATGTATGTATATATTTTATGCCAAATAAGGCATTGGCACATGTGTTCAAAATAAATGCACTCTTCATAGGGATACTATGAAGAGAAAAAAAAATGTATATATATATATATATGTGTGTGTGTTAAAAACAGAGATTATATGTGTTAAAAACAGAGATTTCGTTATTTATACCATTTAAGATTAAACATATCAAAACAATACATTCGTACTTTAATAAAAATCTACTGACTGACAAAATGCAAACATTCGACAAAGGTAAACTAATGGAGTTAAAAATCTCTAAAGTATTTGTGAACAAATTTATTAATCGTATAAATTGAATGAAGTATTTTAATATTTCATTTTCGTAGAACTAGATATATTCTGTTTTAAACTTCGTCGCTGGGTGATTTCATCGCCTCCTACATGCCGGCATGTATCTCCAGTGGTGCAGATTGTTAAACCACAATTTTTTCCCGGCATTACCGACTTGCTCCGGTGGTACAAGATGTTTGTTCGTTATCTAAAAGCAAAATCCAGGAAAATCCGTTTTGATTTCAGATAACGAACAAGGTTCATGTACCACCTGAGGAAGCCGGCTGTAATGTCAGGGAAACTTTGTGGCTTAGGAAACCCCACCAATGGAGATACATGCCGGCATGTAGGAGGATGGGTGAATTAGATATATAGTGAAATGCATAACCGATGTATTTTTATAATTCGGATGTATACATGAAAAATGTAATTGGATGTAAATATCGTCGATGCTAATGATCTTCGACTGTCAAATGGTCGGCAGAGTCAATGTTTTGACAGTGGTTACTATCCCTTTCGCAGAGTGAACGTACATTCGATAATTGGCTGTACTTGAGTCCAACAGCAACAGTACAGATTAAAATGAAAAATGCGTTTTTTCACATTCAATAGCATTTCTTTCGACGATACGTAATAATTTCTTTTAAGAAAATCAGTTTCGGATGTTCATAAAAAAAAAAAAAAAAATCTTGGACAACATAATCCGACCCTCGAACGACGATATTAGAAGATAAAATCTTTAATGTCCGCCATAGTTTAAAAAATCTACCGTTGGGCCCATCTCGCCCACAATTATTATTTTACCATTTCAAATAATATTGCCCAATGCTACTGAATGCTACACACTAAAAATCATAATTTGTCCATAAATGTTTTAGGTAACGCACAGGTAAGTGCTTACTTAGCGCAGGTAAGTGCGTATGTTCCTTTATGTGGTTATGGTTATTATGTGACTGTAATTACTTACAGGAACTGGGTACCTAAGTGATTTACAGTAACGAGTTGGTTATTCAAACTTTGTCACTAAGTATGAGTGGGTTTAAATTTCATTCAATTGTAACCCCATCGAATACATTCCTTTTCATTAACTTGTGATGTATTATTTGCTAATTAAACCAGGGATATTAAATTCTTGTTTATATTAAAACTCTATCTTATATTATCTTGAAATGTATTACACTCGGAGTTTTAAATGAGACGACTGTATGAAGGAATCTGTAATATTTGGCTGTCGTGTTATGAATGCAGTATTAACATAGATAGTATTGTCAATTATTCAATGCGGTTCCTCAATGAATGTTCCCCGAAATAAGTATTTACTGAAGCTTGCTTAGATAAATAATACATACTTACATTACAATTTGAGGTTGTCTCTAGATGGAGTTTTCCTGTATATCTTATGAGATACTTGTTATTATTTTTATTTATTTATTATTTTATTATTATTAGCCTTCAAAAAGTAGAATATTCAGCCAATCAAGAATCGTTGAATTCACGTTCCATTTGGATGATTTGATACTCTAAACCCTCTGCCAATTCTCCTAGGAAGCTGAAAGAGATTTTTTCAGGGAATATTGGGGCTAAATTGGGGTCGTAGACTTCAGAAGGAAATATAAAGGGGAAAAAATGATTCGAGGCCTTTCCTCTCTATGTTCTGCCTTAATTCGTATATGAAAGCTTCCATACCCTCGCTCCAATACAAATCTCCACCGCTTTCTTCCATTGACTGATAGAAGATTGTACATGTGTATGTATATGTGTATGTATTTTATTCTAGGTTTGTTGTAAGGAAATACTGCAGGATCAGCTAGCCGGAGTATAATAGAATCCGAGTTGTTCATTTTATACGAGTTTAAAAGCTAAAGTCTAAAGCTTTGAAAATATTTCTCGCATACTCGATAATCAGAAACAACCCTCAGAAAACAATACACAACACAAAAAAAAAAAAAATGAAAACTACAAGAACAGAAGCTGATTGAGATTTACCCTCCTTGTCGCCAGGCACAGGACTATCACTGCATTGATTCACTAAGAATGAAGAAATTACCTTATAGTTCCAGCCAAACTTACTGGACTTGTGAAGTCGGACCCTAAATATTTATGCGTTTTGAAGGGAAGCAACCTGAATTTAATGATAAAAAAGTAGGTACTGACATTCGTAAACATGTTGCTATTCTTTCTACTCAGCTGCATATCAGTTGTGGATATTTGTCGGTGTCACTGGTTTTGTCATTCTTTGTTCAATGTTGGGGGTACCATACTCATTGCAATGATGGGGGTCGCTTGGTAGATACCTAAAAGATATTTTTATGGCATGGTCGATTTTGGATCTTCCAGAATGCAGGTGGAGTACTGTACCACTTGATTCGCACTGTCCCTCTTCTCGAAATGTTTTCAGCAGTACTCAAATGGAAAAATGGTACCTCGAATTGCTACAATAATTGACTTCGCCCATTGTAGCAGAGGTGAGTTATAAGTAGGAGTGATAACTGATACATAGAATACAAAGTTGTAGTACGTTCTTAGTTAGTACATTCATTTTGTGTGTAGTGTTTTTATTTGTATTCTTCAAAAATATCAATCACAGCAGTCAGTAATAAATTTTATTTTCTCGTTCTTATATTTCGTGCATGAATTAAAAAGGAATATTACGACAGGGCATGAAAGAGCATCGTTTGGAGTCAGGTTATCTTATTTGAGCCTGTTGAAAATTCTTGGAGTTATTAAAGAAGGGTCTCTCCGTGGTCTAGTGGCTAACGCCTTGGATTCTCATGAGGGAGATGAGGGTTCGAGTTTGTCAAGCAACAAGGATTTTTCTCATTTCAGGACCCATCGAGTGAATTCCCTCTTATTCCATGGATGTTGGCTCTATTGGTCTTGAATTACGGTGCGTCGTAAAAAAAAAATAAAGAAAAAAAAACGTTATGAAAGGAGCGACAGACTGGAGACAGAAACGATAGTTTTTTTTTGCCTAAACTTTTAACGAAATAGAATTTGAAGATCTAATGATTTTTTTCTTAGGCATCCCTCGATTTCTTATCCAACTAGAAATTGAAGGTAGCGTGTGGAGGACAAGGAGCATAAAAGACAAGTTGTTTACAGCTATGACAGGAAGGGCCCTTGGTCGATAGGAGGCCAGGATCCCGAGGGAAAAGGGGTGTATTCTCAATATGGGGAAACGGACCCAAGGAAGGGTCTACCTTCTCCAGATATCTGCGAACCCATGAAAAATATCCCGAGACCCATTCGGTCCAGAAACAATCATCAAGATATTACCTTTCACCCCGTCAAGGAGCGTAGCAACTCCACTCTACAATTCCTCTGGGATGAAATTGTTATAAGGGTTAAAGGGTTGTTGGCTATTTGTCCAGAAAATCAATTCCGTCCCGTTTCCTCTGCTCAGATTTATTCTTCCTTCCGTTTAAGTAGTTTTTCTCTTTCTGCAGAGTGTTTCCTCTACATGCTTGTATTCGATGAAGGTATGTACGGTGTTAGATCAGTATAACTGATTTCTTGCGGCAAGTAGTGATAACTCAGAATCATCGACAAAGAGTAAATTTACTTATTATATTAGAACAATTCATTTTTATATGCAATTATTTCATAGAAATATATATCTAAATGTTGGAAACATAGGAATTAGGTAATCCTAGCACGTTTCCGCATCATGCTCTTCCTTAGTGTCATTTGAAAAGCTTATAAGGCATCTTTATCGATCCTACCTAGTATACATCGGAAATGACCCCCGTTAAAATTTATATATATATATATATACAGGGTGTCCCAAATAAGACGGCTCAAACTAATTTTGCGGCCAAACGGTTGGTCTGAGAAAAAAATGTCAGAGGCAAAAGTTGTAGGGCTTGACCTAGCCTTTCTAAATATGTCAATTATTTAACATATTGGCCACGCATGTGCGCTCGGCGCTAGATGAAATGTTGGGGTTTGCAGATGACCCCTATTATTATGCACATAATTTTAAAAGGAATTCAAAAACAAATCCTTTGCTGCAAACCACACTTCGATATCTTTAAAATCAAATGAGTTTCGCGATTCAAATTTTATTGGTTTAAATTAAAAAGATTTTATGGATACACATACAGAGGTCGGTTATGAATGTGTGATACATGACTTTGAGGTATTTTTTCCTCAACTTTCTGAAAAAAATATGGCTCATCCTCTAAAAGAAATATTTTTCCTAATAACGTTAATGAAATTGAAAATAAGGCATATTTTTTAAGTATTTATTCTTTAGGGATTAATTAAGCTAAATCTGATCATTCATGTTATCTATCTAATCCTTTGGATCCGATATTCCTTATTGGATTATGGTTCATTATTTTGCTTTTGTTCATTCACATTTTTATATTTTTTTAAGAAGTCAAGTATGTCGATGTTTTCTTGTTTCCTGCAGTCTGTTAGTAAGTGATTTAAAGTCAATGACTTATTGCATTTTGTTCATAGTGGTATCTCTTCTTTAATAATTAAGTGGCTGTGAGTAAGTATAGTATGTCCAATTCGAAGTCTTGTAAGGACTACATCTTCTCTCCGGTTGCTTCTATAGCTAGAATTACATAGTTCACACAAACATATATATATATATATATATATATATATATATATATATTCCCTGACCGTCCCTAGGCCAGCCTTTAATAAATTTATTAATGGGTACCATGGTGCTAATGACTCTAGCAGTCGAAGCAGCAAAGAGGAAAATCAGGTTCCTAGTGTGCCGTATGGTCATGAATCAGATACCTCTATAGTATCTGCCCCTCAGGGCCCTAGTGGCCTGTTACGGGACTGATTATATATATATATATATATATATATATATATATATATATATATATATATATATATATATTAGTTCGTTAACCAGAAAAATCGGTCAATCTGGAGGGAGGGTGTTACCCCTGACCTATAGTAGTTATTTGCCAATGCCGACCGTAAAGTTTGTTTTATTACTAAAAAATAGTACCACGCATTCTCAAAACTCTGGATGGATATTAATTATACAATTAATAATTGAAATAGTATCTCATAAAAAATATAAAAGAACGGAACTGTTCATGTCCTTATTTTATTTATATAGATTATTTTAAGCAAATTATTGTGGAATGCAGTCTACACTACCCCAAACATGAGGAAAATGCTTAGTTATGCAGCTCCTGCATGACGGATATTTCGTTAATTAAGGCCATTATTTTTTTAGAAATGAATTCGTATATATATATATATATATATATATATATATATATATATATATATATATACATATATATATATATATATATATATATGTATGTACATATATATATCCTTCCCTTAGCTACTTTCATAGAATACGAATTTATCTCTGAAAAAATAGTGGCCTTAATTAACCAAATATCCGTCATGCAATGAATAACAATTAATTTCCTTTCCAAATAGCCTTTTGTTGGCATAAGCTTTCCGCTTCGGTAACGTTCAGTAAAAAAGAACATCCTCTTTGTACCTCTCCATTCAATAGGGATTTTTTTCTTTATGGGAAATTAAAATTAAATCGTTATTAGAAAATCGTTTTATTGCTAATGAAAAGGGTTTTTCGTTTCGCTTAATTAAGCACGTCGGTTCATTAGGCCTTTTTCGCCTTCTAAAGAGAAATGGTTAAACATTAATGTTACAATATTTTAGCCAATAAATTACTTATTAACATTGATTCAGAAGCTTTATTTTCATTTCACAAGGTTTTTTTCTTTTTAGAATATGTGAGTATAAGAACTTCTTCCTCTGTATTGTAAGATAATAAACAACGACGCGTCTTAAAACAGTTTTTATTTCAATACGCTGTTCTAGCGTACATTTTAATATTGTTAAACGCAATATTAATCAAATACTTTCTAATCATGATGTTGAGAAAATAATTCTTAATGTTATCTACACTAGTTATTTAAAATTGTAATTCTATTGTTAACAGAATGTAATATTGAGTCTTTTCAAATAAATATTTTGGAATTAAAATACATGCTTACATATTGCATGCTCATGTTTGAAGGTAAATAGTACTTGATCAGAATATTGATACAAACTATTCATAATATGCTGCAGGAAGAAGTCACCGTCTAAGTTAATCATTTAGGAAGATAGAGTGAGTGTGTATGTGTGTGAGCGTCTTCAGTATTAAGAAAGGAAATCCTGACATTAAACCTCCCAAATCATACACTATGATTTTTATATTGTAATAAACTATTAAATATTTTATTATTTATATTATAATAGTTCTGTTATTGTTTTATTTTAATTAATTTTGTTTTATTAAATTTTCTTTTTCGTTATTTGTTTTTTTTTTTATTTTTAAATATTTTATGTAGTTTTATATTAAATTAATTTCGTTTGTTGTTTTTTTTTTGTTTTTTTTTGTATACTTCATTTAAATATATTTGTTTTCTTTCTTTGTATATTATACTTTCACTAAGTATGCGACCAAATCAACTTGCGGTTGTGGAGCTCCTTAAAATTTTAAATAAATAATGTAATCTATACTTTCAAAACTGCAAATTTTTGAATGACTTTTATCAATAAATTTTCTATCAGTTAAAAATATAGATTTTTTTTTACATTTTAAGGATATGAAAATTGGAGTGTCGTATCACATTGTGCTTGTCTCTGGGATATATGTTAAAGTACTATGAAATCATAATTTTTCCGATGCTTGGAAATAGGTTTTACTAATACCATCACTCTAATATGTCGGAAGGTCATCATAAGATCATAATTACTTCAGGTCTATTATTTGGACTTTTTACATTTATATTCTGTTGTTCTGGAAATACACATCTTTGCTTTTTAGAATCAATAAATAATCAGCTAATATACCAGCCCACAATATCACAAATTTTAATATTTGACTTTTGAGCTGGGGGTAGGTCGAAGGTTTAGCCCATGGACTGCTTTTGACAACAAAGTCTATATTTGGAACATTTCTGCGTGCTCTCTGGATGCATTTTAAGCTATAAAATAAATATAATACAGTACAATTTAAAAACAACAAACAATTGTAAACAATAGATTGTACAGAGCTTAGTTAACAATATGTAATAAACTTAACAGAGGACTTAAGTAAGAAATGGCAAAGATAAACATAATAAAATAACTAATATAACAATTGGAACAATTGAAACAGTTTTATATACCAAAAAGTGTCCGAGGTGGGGGGGACAAATACCTGGGAATGTTTTTTATACGAACTCCTTAAAAGTCGTCTGTGTAACATGGGCGTAAATAGAAAATAATTTCGGAGGGGGCTGGGAAAATTTCGGGAGGGGGGCTGAGACCATTTCCGGTGTATGGAATACTAACAATTTAGATCTTGGAAGAGTTTTAGCCAACGTAAACGCTATTACAGCCAAAATAGAATATGTTTTATGAACTAAATGATCATATCTAATTTATTTTCAAGGGTTTTATGGAATTTTTAGCGTTCAAATCAAAATTTCGGGGGGCTGCAGCCCCCTCAGCCACCCCTCTTATATACGCCCATGCTATATAAAAAACTACAGCGAGGAATACAAGAATTTCACCTGAAATAATTGTGTTTTACTGTGTTATTATTACCTTTACTTTATTTATGTGGTCCCGACGATATTTTTCCTAATAGTATGTCTTCTGATACGGCTAAATCCCTTGTGAATTCAAGGAATAAATTTGCCATCGAGTAGCTGCAATTAAAGTGAGTTTGTACATTATTTGTCCATTTCTTCCCTGTAGAAGTTTGTGTGTTTTTTTTTGCGTCAACAAAAATTTAAAAAAACGCCAAATCAATCTCTCATCCAAGCATTAATTTAACCAAAAACTATCTCAAATAAATTTGACGTTGATTTTACGCCGTTAACAATAATATATAGAAGAAACAAATCTGAATGGAGGAGATAGTGGACATTAGTTGTAAAAATAGTCTGTACTTAGGTGAATATATATTTCTAGTGTTGAAGTGGAGTGGGAGGCTATCGGAGAGAGAGGTGTTCTGCTGTCGTAAAGCACAAACAGAGAAGACAAACACTACCAGCCGGACCCTATATCTAGGAGCCATTGTCTTTTCCCACGATATTTTATACTCCAACGCCATCTAGTTCAGGGAAAACACACCTACCTCAGTCACTCCCTTTTAAATATTGCCCCCTTTTTAGCAGTCTTTATCACCTCCCCTATAAATCTCCTCCTCAAAGGATGGAAGATAAAGGCTTCTAGTGAAGACATTTTACCTTTACGAAGATTCATGGAAGGCCTTGGAGGAGGATTATTTATTTAATCCTGAATGTGTTTTCACTTCGTATAATGAAAAGGTATTGCAACATTATATACAAAAAAATTAGGACTATGATTCATTGTAAGAAAAACCCTTCCAAAAGGGATGTGGGGTTACAAATGTATTTCTTAATAGTAATATTTATCACAATTTAACAATACTCACTTGTTATAAATTTATGCATTACTGTCTTTTTAAAACATTCAATGGAGACATTACGCCAAGCAGAGACGTTCACAAATTTTCTCATGTAGCGATAGCCTTGAAAGAGCAGACATTTCTGTACTGTTTTATTACTATAGGCCTGAAGTTACTAGGGTCTAGTATCCACTCAGAAAACATGATATACCTCACACTTCATGCAAAATGTCATTTAACGTCGACTGCCTTCTAAATAGTCGTAGTATACAGGGCGCAAAACCGATAAGTGATACATCACTAAGGAAAAAACTTTGAATTTATAGTTTCATTTTAAAACACTCTCTTGATTTGATTTGATTTTAAACTGGAAACATGTATTATTAAATCATTTTTAATAGCTTTTATTTTGTGTAGCCATGCGTGCAGGATTAAGGACTCAAAGAATTAAAAATTCATCTAATAAAAATTTATACAAATTCCAGGGAGAGCCGCTAATCAATAACAAAACAAATTATAATATTTATAAAAGTATAGATGTAAGTGGTCATTCAATAGATATTATTTTAAAAAAACATTGCTCAATAAGGAAACGCCTAGTTGTAAATATTTAGTTTCTCGACTGTGTATTTTTCAACAAATACTATATATTGCCTTAAGAATATTTTAGCTTGCCTTCAGCATAATATTATGCGTCGAATGGCATTTAATATGAATAATATATAGGTATAATATGAATGGAACATATATTTTTTTTTATTTTAAAAATTTAAAGAAATAAAACCTGAGATTTATATATTCAATTTGAAGTAATTAGCGAAAATGAGATAATTAATGACCTGAGCGTTTTTCTTATTGGACCACAAGAAAGAGGAATGTTCTTATCTGGGGGGGGGGGCAATTTTCTACCCAACCATACCTAAAATGGGGCCGTTTTGTTTTTGAAGCACATAAAAATGCATCTATCAGATTTTATGTATAACATTTTACATCTGCAGAAATAATTGTTCAATCTAATTACACAGAGCTTGTATTAAACCTTGCAAATATTTATAATTAGTATTGACGTTTTACGGCTCCTCAACTACCGAGGCATCAGGCAATCTACGCGGTTACAACTTGGCTTTCCCTAACGGTCCCATCCATGCACTAACCATTTTTTTTCATATTCAGCATCTATCATTGTAAATCTTACTAGATCTTATTTTTCGGGAAGTTATACATACTAAATTTACTCCATTAAGTGTTATCGTAAGCTATTAATATTTTAAAACTGAGAAAAGCAGGAAGATAGAACTAATTTAGAAATCCTTTGCGGAATGATAGAAGTTAGAGGGATGTGGAAGCTCTAGGTGGCTGGCCTAGCTATATAACAAAACTTTAACTCCAAACTACCTCACTAAAGCTCCGTTCAAAATGATGTAGAGCCTCATAATGCAAACATTGTCTGTATTCTACGCCCTAGATGGGACTCCCTTTATATTCGGGACCAAACACATAATTAACCTTACTATCAACCTGATTAAGTCTTCACGAAATAGAACAATAGCCAATTGCTCATTCCAGAGGAAAGGCCTCATATTTCTTCAGTTCTTCGCGCTCATTAAGGAAGAGGATAAGAATTACGCAAAACGTGCATCACCTTAGTGCGTTACTTAGATCGCAGGGGTTCAATGAAAAAGGTTTAGAAATGATTTAATTTTTCCCGCGGCACCTGTGTCAAAGAAGGACATTCCACAACAAAACAGGGACAATAACACAACCATTTAGTTGTCAGGAAATAAGATTTTATCTTAATTATTTCAACTTATTGCGAATAGAATGGCTATTTTTAGTTCTAGTTCCTATAACTTTAAACCTCAATGTATTTTCTCTATAAGGTATATAAGAACAAAAATAGTCTCTGCATTCATTATAAATGGAATGAATTAATGTATTATATGTTTTTAAGATATGTGCGAACAACCCATTATTTTGATTTTCTATTATTATTTTTTCTTCATATAGAGGCCTGATAGGACAAAACGAAGTATAATTAATGCTGTTTTGACTAATTTGTCATTTCTTTGGAAGCTCTTCCGTTCTTCTTTTTCTGTAATCTGCCACTAATTTTCTATCCAATCAAAGATTTTTTGTCTATATGTGCCAAGTTGTCAGTACATATTCTTTTTCTGCCGGTTCTTCTTATAATTATTTCTGCTATTGCGTTACTTGCTTGTATCGAGTTACCCATTCTATTGATTAGAATTTTAATCTTCCCCTTTTTTTCATCCTTTTCATGTTTGACAAGGCGATTTAGTTTATTTTACAAAAAAAAAAAAAAATAATAATAAAAGAAAAAAAATAAAACAGAATTATCTTATGATATGTACGACGTAGGCTGAATTTATTCCAAGAAAATGACCATCGGTTAGGGCATATTATTAATTTTTATCCAAAGTAAACCCACAATTCAGATAAACCAATTTCAAGCGCTATCGGGATAGCAGGGACATACTTCATGTTTGTACATATATATATATATATATATATATATATATATATATATACACATACATCATCTAGTGTCCGTGTTGCGGAATCAGTACCTGGAATACTTTGGTATAGAGTGCACAAGTTTACAATATTTGTAATTATTTCAAATATGTTCTTCTGGCTTCGTTCTCCCTTGATTCCGAGGTGTCTCCTTGCTTTTAATCACAGCAAAAGTGCATGTACTTAGTGTGGGAAGGATGGGACATCTCACCATTATTGTAAGAAATTAATTAATGCGTTCATAATGGCTCCTTCACGCCAAATCACGTTTATTGGTTTTGACCTAGAAAACTGAAAAAAATTAGATTCAAATCATTTTTATTCCTAATACAACGAGGCATCATTTTAGAGCCTATTCAATAAGGCAATAAGGAGGCCCGGTGGCCGTGAGTGTTAAAGCGTGAACACTTACCAAGGGGTTTGGGTTCGATTCCCACTATGGAGTGGTGACTATTCTTTAAAAAAAAGAAAAAGCATCAGCCCTATCCTGGCCAGAAAAGGGTGGTAAATTATAGATAACCCGGTCTAAAATTCTTAGCTAATAATAATGGACGTTAAAATTTAAATAAATATATTTGAGAAGAAAACTCCATAAATGGTTTAATTTTAAGTAATTTTTATTTTAAAGGAATAGTATTAGTAAATATGCATGCTCTAGTTTTGGTGTTTTATATTTTTTGCTTAAAATGCTATTTCAATTAATAGGAAATACATACATATTCATCTATATATATATATATATATATATATATTGATGGGTATATTTTCCTTCCCTGGCCGCGTCCACCTAATTACCCTATGACAACAATATCTCCTTTCTATTTGGTTACCCGCCATTATTTGGTTCTACAATTATTGATTCGTCCCTTGTTATGGTTTGACCCTGAAGCATCCAGTTATGAGTGTGTTCACTAGGTTCTTTTGTCACTCTGTTTAAAGATTAGTATTGTGCAACTATTACAAAGTGTATTCGCAAGAATTTGATCCGCTTTGGCGCGGATTAATACCTTCTTTAAGAAGAAGTATGAAAACTGGGCGCCGGAAGGAAGGAGGAAAGAGGAAAAGCCTGGAATGTATGAAGGAAGATCCTAACCTAGGCAGTACAGAAGAAGTAAGTGAAGACGTTTCCATGGCAACGGGAGATCTACCATTCACTTCAGAACCTGAGGTAACCTCTAATTATTATATTGAATTCCCTGCGGTTGGCAACACTGCTAGTTCTCAACAGCTGTTTTCACTGGAGACCAAATCAAACCCTTTCATTGAACCTCAAAGAAAAAGAAATAGATATTGTTCAAAATCAGCTGTTTTAAATACTGATTCAACACCAGTTCAACTTCATAATTCTTTCTCTCCAATTCAAAACTTAAATGATAATGACGATAATAACAATACAGAAACAAATAAAAATAGTGTTAAAATCCCACCAATATTCGTTTGTGACGCTGACGACTACCAAAAAGTTTTAAGTGACATAAAAACTATTGTAAAGTCAACATTTTTTTTTGCAACAGTGTTTTAAAAAAAATAAAAGTTACATTAACTTCGATTGACGATTTCCGTTCTTTGACCAAATTTTACGACAAAGAGGACGTAAAGTACTATACTTTCCGAAATCCCGCGGACAGAAAATTGTCGGTTATTATTAGAGGCGTGCCATACAGTATTACCGATCAAGAACTGTTTGATGAATTGTCAGAAAAATACCCTGTCTCCAAGGTTACTAGATTACTGAACAGAGAACGGTTCCCAACACCTCTTATTGCAGTAGAGCTGGAAAATAGTCCCAACGGTAAATCAATATTTAACCTAGAGACCCTTTTTTATTCAATAGTCTCGGTTGAAGAAAGGAAGCAACACAGGGGTGTTCTTCAGTGTAAAAACTGTTGCCGCATGGGACACACAAAAAATTACTGTCGTTTAGACACAAAATGTGCTAAGTGTTCGGGAGATCACAACTATTTAGCTTGCCCTAATCGAAATAGCACTGAATCCCACTGTGTAAACTGTGGAGGCAACCACTCTGCAAACTATAGAGGATGCCTGGAATACAAAAAATTAAAAAACATACTGCAAAAAAAAATAATAGCTTCTGAAAATAAATCCTTCCCCACTAGGAGTTCTAAACCCTTTCCCTCTAAACCCGCTCCAGCAAAACCTCCACCACCACCTCCAACTGAAAACCTACCAACTAACACTCATCAAAGACAAACCTCTTTACCGCGACAGAACGCATGGACTCAGCATCGTAGAACAGACGAAGAACAGACTAAAACATCCAACCTTACTGACACTAACCAAAATCCAATCAACAATATGACAGACCTACTTCTCAACCTTATAAAACCACTTATTCCAACAATAAAAGCTTTCATAACTAACTTTTTAACATCTATTTTCTCTTCTTTAAACAATGACAGTTACTAATTTGGGCAATCTCTCTTTACTTAACTGGAATGCAAACGGACTAAAAAAAAGACAGACCTTACTGACAAACTTTCTTAGCAGAAACGACATTGACGTTGCTTGCATCACTGAAACACATCTCATTAGCACTGACAAATATAGGACACCAGGATACCGAATGTACAGAACGGACCAACGATCTAGACGCGGTGGAGTCGCAATTCTAATTAAGAAACATTTAGCCCACAATAGTTTGGTTCTGCCCTCCCTTGATCGCCTTGAAGCAGTAGGAATTAGTTTGGCACTTCAAAACAGGAGTAGTGTTAATATAATATCTGCGTATAGCAGACCTGGGATTCGGCTCATACAAGACGATTTTCAAAAACTATTTACAGGGGCTCCTACGATAATGATGGGTGATTTAAATAGTAAACATCTCTCTTGGAATTGCCATAAGCAAAACAATAATGGGACACAACTATTGAGAATTACTGAAAATCTTGGACTCATTATTTCATCACCTGACGAACCTACATTTTACCCGACTCAAAGACGCTACAAATCCGACATACTAGACATAGCCATAATTCAGAACTTCCAATTGCCATTATATCATGACGTACTTACTGACTTAGACTCTGACCATTTACCTGTCATTCTTACTTTCCATGAAAGTCCAAAATCTGAACCACCCCCACCAAGACTCATCAATGGACCTATAGACTGGGGAAAATTCAAGACAGAAATGCATGACAACACGGACATTCCACTTACATACAAATCCAGTCATGACATTGACTCGACTATAGCAAAATTCATTCAAACGATACACATGGCTGTACAAAATTCTTTAAAAACGCTCCCATCAATAAGCTGTCGATTATCTAATACAACCACGCCCCCACATGTTCTAAAACTCATCCATGAAAAAAATATTCTTCGAAAGAGATGGCAAAGATCTAGAGACCCGGAACTCAAGCGACAAGTAAACCGTTTATCGCGCAATATTCGTTTTGAACTTGACAAAGACAGGATACACAAATACAGCAATTACTTGACAAACATGACTCCTGGAGACCCATCGCTTTGGGGAGAGACAAGACGACTACTAAAACAATCCTCTGAAATTCCCCCCTTAAAAGACGGACAAAACATAGTAACAACTGACGCAGACAAGTGTAGACTTTTAACAGAATGTTTTGAAAACAAACTGAAAACTGGAGACCACAACGACCCACAGACGGACATTACAGTATGTACTTCACTCTCAGAAACAAGACTAACTGACAGTACAATCGACTTCATACAGCCTAAAGAAATTTCGCTTCTCATACGTAGGCTTCCTAAAAATAAATCACCTGGAGAAGATCAGATAACGAACTCGGTGTTGAAACAGTTACCCAGGAAATGCATCAGCCTGTTAACAAGTATCTTCAATGCTTGTCTCCGGCGAGGACATTTTCCAGAAAGATGGAAACATGCCATTGTGATCTTCATCCACAAGCCTGGGAAACCGAAGAACAACGCTGGCTGTTATCGGCCAATAAGTCTGCTGAATACTCTGGGGAAACTTCTCGAAAGGCTCGTTGACGTTAGATTAAGAAGACTTCTTTTAGACAACATACCTAACCATCAGTTCGCATTTAAACCGAAGCACTCTTCTGTCCAACAATTACAAAGAGTCTCTGAAATGATAACAGATTGTTTTAATAAGAAGGAATACGCCACTGGACTGTTTCTCGACGTAGCCAACGCTTTCGACTCAGTTTGGCACGAAGGACTCCTGCACAAGCTACGGAACACCAAGCCTCCAGCTTACCTCTACTCCATCATTTCCTCCTTTCTTCGTGGCAGGACATTCCAAGGAAGAGTGAAGACAACACTCAGCACGAAAAGAACTATCAAAGCTGGTGTACCGCAGGGGGCCATACTAAGCCCATTGCTCTACATATTGTACTGCAGCGATATGCCAGAACCTGATAACTCAGCCCTTGCTACCTTTGCAGACGATACACTCATCATCACGAAGAGCACCGACGTCAAGGAAGCGATTCTTCACTTGCAAGAAGCTGCAGATGAGGTGTCATCCTGGTTCCGAAAATGGAAACTAGCAATAAATCCGGTAAAATCTTCATGTAAAGTGTTTTCTCTCAGAAAATTCCAAAATGAAGATTTACCAGAGCTGAAAATTGGTCATCACTCAATTCTCTGGACTCCAAAAGACCAGAGTATACGCTATCTCGGAGTACATCTAGACACAAGACTGACTTGGCGACATCACATACACAAAAAACTACAAGAAGCTCCCACACGACTGTTACAAATTTACCCATTAATAAATAGAAAAACTCCCCTAAAACACACCTGTGGTACACTACTATACAAATCGACAATACTACCCATACTAACGTACGCATGTCCTGTCTGGTTTGGCGCCAGAACCACACACATAAAACGTCTACAAACATTTCAAAACAGAGTACTCCGAATAGTGTCCAATGCTCCTTGGTTCGTAAGGAACAGCCAGATCCATAGAGAATTGGAGGTTGATCCATTTTTCACTCACATAGAAAAGCTAGTGCGAAAATATCACCAGACTCTTCCAGCCTCCAGCAGTTCCGTGTTTTATCAACTTGGACAAAGAAAAGCCTCGCGAATCAAACACAGACTTTATCAAGACATTTTAACCCTTTAAATTTTTATCTTACAAATATTGTTTTGTGTATAATACGTTTTGTATTGGTCCAATAAAATTGTTTTGTTTGTTTTTGACTTTTAAACTTCTAAATATGTACATATATATATATATATATATATATATATATATATATATATATATATACACATATATATATATATACACATATATATATGTATGTGTACACGCACACGCGCACACACACAAATTCATATAGATGTGTGTATATATATATATATATATATATATATATATATGATTGATTTGTGAGACGGCTTCTCTCTCCAGCGGTGTTCTTCCTCTCCTTTGCGCAATATTTCATTGGTTCATCTCCGACTTCTTCGGGCTGCTATGTGTCGTCCTCGGTGGTTGTCAAGGGAATGATTTTTTCCCGGAATTTCCCTCCTTTATAGCCCTACTTCGGAGATGAACCCGACGAAATATTGCGCAAAGGAGAGGAAGAACACCGCTGGAGAGAGAAGCCGTCTCACAAATCAATCATATCAACCCCAGCGAAGAAACTTAAAACAAAACATATATATATATATATATATATATATATATATATATATATATATATATATATATATATATATATATATATATATATATATATATTTATATATAAACTATTGTTATTGTTAATTGATGAATATGTTGGTATGACTCGAAGAACGTTTCTAATAGGGCTGGTTTTACTCAAGTTTTTAATGTATTTTATACAGAGCGGTATACCTTTTTTATCAAGAAACTTTGATAGCCGTCAACTGAATTTCTATAGAATGCTTTTTTTCCCGAGAAACTAACTATCTTATTATATAAATTACATTGATTACATTTGTCTGATGTATACTAGAACTCTGATATGTTTTTTCTACTATTAATAGTTTTCAGAAAGAAAAACTGACGTATTTTCAAGTTGGGAAGGTAACATACTTACCCTATTTTTCTCTGAAATTCCGTTTTTTTATTACAGTACTAGACTTGTTATCCGTTATTCAAATAATACCTTTTCCACAATCGATGCTATAATAAATTTAATTCTCTTCTGTGTGTATCTCACTCCTCTTTTCTGCATTTCCAGTTTATCTATGATTGACGAATGTCACCTAAGACCTACAGGGAAGAACGTTTCTATACTAAAAACAGATAATCTAAACCATCAGTATTTTTCTTGTTTTGAGAAACGATTTTCTTGTGCGCGTTTAAATCATTAACCCTTTCGATGCGACGCCCGAGAATACTTGCCGAAGAAATATGTTCCTCAGAGGCGACGCCCGAGTATTCTCGCCACAGCTGTATCTCTTGATTGCGAACCCTCTTTAGCCTCGAGAGTGTACCGAGTGCTCTAGCAGGAATGGGGGATAGTTGCTGGTTTAACCCTTAACAGGTAACATACAAATTTTGAACGTTGTATGTAACATGCGTCTGTGAGACGGGTGCACGGCAAAAATATTCTTAGGGCATTTTTTTAGTGAAACTGTAAATTATAAAGGAGTAGATGATTATAATAATAAACAAAAAACATTTTCATTGCTACATTTAAAAATCACGTCTAAAAACAAGCTGTGGTTTCGGAATGAAGTAGAAACAGAAATATAGGAAAGAAAACTAAGTAAACTTTGTTTTAAATGGTTATTGTAGGTTTGCTGCGTACCTAAATTGTTCTAAATAAATCGTTTCATGTAATACACGTCCTCGTTTACGTAAGAAAAACATTAAAATGATGATTAGTAACGAACGCTTGATGATAAGTACGTAAAAAAAAAAAAAAAAAAAAAAAAAAAAAATACGGCTTCGTACGGCCGCCCTAGGAGAGGGAGTTTGGTCCGCCTGTGGAGGAAATAGGCAGCTAGCCCACGTCGCATCAAAAAGGTTAAATTGAATAGGAGATATCCTTGCTCCTTCTGTCATTTATCAGGCTGTGCCGTATGAAATATCAGTTTTTTTTATTTTTTTTACTTTGCGATTTAATCCTTTCCCTTTTTTATTTCATTATTTACAAACATCATTATTATTCATATAGAATTAAAGCTCTTTTATTCCTATTATTTAATCAGTAACTTGCGTACTGTGTTGTGAGAACGATCCTCTGAGGAAAAAAAAAACTTATATTATGACGGACCGAAATCCGTATTATTTTTCGTTATGAATTTAAGCTCGGTCATAGCGCTGCTGAGGCGTGTATGAACATTAACACGGCGTTCGGGGAGGGAACGGTGAATGAACGAACTGTTTACCGGTAGTTTTCCAGGTTTAAGTGGAAATTTTGACCTTGACAACGAGGAGCGAGGAAGGCCAGAAACCAAGCTTGACAATGACCACCTGAAAGAAAGGGTTGAAGCTTGTCCCTCATAAAGCACTAGGGAGTATGCTAAAAAAGTTGGAGTCGGAGCCACGACAGTTTCAAGACATTTGAAGGAAATCGGCAAGTCCAAAACTGACATTTCATACGATACAGCTTGATACAATATATTGCGGCCGTTATATATATATATATATATATATATATATATATATATATATACATATATATATATATATATATATATATATATATATATATATATAGAGAGAGAGAGAGAGAGAGGGTTTTAAGAAGAGTGAGAGAGAGATAGGTGAGAGTAAGCTGGAGTCGAGAGGGTATCAGGACACACATGGCAGAGAGTGAAGGGAATAAGGATAAACGGCGCCATTTCTATTCATGGCGTAGGGAGTGGGGAGGTTGTGCCCCATCCCCCCTTTATTGAAAACCGGGAACTCCGCCAATATTATTATTGGCCAATAAAGGTTTCCTATGGCTCTCTCAATCAATAGCTATGTGCGGTTTGTCCTATCCAAAATTCATTTTTGGAGTATTGTCTCCAGACTTGGTCTAATAATGTATCACTAAAAGTCAAAATCATAGATTGATAAAATGTGCATTAAAAAATCACAAGAAAATGTCACTTATATATCTGTGTTTTCTTCGAAAAACGTTTTGAATACATAGAAAGAAGCTTTGTGCGTGAAAATGTTGGTTATGAATAATTCAAAGTTTCAGACGATTGCCTAGAGTATACAAGCCACTTAATAATTAATACGAATTTTAAAAGTCGTTTTTCTTAAAATTATAATTTTTTGAGTTAATAAATTCAAATCAAATCCTGAAAGATAGCAGCCAGCACATAAACATAATATTTTCTGACTTTCAGAACACTAAACTATACAATATCATTTGAAGACATCTGTGAATAAGCAGTTCTGTTTTGGAATTTTCAAACCTATGTTTATGGGACAATGCTGGTTCATTAGTCCAAACAGGCACAATTTTGGAAGGGTGAAATTGCCGAAGCTTGGATTACAAATTAGCATTTGATGATTTCTTGTTCCCCAATTTAAGCTTAAATATATACATTTTTAAAAAGAAATGGCTGTTAAACATTCAAGGGTTATGGCTAAGTTGCACATGCAAAAACGGACAATTGTAAGCAGATACTTACCTGAAATATTAGTCATAAATTTCCGATGGTTAAAAAGAAATATGATATTTATTGTATCGGTTGTTATATTGACAAATGCTATCAATTTCTGCAGCTCCTCTCTTCCGCCCAAGGCTTTGTCCGCGTGGATAGTGACTTAGGGCAGACTTTTTGGCTATATCTTATGGTTTATTTTGGATTATAAACAGCGTCATATGGGTATTTTAAAAAAAAAAAAAAAATACTTCTTTACAGTGATGCTTCTCTATACACGATAATAGACGTATAGCCATCCGGGATCAAGCATACAAGCTGCTAGGATTGCTAAAACGTGACAGATCCACTAAGCTGACCCCTTAGGGATTGTTAAACCCTAGTGCGTATAGAGTGTCAGAGAGACAGCAGACCTACAGACAAAAATTCTAAAACTCATTGTTTTGGGTACTATTGCTTTGATGAAGGCCCCAATAGTATTTTTCCCATGTACCTTCCATGTACGGTCAGCGATCCGTTAGAATTTTATTATATGTATTGATAGATTACGGGTGGTAGTGGCAAGTTGGTTATTTGGGTCCAGAGGTAACCCCCCCCCCCCTTCCTAATGAACTGATTTAGTTTATTTTTACAACACATTTTTCTATTAATATGTCCACAACGAATACCGAGTTTCGTTGCAATACTACAATAATTCCAGATGAACCAATTTTTCTGGTTAACGAACTCGTTCAATCATTGGCTAAGGGAATACTATTTACCTAGTTTCGTGACGAAAAAACAAAATACACTGGTTTGTATCGTGTTAACGGTAGTTCATGAAATGTTTAACGTGATTTTTTACATTGGCATAAATTTTTTATTTATGAACCGATTGACATGTAACCGGTAACACTAAATGTTAAGTGAAGTTTACCACAATACCTATATTAATCAATGCCGTAACTAAATCGAAGAAGCCGTGTCTGAGATTAGCGCGCACTGACAAACAGATAAACAGACAAAAATTCTAAAAATCATTGTTTTGGGAACTGTTGCGTTGATAAAGGCCCATAATAGTATTTTTTCCAATATATGTTCCATGTACGGACAGCGATCCGTTAGAATTTTATTATATGTATAGAAAAATAGAACACCAAGCCGGGGTTAATCGATATATTACCCTATTATATACTTCAACCAAATTGTCAACAGTACATTAGCTTTTCACAACTTTCTATTGAATTTAGATAACACATAATTATGCCTAAAAGTAGATAATTATTCATGTAAAATTCTGATCAAATAAATTTGTTTTTTCCAAGTAATTATGATACTCATAATTTTAATGTTTAGGAGAAGCCGAGAGACCGGGAACAGGGAAGGAGAGCCCAGGTCCATATCGACCTTTCTTCGATGACGTATCACCAAGGAACGTCACAGCTGTAGTTGGTCAGCCTGCAGTTCTACATTGCAGAGTCAAACATGTTGGAGATAGAACAGTAAGCAAGAACTCATATATTTCAATTTTATTTTATTTTGTTTACATACTAGAAAACTTACAAAATTAGAAAACAATAAACAACTAAAATTGAATCTCTCCATGAATAAATAAACGTCTGTAAAATTTACAACTTTATATTTCCTCTGTAACTGCGTATTTGACGTGCCGCTGCACCGACCTTAAAAGAACAAGAGGAAAGCTTTAATAATAAAAATTAGTTTATGGTTAAGTGGGCTACCCAACATTATTGGGTTGCTGGGTACACTATGCTCATCATGCTTGGTATGATGGTGTAAGCAATTCACATAAAGTGGAACCGATTTTTTTTTTTTTTTTTTTTACAGATAAACCTGTTGGATTAATATGCTTGAGTCGGCTGAAGTTTCTTGGCAGAAGTTTTTCTAGATTCGTACTTGTAATTGTGCCTTTTGCAAAACTAGCACTTTTTCGCAAAGTTTCTCGGCCCATATTTTTCCTGTAACACGTAAATTATCTTGAAGATACTTTACGAATTTCCTGTACTTTTCGCAGGCCATTAACTCCGCTTGCTCAGGATCTTCCGTCTCAAATCGAACGTACATTACGTGAAGAACGTGGCCCAGATTACTGTGCTGTGACAAGGCTACAATGTGTGCGAATTAACAAGAACCTTGTTCGTCAATGGCTTCTACTTACACTTCTTCATGGCTTTATTGTCATTATCTTCGAGAAGAGGCATCAGCGTACGTTAAATGTTGCCGAATAACCAGGAGGTTATTGTTTAAACAACTACAGTTCTCAAGTACGGAAGTTTCAATATCTCAGCTGTATTTGCGAAACAGATAATTTTATTTCTTGAAATTTATTATTCTATTTCTTTATTCGCATATTAAATTTTAAAGGGTGGCCATGTATTCACACTACATAATGGGGGAATTTACATCGAATAACGTCGTATATCATGCTCGGTATATATGTTGTGCGTGAATGTGTCTCTTTGTTAGATATTTCAAATGTATCTACTATTTTATAATATTTCGTTTATAAATAAACTGTTTCGATAACAAAAAAAAAATCGATTATCAATTTTCTTGTCATAATAAAATGTTTTAAGTTAATTGACACAGAAATCAATGAATTCTAACGAACGAAGTGAACGAGAGTGCTGCGCAGTGCCAACATGGTGACACTCATCTTTCTGATAGCTTAGGGCTGAATTTAAAAGTGCATTGCAAAATGATCATCTATTTTATGCATTAAGAACGTTACTGGATCATATTACTAATTAAATCATTTTTTTATATGAAGTTTAGGTTGCACGGTGCAAAGGCACTATGTGGGCTGTATTCTGACTAGTGGTAATGGCTTTTCTTTGGGAAATAAAAAAAATGCATATTCTAGCTTAAAAAGGTAACCTATAGGTAACCCGTCCCAAGATTCTGTGACAATTATAAATGGATGGTAACATTGAATAATTAAATTAAATTGTTAACATTGAAATAATTAAATTATTACCCTTTTTATATTCTTAACGTTTCTATATTATTTTTATAATTTAATATTATTTGGTATTTTGTATTTTCGCGGTTACTCGTTATTATTCAGGTACAATCAACCAGTCTTTTATCATGATAGTGGCCACAATTTTTGTTTTTAAGCCACATGGTATATGATAGTGGCCACAATTTTTGTTTTTAAGCCACATGGTATATGATAGTGGTCACAATTTTTGTTTTTAAGCCACAAGGTATAAAGCAATCCCATTACCAATTAAATAATTGATATGATTCCCACTAGTGTTAGTGGCTTTTCTTTCGCAATAGCACACTACCCCGTCCTGGGGTGGTAACCTTTACGTAACCCTTCTAAAAATCTGTGTTATGTATAAGTGGAAAATTTAAATAAATAAATTATATAATTACTTTAGCTGTCCACAATAATTGCGGAGTGAAATATACTGTTCCTGTAAATAATATACATGAATCGTTCATCTCTTCCATGTTTCTTAACAGCTGACGAAACTACTTAAATTAGATATGTGCACTAACTTATATGAATACAAAATATACTCTAACCAGTATAAAAACAATATATATATATATATATATATATATATATATATATATATATACATATATATATATATATATATACTAACCTATATAAATTTAATATATAAACTAGAAAATATATGAATAAAAAATATACATTAACCTATACAAATACAGTATATACACTAACCTGTATGAATACAAAATATACACTAACTTATATTAATACAAAATATATAATAACCTATATAAATACAAAATATACACTAACCTTTATAAATACAAAACTTAAAATTTACAGTACGATTAGTAATTATAGGTTTTTTAGCACATTCAGCTACAGTTATGCAGCTCTTTCGTGGCGGTTTTTTTATTGCAGTAAATTATTTGCAATTAAGTGGCTATAATTCTGTACAATTTCCTTTATCATATCCAGATATGTAACATATCCACTGGAATCAATACCTGAGTTTTGCAGACGGTGGTTTTTGACTAACCAAGCAAAACTTGTAAGTAATAAATAATTGTTGGTTTAAAGCCACAGTCTGTTGGAGCAAAAGCCGGTAGATAGAAGGAATGATTTATCGAGAAAAGTGGCTCACGCTGATTCATATGCAATCATGTTTGAAATTCAAACCTATGTACATTGGACTCCGGTAACAGGTCCCAGGACCTGCAGTATCCCTCGCGGTATTCATGACCTTTCTGGGATGATTAACTTTACACGAGTCAGCTTGGCTTATGGATTCCAGCCAAAGCCCAGCAGTACTCCGTCTCCCTTACATTCTATACATAGTTCAAGCTCAGAATTCCGATTCAGTGGTACTGAGTTGCTTTATTAGACAATATTAAAAATATTTCAACTTATTTAACCACTGTATGATGTACAGGGAGTTATACGCCTTCACTGAATTTATTTTAAACGCTTAGTTGTTCAGAAATAAGAAGCCCTCAGGCTGATATTTGAGCCCAGATCCTCTAGTTGTACAAATTGTAAGTTGTGATGCGTTCTGACTTAAGATGCCTGTCTTAGTATCACGCCGCCAGTGGTGCCAGTTGGCCGACGTTGGGAAAACGAAACTTATAAGTACTTGAATCTTTCTGATTTTGATATAATTTATTGTTTGGTACTGGGTCAAACGAGACTACTACCAAAAATCTAGTATTCAATTAAAAAAGTCACATTTTACTCAATGGTGAAGAGATGTATAATTCCAAATGAAACTTGGAGAGCTAAGAGTAGAATAAAGTAATAATTTTCCTCAACGTATACACTTTATTTTTAAAATAAAGTGTATACTCTGCACTTAACCCTTTCAGAATCAAAAAAGGCTTACAGTGAAGGGTTCTCCAGTACGGGTAACCCGCACCCACTCTCAGGCCCCCAGCACGGGATCTCCCCCACTCTTGCTCATACGCCTGGACTTTAATTGATCTCCTCGTCAAATTTAAACTCGTCTCTTCAATTCTGATTTTTCTTTTGCTAACTAGCTTTAATAATTTTTATTTGTCTTGAATTAATATTGAGTTTGAATTATATTTAAATTGAATAACATAGCATAAAAAAAGGTATATCATATGCGCGTAAAAACAAAAAAATGCACAATTATTCATGCAATTTGTATAAATAATAAATGCTATGATTAATAAATGAGTGAGATATATACTCAATAAATACGGCCAATAAGTTTCCAATCCTCCTTTTTCATACGTTGCTTTGGACACAACACCGGTGAAGTTAAAAACTTAACTAAATAGCTCACATGGCCAAAAACGTTTTTCAAAAGCCCTCTAGTGACAGGCAGGAATACTAGTAGTACGCGAAGGAGGGAAATCAGGAATACTAGAACAGTGCTAAAAAGGGTGTGTGACATACGGGGAGCTCTCGACTGCTGGCCAAGTCGATATGGTTGGTGGATCTCATTGTTAATATTCAGCTACTCATTATATTAACTATTTACAGGAAATGACAATGGAGAAGTCGTTTTTCGTAAATTCAAACATATGTATTTACACTGTGTACGGATATGGCGATATTTATAATATAGCAACTAGAATAAATGCACTTATACATAATACTAAGCGGAGGCCATATTTAAGTACCGTTTTTTTTTCTACCTCAAATAAATTAAGGAGAATTGAGTTTCACTACAAATATCTTCACAACCTAAATTTCTTTTCAAAATATTATTTTACATTTCACTAAAAACTGTGAGTTTTTTTTACTCGTTGAGAATACGGTATATTGGGATCAGAAATTCTAATAAAATGGGAAAACAGTAATAGAGCAGTATTCTAAAAGTATCTATAAAATACGTTAGTTCAAACGCCTTCGGTTTGGGAGTTTTTTTCCTGCCAGAACCACCTAGAGTGTAGTAAGTTAATCTAGTTGAAGGCGCCAGAGCCTCGCGTAGACACCATTGGGTCATATTTCTTTAATTACAAACAATTTAATTCTCATAAAAGTCTATTAATTCATACAATTTATACAATTAATTCATACAAGGATTAAAATTATGTCATCTGTTATCGTCCAATTTACCTCTAGTAATCGAGTTGACTACTCTTTTGATCAATTTATTTCAAGAAACTAAAGTGTCAGAGGAAAATGTTATAATAATTGTTGGAGGGCTGTTTGGAGAGGAACAGTGGAGGGTTCGGAATACTGATGAGTGAAGGTTACATCAAAACTTGGCAGGGCCGATGTGTTTTCGCCGTCATTCCATCCAGCTTCCCCCTTAAATCATTCCAAAACTTGTAAATCTCTCGCAAGGAAAACTTGGCTGAGGAATCCTTCTTCCAGCCTCTTCAATAATACGAAGTCCACGTCTATTGGGAATCTCAAAGGATTACATTTTGATTCATTCCTTCAATATAATCGAGCATAATTATACAAAGACTTTAATCGGATGATATAAGTCCGTCACGCATGAGCTGCATTACCTCAGCATGCTAATAGAGTACACAGCATACCTGATTAATTTGCTAAAAATAAAATATATAAATTTAAAATAGACATGAATAGCTCTCCTATATTTGTAATGAACTAATGAATAAATTTTTAATTCGGTTCTGGAGTAAACCAGAGGAGGCTGGAGTAATGAGCCTATTTTGCTTTTATTCACAACAAATGTAGTCATGAGTGTGGCATGATATGCAAAAAATTAAAAAATAACAGCCGCTCTCTGGCAAATTTATAATTTGGTATCTGGATCAAATCTCATTCCTGATGGTCCGATACAGTTTATCATTCTCGTTAGATGAGCACGATGAATACCGATTTTTGTTGTAAAATAACACCCCCAAAAAAACTAACGTTGAAAAAAAAATGACCATTGCGCCAAGATTTGGCCTTTAATACCTTGCAGAACCTAATAATATCCTCTCTCTTATTAATGAGTAAATAAATATTATAAGTCGTCTAAAAATTTAATTTTGGTAATGCGCAAATAACTAAGGCGGTATTATTAGGTTCTTGACAAGGTATTAAGTTCCTAAAACGGCACGATATTATATCATAACTTTCAGAGGCTAACTGTTTTTGGTAAGGGACTGTATCTTGGCATTTTATTCAACGTTAGTTTCTTCAGGTGATATGACTACCTACGTTTTGTAAGAGAATTCTGTGTTGGCGCCGTCGACGTTTGACTTGAGGAGGAATGATGGGTTTCCAAAGGAACAACAAGTACAAAATGGGTAACCCTACTCGGAGCGGAGTTTTTAACTTTTCACGATTTTTCGATTTTTTCCTATAATAACACCCTAATGTCTATAATCCTGCCAAATTTCAGGTCTGCAGATTTTCGGGAAGTGCATATAATTTTGATGAGTGAGTTATTTGAATTACGATTACCCATCGACCATATCTCAGAAATGATTCAATGTATACTTATGAAACTTTCCTATTTTTCTCACACTTAATCATAATTTGTTTCCGATCCTCTCTCCTGCAGTTATAATTATTTCGGGATGCTATATACCAAGTATCGCGACGAAAAAAAAAATCGTGGCCACTATCGTCTTAATAAAAACACGCGCGAATATACTTATTTATTTCGGGGGCAGTAGTGATTGTATCAGTGATTCAGCACATGCGCATAACTCCTTTGCCTTCCTATTGGAGGATTCCGATGACCAATTGCATTGGTTCTTGAAATCGCATAGCATGTAATGCTTAATAAAGGTAAAATGTCCAAAAACGAGAGAGAGAGAGAGAAAAGGAATAAAATATGTTTGTTTACAAATATCGTTGTTTGTTATCCTTCATAACCTGTAAAACAGTCAACTTTAATGCTTAATAACTTTTTTCATAGTTGAGAGAATTGATTTTGATCATATTAACCTTTTTATTAATAAATATTGCTTGCCATTATCTAATATGGATTATAACCGTAGATAACGTAGTCAAGTAGTAGTAGATAACCAGCAAAGAATCTATTAGCTAATCAGTAAGCTTATCAGCGAGTACGAGTAACTGTTATAAATCACTACTGCTACTTCAAAAGTAACTGGATGTGGTCTTCGCAAAAAGAACCCACGGGTCATAATATCGATATCTTCTGGGAAGGATCGATGAATATATCAAAAAGTTTTTGAAAACATTTTTATTATGGAAATATCAATAGGAACCTTCGAAAAGAACTTGGAATACTGAAAATGCGACTGGAGGATAGCAAAACAAAATGAATGTACATTTGCAGGAGTGACCGTTGAATACCTTTATAACGCCCCAGTTGCAGGAACGGCGCAATCATGTTTTCATATCGTTCTTAACTCTCATGAGATCTAATAATCTCATTCTAATCTCAACTGAACTTGTCACTTCCATATTTCATGGAACCACATCTTTATGTTAACATGCATTATTCAGCGTTAATTGATTTAGTGTATAATAGTCATCTCCTAGCCGTATTTTTATGAAGTCTACGGTGTCAATGATGACGGCTCGACAACATACGTTGATATTGCGTTTTGAAGACAAATCAAAGATGCCCCCCCCCAACAATAAGGTGCGAGACAAATGATCCCCTGCCCCCCTGAAGGAGTCAATAGAGAAAAAGCAACCTTCTACTCCAATTGGAAGCATCGAATTCTACCAGCGAAAAATCCAGAAAACATTCCGAAGAAGCCTACGGTTTGTAGCGAGAGGGCAATCACATGGCTAACTTGTGACTTCCTATAAAACCTAGCGCGGTCCCATACAAAGTCTGTATCCTTGCTGAATCAATCTTGATAGATTCCCTAGGCATACTGAACTACCACATATACGGAAACTTAACAGCTACTTATCAATCTGTCGTAATTCATTTCCTCAGATTTATTTCCAGACTCACAAAACTAATTCCAAAAATATAAAATTTCATTAAAAAAAAATAAATAAATAAATTTTGACCAATTGTAATGAATTTTCAAAAGATTGATAAGTATGCTGTGTGTTAGCAACGCGATATATTTGAGTCTTTCTTTTGTTTTTAAATAACTACATTAATTGTTTTTAATTTAACAAGCAAAAAAAAAAATAGGTACATACAAAGAAAAGCATTCTGATTTTTTAAATACTTGTTTCACTCTTTGTTTGAAGGTCTAACACAATTTACAATAATCTCACAATACAAAGCTATGTAAGTAGAACATTTTTGTTTTGTAGTTTTAATAAAGCAGAAGATCAAAACGCACTTGCTAACAATATTCTCAGAAGAAACGTATTTAGTACATTCCCGAAGTTTCACGCCTCTTAAGGGAAACTTAAAATAAGTGTGATAGTGTTTCGACTTTAGATAATCCCCGCAGACAACAATCTCTTTTGAATGAACTACAATCTGATTATGTTACGTTCTCGTCTTATTCAGTTTATAAATCTTCATTTAGTAGCGCCATTCATAAAAAATGTCTTGTACGTTTATATTTATAATTGAAAGTGTATCCTTTTGAAACATTTACCAAGATTTCAGTAAGTAAAAAAAGAAGAAAAAAAAAGAAAAGAAAACTGTCCTAAAAGCTTTTTAAGCTGATGGATCCGAAAGTAAACATAAACACGAAAAGGGTATAAGTTCTTCCCCGCTGCCCTTCCTACAGAAGTGCACTCTCGCCATCATTCGTTTTTCTTTCTGTTTTCTTCAAGGCCTTATTTTCCACAATATAAAGTATTTGTGGAATTAAAATTAATTTTGTTTCTTTTGACAGCCATTTGTGTGTGCAGAGATGCGTCGTTCCACACTTAACATGCATTGCGGAAAAAATAAAAGATATTTTAGAAACCAAAACGATTAGCATAAAATTGGTTAAAATTTTTGTTCAAAATATTTTGTTCTAGATATTAAGGAATTCAATGAAAATCAGATATAAATCCGTTTTCTTTCTAGAGGACTTGTAGATTTTGGAACTTTCTTTACACTATAAATACACGGTGTATACCAACGAGATTCACCTAAAATTGAAATAACAGAGAAACGAAGTTAGCCAAAAATATGCCAAGTTCTTTAGTTCTATGATTACTATTTATTTATTTATTTAAGAGCTTCGCAACTATGGTGATGAGCTCTTAATCAAACAAAACATAAGTCAAATTTAAATATTAGTATGAACAAACGAAAAGAGAAAATTAAATAAATCAAAGGTTTGAACAAAACATACACAACATTAATTTAACACATCTGGTTTAGATGGAATATATACAATTAACAGCTGTGCTAATTACTGCTTCCTTACATTAAAATAAGGTACGAAAAAAAGAACTATTAACAAATAAGTATACTATCTACTTCTTCTTAATGTTTTCTGTGTTTCCTCTACGTTTTATAGGTTCTGTGATTTTTATCGACGATTTCTGAGTACGAGGTTTCGGTAATTTGTTTCTTTCCAGTTCCTTGGGCGATTCTTCTCTTCGAGGAATCAGTAGTGTTCAAAACTATCAGCCGCTATATCTTGAAGAGGAAGAGGCTCAGCTGAGTTGGAATTAGAAAAGGTTAACGATGCCAGTTCTTCTAGATTTTCCAATCTTTTAAACATATGTTCTACAGAGCTGAGTTATTCATGGATGATTCCACGTTCTTTCTGTGAGCCCGCAATTACTATTTCATTTTCTTCTGATTTCGGCTTTATTATATGAGGAAAATCTTGACGGCTGTTTTCGATGGGTTTGGTTAGTTACAACAGAAATTGGAGTTGTAAAACATGTTGAGCTTTCTTCTTTATTGTAGGAAGTAGATATAATTTTATCTGGTTCTTCATGCAACATGGAGACTCTGTTGATGTTAGTAGACTCATTTTTGAAGGTTTTGAATGAAACAGTATTATTGTGTACTTCCTTATTTTCAGTAGGATTTTGACGTGCTTGGGGACATACAGCAGCCAAATGGATGCCCTCTGCAAATAAAACAACTGAGTTTTTGTAAATCAATGAATATCTTCCACTGTTTATCTGCTACTTTTATAACCAAAGAAGAAGATAGCTTTTCAATGCCTTGAGGATTGATATACAGCTGCCTTCTATGACTTAGCACATGTGCTAACCGTGGATCATGAAGGCCAGCTTTTAAACATTTCACAGGCGAAACGATTTCAATTCCAAGGCTAGTTAACGCTTCTTCTATGGCTTCATTAGGGATTTCTGGGAAAACATTTGACACAATAATCCTTTTCCCTGGCTCTAGGAAACGCTTCAATAAAATATAATGTCCTCGAATATTTATATTCCGCTGTTGGTTGACTAGTTTATCAACTTCGTTCCTACTGTTGAAATGAACACAAAACCTGCTTCCGGATATATAGGAAGCAAATTTAATAGATTTTGCATAAACTATTTCTGCCAAACTTAAAAGATATTCCTCTTGTGTTATGCCTTTTCCTGTATTTAACACTATAGCGTAATCGCTACAGCATAAGGCATTATCTTGTTCAGCATTAGAGGTTATACCCACAAACGATTCCATTACTTTAATTTTTTTCTATATAGCCTTGTTATTTGATAAAAAAAAAACTGTTACTCACTTAACTTTCGTTTATAAATCCCTTGTTTGTAACAATATACTATTTATATATTCAACTAACCGAGGGCATTCTTCACAGAGGTATACATAGCGTTCACTTGTTTAATAAATATACAAAGTTTCATAAAAATCGGCTCCGGATACTTGGGGATGTTTCCTTGTCAGTTTGTCGTCATATATGTACCTTCGGATTATCTAATCATTCGGAACTGAGATATTCAGTTAAAACAGCCGTCTTCTTTGTGGATGATGGAAATGCTGGGTTTATATTGGAGAATAGTTTCAGTAGATCATCATAATACCAGTACATTTTGAATTCTATCATTTTTTAGAAAGGTTTGTGTGAAGTTGCAATAATACACTACCTACTGATAATTATGTGTTATCCTTAATGCCAAACCTTTCTGCTTTTATAATATATCTTAGGAAAACACTTCTATCTCAGAACTTGTTCAATCGATGCTTACACCTTGTTGCATAGTCTAGAACTCGAGCTAGGATTCGTTAAAATAGTGTTTTGCTTGCAGCCATGCGTTATATTTGCAGTTTTGATAATAGACTCGGAATAGAGAGAGTGGGTGTTGCTAATGGACTTTGCAAAGCGGTTGCGGCTCCAGAGAGAGAGAGATCCGCTAACACAAATGGCTTCGCTAATATTCCCTTGTATCGGCTATATTTGGACTTAGTTTGCTGCAGGAGGTTTATTAACGGGGCGAGAGCGTTCTGTCTCTCGTTAGCTACTCCATTACATGGTTTCTGGACCTGATAGGATACGAGAGCTGTTCAAATGAACATTTTCGCTCAATGGATTATTCTGATTAGTTTTTCTATCCATCTAGGAAATGTGACTATATTTGGGACGAGCCATAGATTAAACTATTAATGGAATGACATAGCTAGCTGCTGACCGGAAGGACTGGCTAACGTGGCTCAATGTAAGCCCACGCTAAAAGCAATAAGCGGAAGGAAAAGGACGAAGAACGGTAAATTGTAGTAAAAAAATCATACCTACTGGAAATGCTAAACAGTAAAAACCAAAACTGGATGGTTGTTTTTGTTCAATTCCGTTTCCGCAGGAATTCGATTTCCGAAAATTCAATTAATACTTAATTTACGACAACTTTATTATTATTATTTATTTAGTAACTATTTTGTAGCATGAGTAGCAAATGCGTTACAGCTTGTTGAATATAGACAATTTTAAACCGAACTGAGTGGAAGAGAGGGTGAGAAGGGGGAGCAGGGGGGAGAGGAGGGGAGTGAGTGGCAGCAGTACATTTATGTATCTTTACACTTTATATAAAAGAATTTCCGCTAAAATTAGCCATTTTTAAAAAACAAAAAAAAAATAATACATTTTTGTGGCTTTTGGCTGTCAAAAGTTCTCCCCAGGTCGGCTATGTTTGATAACTTGTTATATATATATATATATATAGTCATACTAATATGTACTAATTAAAAAAAATAAAATCTTGTAACCCACCTTTTGCAAGGTAGGCCATTTTTCTATAACTATTGACTGGACTAATAGTTGAGCGGTGCAACCACAGTGCCTGAGAGCCCACATCCAGAGTAATACTTTTAACGGTGCATCGACAAATCCAGGCCATTAGTGCCGACATCCAGGGTGTAGCTCCAGCATCCAGGGTTTCTTGATAAAAATGAACAACAATTTCTTTTAAGTTGATATATTGTTTCAACCAGGATTTATATAAGAGTTTTTTTTCTCTGCGGTGAACACGTTCCCACATTTTTTACATTTAATATAAGACTAAACTGGCAGTCTTTCTAATATTGCTTAATATTTCTTTAGAAGCATCCTGCAGATCAAATAGAATCATTTGCCCGAGGATTGATACCGTTTTCTTGGATTTATCTAGATGTTTTCAAATTTGGAAGACAAAATAAATTGTTGGATCTAAAAAAAAATCTTTGGAATCGGCAAATTTCGGCAAACTAAATTGCTGACAGTACATTATACTTGAGGCAAACTTTAAGCTCTAAAAAACTTGGGATGTTTGCAGATGAAGTTTTTTTGCTATGCTCTATCAAAATTTTGTACATAAGAAAAATGTCAAAAATTAATGAAGAATAATTCAGGATAAATAATAAGGGAGTAATTACCCGTAATCAATTATATCAGACAAAAAGGAATAGTTTTGACGTAATTTTTTTCGGATGACTTAATAAAAACACGGTCCTATCTTCAACGAGAGAGGTTCAAACTAATGGTTGGTATAAAACAGATTTTGAAGACTTTGTCTTGTTTATAATACTGCTAATGTGTTTGTGGATCAACATAAAGCTAATATTTATTAGTTTTATACGATTTTAATTCCTTGAATAGTTTCTAAACTTAGCTAGAGGATTAAAAATTAAATATAAGAAAACAAAAATTCAGGTTTTTGTCCATTGGACGTTACACTGTGCGACGGTGGGGATCGAACCCCCCATCTCCCGCTTATGAATCTAAGGCGCTAGCCACTAGACCACGGGAGACCCCCCAGAATAATACTTTTCGTAAAACAACATTAAGCCAGTATATACGCTAACTCTCGCGTGAATTATTTTTTACCCCATAAACAGTTTCGGATCCGAGATTGGCATAGGCCCTCGCTTTTCCAGAAATTTATATCAGGCCAAAAATAAAAAGACCTTTGTAATTTGTTTAATTGTTTTGGATAATACTTACAATAAAGGATATACAAAAAGTCCGTCACGCAGGAGCTGCATAACTAAGCACTTTCCTCAGAATTTGGGTAGTATAGACTGCTTTCCAGAACAATTTGCTTAAAATATCCTACATAAATAAAATAAAAACGTGAATAGTTCTCATTTTGTAATCAGTAACTGATCAATTATTAATTTGCATCCAGAGTTATGTTTACACATGGTACCTACTACACTACGTAATAAATACAAAAATCCTCATATTATCGTATTTTGATCTAACGCAGGAACAGGATACAGTCACTCTAGTGGTAGAAAGCGCTCCTTGCGGCGGCTTTGTGAACCTACGTCTGCCGGCTTTTCTATTCAAATATATTACAAATTAAACCCCCGCTTTCCGATTGACCGATTCAGCTCATTTTTACGACACTTCTTTCTCATGAGTTACCCACGACGTATACCGCGTTTCGTTACAATACAGCAGAAATTACGACCGGTATGAGTATATTAGGAATTTGGGTCCGGAGTAAACCCCCCCTTCTAATGAACCGATTTAGTTCATTTTTATATCTCACTTTTCTCTCTATATTAACACTAAGAATACCAAGTTTCGTTGAAATATAACAAATATTACGGCTGACATAGTCAAATAAGTGTTTTGGGTTCGGGGTAAACCCCCCCCTTCCGGTGGACCGACTTTGGTGGTTAACAAACTCGTTCAATCGTTTGCTAATTGAATGCTATATACCAAGTTTCGTGACGAAAAAACAAAAACTCTGGCCGCTATCGTGTTAACAGACACATATATATATATGCATATATATATATATATATATATATATATATAGATATATATAAATTTTAACGGGGGTCATTTTCGGTGTCTACTAGGTAGGATCGATAAAGATTTGAAGAAATTTTTCAAAAATTCCGTCATGAGTCCAACCTCAGTAGCTACTTTCCTTCGGAGGAAAGTGCTAAAATGCAATATAATTTACAAGCTCAGTTCACGTTGCAGATTAGAGAATCGTAAAATTACTTTATAGACGAAAACTAATGCTCCAAACACATCATCGCAGGGGAAAAAGAGAGAAGAATAAAGGTGCCATTGTTTCGAGAGGTCTTTTGGAAAATCCGAGACGAGGAACAATATCTCGCTGGAAGGGAAAGGCGTAGCACATATATAAAATAATGTAAGCCTAGAGCTCATGGAGAAGGTTATGGGCTGAGTAAGAGGTGGAGGGGGGGGGGGTATGGCATGAATTTACGCCGGTACGCCCCATTAACCATCGACCACTTCCCATTCTCTGACGTACTTCTTCTTGAGTACAGCAGGAGTGCCTGATTCTTATAGAAACATCGCGTCTTACTTCCAACCACATCGATTCTCCTACGTACAGAACATGAGTCCAATTCTGGGAGATAATATATCTGCAATTAAGAGCAACGATATTCTGGCTGCCAAAGTGAATGACACAATGAACGAGTAAATTGAATTAATGAATATATTTGTCCCTTCAGAATAAAATGTTTGACACAAAAATGAAATAAATGATGTCCAACGGTATTTATTTAATAATGTTTACGCAGATTAGACCGTAAAACATTTCCTATATAAATGAAAAATGCTCATATGTTTCTTTGAGTTATTCATGTGTTCAGTAGGGGGGCAGTTGTTAGTGATATTAAATATCAGTTCAGCTAGTCACGTTCAGTGGTTATCATTGAATCAACCTTATTATCAGAAGACATGAAATGGTTAAGATTCGGACTTCCTCCATCTCCATGCAGAAGAGCATTTATTGCTGAAGAGGGCTGCCAATAAACACGCTGAAACGTTCGAAGTATAGATTTTTCTGGCAATCTGGCGTTTTCTCTTAGCCATATCCATGACTTCTTATTATCTCTACGGTTAACAATCATTAATCTTATTATCTATCAATACATATATTTTTCTTAAAATTAGCTACAAAAGATAAGACGGTTAGTCTAAGATTCACTTGAAATTATTAAATATTTCCCGTTTGTGTCATGTGTGAAATACCGTATATATATATATTTATTCCACAAATACCATCTATAATTTATAGTCATTAACCTTAAGACTGCTAACCGTTTTGCGGGCCAAGCATATCCACAGATGTGGGCATGATCTAATTACGCCTCGGCGGGCCTCATCGTTCCTTCTACGCCATTTTTCCTGTTTTGCAGTTGTTTAAAATACATTTTTCCCTCTTTGTATGCCCGGTCTAACACGCCTGTTTTTAGAGGGAAGGAATACGAAAAACTATGAGTCAAACCGATAGTGACGAATGCAGACCCCAGACCGCATACATGCGTCTAGAGCCGTGGGGGCACTGCTTTTAAAGCCCGCATATATGCGCTCAGAGTGTTTGAAGGATTAATTCCTCTTGTTGTATTAAATGATCTACATCCTTTCTCTTTTATATAAATTAAAGATTAAATATCTAAAATATTGTATACAATAATGATAACTTGATTTGGCACTCGCTTGTTTTTAATTAAGCAGTGCGCCCTATTTATTTATGTCATAAAAAGTATATAGTTAGTTTTGAATAAATATAGTCAATATATTTTATTCCTCACAAGATGTTGATGAAAAACCAAAAGAGGATTCAAAGAAGATTGATTTTATTGCGGTTCAAGAGTCATTTATAGGATTGGGCCTTTGCCCAAATTTATAGTATCCGTAACATGTTGGAAGGGAAAGGAGCAGGCTAATGTGAGCTGTAAGCTGAGCGGAGGGCCGAAGCTCCTCGAGGCGGGATAATTTTTCTCCCATCCTCGGAGAACGACACCAGTTTAGGGTTTGGAGGGTGGGTAAGAGTGATGAGGAGTGGAGTACCACTCCCTAGTCGAGTGGTGGTAAGTCAGCCTGTAATGTGTCCTGTCCTCGCCAGCTCTCTCCCTCATCACTCTACAGGCTCCTATTACTGATCGCTCCTTCTCTTAGCTCCACTTCTTGAGAGATTTTTAAGGGCTTCATACGATCAGATTATCAGCTACTCTCGCTCACTTATTCTCTACTTCTCACACTCTCGTCCCTCCCATCTCTCTCAAATCACAGATTTATTGTATTTATTATATAATTGCAAATTTATTATATATATATATATATATATATATATATATATATATATATATGTATTCAAAAAGAATAAGTGACGTTATTACAACACCTTACAAATATTTGAGAGTTTTTTTAGCGCGTTTTCTTCCTCTAACTATGTCTTCTAGGGAGGTAGCCGTTTATGAGGTTGATTTCATGACCCAATCCAGAAGTACTGACTAGAATATTTCTCGTTTCAGAACCCGTAGATCATAATAATATTTATACATTTCATAGTTATTAGTTTTTTTTTCTAATGTTTCGTTCGGGTAAAAATAATATGATTAAATAAGTAGTGACCCATATCTCAAAAATGTTTCATAGTTTGGCAAAAAGTCATTGAATAAATTTCTAACTTAAAATTATTAACATAATTTATTAAAATAGCTTTACATGTTTCGCATCATATGATGCCTCTTCAAGTGCCTAACCGCTAAATACAGCCTAATAGAACATAGGCGAACCTTCCGCTACAATAGCCTCGTCTTAACTGAAGACCATCTACATAACAACTGTTTGTAGTCTGTTGTTTAAAAAATAGATAGAATTCAAAACATGGAATTCGATTATGCCCAGCACATCAGGATTAAGAGGATTTGAAGGTTACATTTCGAATGAAGTCTGTAAAGAAGAAATAACTAGAGTTTCCATGGTTTTGAGGGTCGTCGAATTCGAATCCGAGGTCTCTTTTAGCAAATCGGCGCAAAATCGAGGTCATTTCGAGGACAAATATGCTTATTTTGGAAGAAATGAATTTGCGGTCAAAAATCTTCTTTTTTTTTTTTTTTTTCTTTTCTTTTTTTTTTTGGGTGAAACGGACTCCGGATTCGGATTCTCCTAAGTGTGTCGATGTACCTAAGAATATATGTATAGTTTCTTTGGAAAAGACCACATTTGTGTGTGTGTGCCTGTGTTATTTAATGATTTTCTGCTTACATATGAAAATTATTGAGATTCCTGACACTACTTATTTCAATATCAAGTATTCACTGGCTAATAATAGGACGAGGGGAACTACTTCGAGATCCTCGAAATGAATTTGGACGACTACTCGATTAGAAAATACATACATCGGACTGTCGTGAATCATCATTCAGTTTTTGAAAAATTTTAATCAGCATCATATTTATCCAAAATTTATTATTGGTAAAACTCGTAATTTTTATCCTATATTTGCCCGAAAAAAAGTACAACAATTTTTACATTTTATGTACGACTCAAAATATAAATTGCTTAATTTGGAATTACCTAGAAACTATCTGTTTTAAAGCCAAATATTTAGTGTTTAGGCTCCTGAAACGCATCAAATGATGCGAAACATGTAGATCTGTTTTAATAAATTGACTACTTTGTTAATTTCGAATTTTATTCAATCACCTTCTGCCTACATGTGGGAAAAAATGTGATCATCAACCCATGTTTGTAACAAGTTCAATTTCGTTAAATTTTTTAACTGCAATGCACATCTTGCATTTGTCGAGAAATTATGTTAGTACAATACTTGTTTACCCTCTTATTTTACTCGTAAATCACTTATATACGAATTCTGGCATTGATGTATCATTCTGTAGGTTCGAACACCCCATTCAAGCTGACGATGGAGATGAATATAACAACATGATAAAAAGAAAAAGTCTAAAAAAGTAAAGGAGTAAGTTAATAATAAATAGGAGCCTATAAAGGCCCTTAACTCAGGCCTATAGGGGCTGGATATCGTCCTCCCCTCCGTTCTAACGGCCTGGAAGTAACATTATTTACTATTCCCCACCAGGCTGGTGTCCACAGAGATCCAGTACTCTTTTATAAGACCCAATCTACTAGGACTTATGGTAGAAAATAAGTTAAAAAGATATTTTTTTTATAGCATCCGCAACCAGGCGATTCGCACAATGCGTTCATAATTACATTGATTACATACATCAAAAAAGGGTTTTATAAGGGGAAAATGTCCGAGAATGACAAATATGAAACAAAAATGTGCAGTTTATTATAGCACGGTTCCCGTCATACTATCAGTTATTTACTAATTGATAAGTAATCAATAATGTTTCTTGACATTGGGGCGCTCCGGACCAGTGTCCAGAAACAGATAACCTAGAGATAACCCGTTATCTATAGGTTAGCTGTTACCATCACCAGGTATTACGTAAACTCTATGATCAGGGGGTCAAAATCAAAAGCAATTGGAGGGACCAAATCACAGTTTATTTCTAGTAATTCAAGGTCTGTCATCATAGTTAAAATTAACCATTAAAATTAATTAATTAATTAAATAAAAATAATATTATGAAATAAATACAGTACGGTAACAGCTGACCTGTTATCGTCGTAGCAACGCATGCTGCCTAGGCTTGCCTGCTCTAACCAACTAACAATTTAAACCCCTCTAAAAATATTTACAAATTTGGATATCAACAAATCCTTTCTTAGCGAGTGTTTACGTTATATAGGGACGGTCGTTTGGTTTGGGCTGGGTGATGATAGGTCAGTGAGTGCGTGATTGAGTAAGTGAGTGGTATTTGACGAATATATAGTAGATTGAAAAGAGGAACGAATAATGCACTTAATATAAGCAAGAGGGTCATTAGCAACAAACTTAAGAGAATTATATGAAAGAAAAGTGATCATGAAAAGAGAGGAATATGTCATACGTGAACCATTCAAAATTGAGAATAAAAAATAAATAAAAATATAAAACAAAAAATAAATTAATAATAATAAATATTTTTGGTCTCCCATGGTCTAGTGCCTAATGGCAATGATTCTCATGTGGGAGATAGTGTCTCGGGTCCGCCTTGCTAGTTGAGTTCTTTCATCTATGGGCCCGTTGAAATAATTCTCTGTTCATCTATGGACTTTTAAAATGGGCGGCTACCAATAGATAGCGGTGCTAACAGCCTAGATGTCGATGCCCCGTAAAAAAAGAAAGTCCGACTCGCAGGAACTGCGTCATCTTAGCGCGTTTTCATTCATATCCATAGTGCCATTAGAAAAGTAATAGAAACACTAATTGATCTTTCGTGGAAAATATACAGTCAAATGTCCAAGAGAAGTAAAATTTTTAGCGCCACAACAGAAAGCACAACAGCGAAAATTACTCAAGCTCTCTTGCTCTTGGAAACAATATAAATTCTTATCATTTTCTTATCTTTTTTTTACTAAAATACTCGTCTCCAGTAGCTGAGTGGGGGACCACCACGTGATGTTGGCATAATAAAAGGGTGGCGTTAAAATAGGTGATATCCCGTTAAACACGAACACTAAAATGCTCATTTTACTGTTAAATTCGATTAAAAAACAACAGCAACCAATTAAAACGTTTAGTAAACAGAGCCAAAAACTGTTAAAGGGAACAAAACGAATCATTTCGAAGTTTGAAGCGCTTATTTCTCCGATAGACATGGCCCCGTCGAAATTAACATCAGAACAGTCACGTTCCAATTTCCCGATAAATTAAAGAATTGTAGCATTGCAATTAACCATTTAACCAAAATTAAACGTGTTACGAAAAAGCATTGGTTGATAATCAAATTTCTTTCCATCCGATTGAAAAATGAGGAAAAACATGAGGAACCCCTATAAAAATATTAGAAAAACTGATTTACACTTATATTGACGTAATCCTATTACTTATTGAGTACATAATATTTTTCTTTTTGATTGATTTCAAAATTTCCTCGTCTTCTTCTTCTGCTTACTGCTCTGCTTCCTCTTCATCCTTTGCACTTGGTTGCTTTAATATTCGGTTGATTTATCTGATATTAACCTTTATTTTTATTTGGTTTGGGCATTGGACTGTTGAAGTTTCAGCTACAACTAGTCAACACTAAACAGATTCTTTTAGTATCTAAAAGGCATGGATATAACTGGGTTTGTGTGCGTGTATGATAAAAACGAATAATAGCATATTTCTTATAGTACATATATGTATATATGAAAGCTTTTATGAAATCACTCATGTCCTAAATCACCTACAATATGACTGAATATTATAAGATATTGACTGTTTCTAAGACTTTATATCTTCCTGACAATCCATAAAGAATAATTTAACCAAAAAAAACTTTTTCTGAGAAAGGTTCTGAAAAGCTACATATATTTTGTTGCATGTCCATAAAACCGGAGCTAGATAAAGGGGATTGAGACAGTTTCTTTTTACCTTTACAGAAATCAGTTGGTATATAAAGAGTATGTATTTTGTAAAAACCAAATCCCTTCTGTAGATCTCGGGAAGGCCTTTGAAGTATTTCTAGAGAAAATGATAAAGAATGCTATGTCAAATTCAAGCTGGCTTCTCAAACAAAAGGTTTTCTCGGGAATCAATGTAAAACCTCGAGTTTCTCGCTTTCCCTTGGTTCGCTTTTTCTGGTAATTCGCATATCATTCAATCTCGAAAAGGAGAAAATAAAATGCTTTGATAGTGAATAATTTTTGAGCGGATAATTTCTTAATGCTTCAGGAAATTATTTCACGGAACTCCATTTAAGTAGAGTTCGAAGGAAAACATTGAAACTTAACTACTTAATCCTTCATCGGGCGCAATGGTTCTATTGGGGCGGGTGGGTGGATTTCAAGGTACCTCCGTCCCATCCCGCAACACAAAGTGCTCCTCTCCCCAGTACCATCCTAGGTTGGTCCCGTCTAAACGGCATCCCCCTTTAATTATCTGTCATATTGCTTGGGAAGAGGATACAGCGTCGCCGCAGAGTGGACCCAAATAATGAGAAAAATATATTTTATGGAATATTCACAAACTTCAATATTTGTGACGGGATCAGGCGCAATCGTTGTCTGTCCAGAAAGTGAAAATGGTAACGGCTGACTTTATAAACAAATAAATAACGAAAGCATATTAGGAGAAATTAAAAGAGACGAGCGGTAGAATCTGAGCTATTTAACCTTCCTAGGACTGAGTGGGGTGATCCCGCACCCCATGGCTCGTTTTTTGCTTGCCATTTTTATAAATTTAAAGATATCCATTAGTCCTTCTATGAGTTTTCTTCAGCAAGCGTCTTGATCCTAAGGATCAAAAAATAAATAGAAAAACTAAATGAACTTCATGATATTTGAACAAATTTGGCTAAAAACAGGCCTGGGGTTTAGTATAATTTCGTAGTATAATTTAGTTCAGGATAATTAATCTCTTTTGTTTTGTTTTTTAAAGCTTTCAAATTACTTTTTCTTAGTAGTAAATTGATTCAGTAACATTAACTTAATCATTTAAAAATCGTAGTGTTAATGTGGTTCAATTTCTTTCAACATCGAAGAAAATCATGAACCCAAGAAGACTCCAACGTCGACTGCTACAGAAACTGGGGCCAAAAGTATGGAAAGATGCTACTTGTCTCCTCGAAAAATCTATTCCAAAGTAAGAAAAAAGTGTAATAACTGTGGACAATTTATGTGTCCAAAAGATACGAAAAATAATCCATTATGTATAAATTGTACAAATGTTGAAAATTAACAATTTTTTTTTAATTCTATTTTTTTTTAAATATTTTTTTCTTTAATGTTTTTTTATAAATATAAAAGTAAATTTATTTTATTACTATTATTTTTTTTTTGTAATTCAATAATTTTTATGATGAAAATGTACAAATTTATTAAAAAAAAAAATGTATTAATAAATAAACAAAAAATATTTTATATTTGTTTTAATTTTATTTTTTTATCTACAATATATCTAAATATTAAATACATTAAAGAAAAAATTATTAATTGTGATTTAGTAAGTAAAATTGAAATTTAAAGTTGGGGTGCGAGCGCACCCCACTCAGTCGGACTCCGCTCCTGGGGCATGGAAGGTATTGCGGGTTGCCTCCTCGGAAGGATGGATGGATGGATTGGGCTTTAGGGCAAACAGCTTCCAGTGCATCATTGCCCGATCTCATTTATGTCACACTCACGTTTGTATTTTCTCGGAAAACATATACTTATGGTTTACAGTTATTATTATTTATTTCCTTTCTTTATTTTTTTACTAGTATAAAAACTTCTTCTATTTGAATGAATCGTATTTATTTAGATATACACAAACACACGCATTTACGCATTATGTTCTTTTTTTTTTTTTTTCTTATATTTCGTTGTATAATTCAACTTCTTTCAGAAAACTTATTATTTTATCCAGCATATTTGCATTGTCTGCTAATGCCTCTCGGAAGGGTTTAGAGTGTTTTTCAAGTTCACTGATAGCCACAGGATAGAATTTTCTTGGGTAATTTTTTTTTTTTTTTTTTGTGGTCTTAACATTACTATTTCTTCTATGTTTTGTAATCTTACTTCATTCATAATACCCTTTTTGCACATTTTATTACCGAGTACATCCGAGGCTTAGCGTAGCTGAGGAAGAGATAATCTGTATATAGAGGGAGGGAAGGTTTTAGAGAACGAGTCGCAGAGGAGCTGATCCGGATTAAAACGAGCCGTTAGCGTGTTTCGAGCCTAATTGAGTGCTGATTTTGGTAGCGATGTGCTGAGAGCGTGAAAAGCAGACTTTGAGTTATTGCAGTTATGAGCGTACATCATCCTCTCTCAAGTCCAACCCATAGCACATTAGCTTGTCAACACAGGATCCATGTTTCCTTCCTCTTACCTTATACATATATTACATACATTCAAAAAATCGTAAACAATTATATTAATAAGTGCATGCTTTAAAAGTGTTTAACATAATATGTTTTTAAAGTGACAAAACTCAAAAATTGGTTTTATTCATACCGTCATAGTTATGACTGTGAAACACATGGTAAATATATCTATCAACCTTAAAAACTTTATTTTTGACCAAGAATATTTTTTGTTGTTTTTTTTTTGGGGAGGGGGAGGGAAGAGGTGGGAGGGTGGAGGGGGTGAAAGATAAAACATTTACTTTTAATGATTTTTATATATACATTATGAAAGAATGCCTATTCACAATTGTGTTGTAGTTTTTTTCGTTTTTCTCGGAAACGAGGCAAAAACGAGAAAAATGCCAAAGATCTTTTTTTCTTTCTTTTTTCATCCTGCATCGATTCGAAGTTTTGCCGTTTATTTTGGGGTCACCCTGTATATACATACATAAACACATCTTATAAACCAAGAGCCTTCGAGCCTTCACTCTTTCGCTGTATATGTGTATTTAAAGCGATAATAAATATCATTTACTGAAGAAAATATTAAAAAAAAATGTCCAGTTTCATAATTGAGAAACATCTTTTTCCAGTTAGTAAATTATTTACTTTCTCGGAATTGGAATTTAATATCGTTTGATAGCTCGTCAAACATGTTAAAATTTAACATGTGTCAGAACCACCACGTTCCTGAGCCTTCACTCATGTAGTCTTCAATTCTGTTGGCTCTTTGAATTGTAATTCCTGACCTTAATGAATTTATTAAAACTAAATTCTATAGGAGGCTATTAAGAGGCGTTTTAATCCATAAACAGTCCCACGAAGAATGTTTGTATTAAGAAAGTTTCCGGGGCTGCATAACAAAATTACTATCTGCTTTCACTATTTTTTTCTCTCTTATAAATATATATACACACACATTTTTGATGTGAATATACGAGTAATTACATATTACAGATCTTATTTTTTTTTTATTTTTTTTTTTTTTTACAATTTCATTCTTTTTTGTGGCTTCGTCGTGTCAATTTATTAAACAGATATATAAAATAGATTGTTTTTTTATTATGTAAAAACTAATTTCACAAGACGTTACATTCCCTTATCATCGTGATTTTTTCCCTGAAAAATTTAGCTTACTCTTTAAAACCATTGTGTTTTTTTTTAAAAAAAAATAGTTAAAAATATTTCTATAATTAACAAATGCTGAACAATTTGTATTAATTTTTTCCCAACAGATCAATTAGTTACTTAGGCTATAATCATTACTATTTTTTTTTTATTTTTTTGACTCATGAAAAGATTAATTTATAACTTAACAATCCCACACACCTAGCTAATATTTTTTTAAAATTAATAATAATATTGGAGTTATTCTATTTCTTATAATAAACTTTATAGGTTTCATTAAAATAATATTAATCCTAAGTATTTTACTTATATTTCTGCCATTGAAAAGCTACTTCTGGTATTTTAGATTTTAAGGTATAGCTAAAATTTCCTTTTTATTTTCCCTTTGCCTCCCTTGTAGTGTAACTGATAGGGAAAGGATCCCCAGATGCCCGGGAATGGCAGGCTGGTTCTATAGAAGAGGGCACAGGACGTGACCAGCTTCAAGAGTGCCATCCACCTCCATCTCGGCCACTCTCCTCTTAGCGCGTTTCTTCCCTATCTATAGGGAGCAAAGTCAACTAGGAAGCAGACTTTATATATATATATATATATATATATATATATATATTTGTGTGTGTGTACTAATATTAATGAATCTGATAAGATTCAGCACTAGGCACAGGGAATATTAGTTATATGGGTGTTGATGAAAATATAAAGATATACAGTGGGGGCATTTTCACCATTTCTTTATTTGATGTCAAACAATAGAGCAATATCGTACACATTGCATATATTTCGATTTATATTTACGGTTGCCTGGTTATTAAGAGTAAGAAATAAAATAGCAAAGGAATTCATATCTGACTATCTTGTAAAACTGATTAGATAACTTGGCAAACAGCAAGGTATTCTGCCACATCTTTCTAGAGAGAAATACAGAAAATTAATTGAAGAAGTCATTAGTGCCATTGGAAATGTCAGAGTGCAAAAACAAAAAAGGTTACTTTTATTGTCACTTAATGAGCTATCGAGCTTATTCCCGTCAGAAAGTTCGATCCTCTTCATATTTTTAGAAAATTTTAATACTATCTCATGAAATTTATATATACTTATTTTTGTTCTATTACACTTTGTTCTAATAATATTTAGTATTTAACATTACAATGTCAATTAATTATCATTAAGTTATGTGTGTGTACAATGTAATTTTAGCCCAACTTTGATGGCCTGTAACTCTGGAAACAGTTGAGTCTCAGTCGCCAAATTTGTCAAAAATATGTAGTTAAACTTTTCTAAATATTTGATTTTGTGGTAATAGCGAAGATTACTGATTGCATAATTAACATTTTGTTCATTTTAAATACTAGGTAAATCCATTTATACTATGAATTGTCACTAAATGTTGTGTGAGCATATCGTAATTTTAGCCCAACTTTGATGTACTGTAAGGTTGATAACCAGTTGAGTCTCAGTGACCAAATTGATATCATTTGTTAATGTCATAAAGAGGTCATCTGTATAAATTTCATAATTTTTGACTCAGGCCTTTTAGAGATATTGTACTTCAAACATCGCAAAAAATACGATTATGGCAAACTTTGAAACTTTATATAAAAAAAAAAAAGTCCGACTCGCAGGAACTGCGTCATCTTAGCGCGATTCCTACATCTTGAAGAAATGGAATAGATTAGGCATCACAAAAAATAACAGGAAACTGACAGTAGCCAACTTACACTGAATAATACGGATAATTCTTAATCCTCATCTATCTATATATATAAAAATCACGTGTCTGTCTGTTTGTCTGTTTTTCTGTTTGTCTGTTTGTTTGTTCCTTATACAAATCCACACCGTTTGTCTGATATTGACCAAACTTCGCACATAGATACGTCTTGATCCGGGAAATCTCGTAGTCTAGCTCAAAATCTTCTAGGATTCACAGTTCGGGAGTTACGCCTTCGAAAATGTCATTTATGAAGGAGTAAATTCTCCGAAATAGCCATTTTCTTCCAGTGTTGCAACTTCTTCAAAGAAGAACGGCAATATAGATGGAACTTAGCAAGCCAACAAAACTCTTCTTTTTTTTTTAAGTTTTACTTTCTTTTTGTTTTTGTTTTACTTTTTTTTAAGTTATACTTATTTTTAGAGTTTTATTTTAACTTCTTTTAAAGTTTTACCTATTCTCAAAATAGCCTTATATTCTCAGAATTTGGAGAAAAATCATATTTCTGTTTAAGAAGTATATAACAAGTAGTAAGACAACACTGGGCTCCTAGATGTTATTCAGTTTTGCGACAGAATTAAGCTTGAAAATACATTTAAACGGTTTAAGTTTTTAACAAATCTTTTTTGAAACATTTCGTTAAAACTTTGTTCTAAAACATTTCAGTTTTAACCTTTGTTTGTTTAATTAGAAATTACAATTTAAATTACATTATGTGTGCAAACGTGTGTATCAAACTTTTTTAACTTTGAACTTTTTTAAGTTTGAACATTTTTTAAGTCTACCTTTTAGCCTTTTAAGTCTATCTTAAAGTAATAAAAAGTAAATATATCGTATAACATAAATTTATTTCTGTAGGACAACACTGGGCTTAGAAGCCATTTTTCTTTTGCTATAAAACGTATGTTTTAAGCTTGAACATTTTTTCTTTTTTTAGCCTTAGTTTTTATATCTAACATTCATACATCTAACTTTTTAAGTTTCATGAAACTTTTTTAAGTGTCTGCAAACTTTTTAAGTTTTCAAACGTGCGTTAATCAAACTTCACAAAGTTTGCAAAAGTGTCTGTATCAAACTTTTAGTTATGCCATACATGGTGTTAATATAGAATATAGAAGTGTTTAATTGCTTGGAAAATTAACCAATAAGAGAATTAAAATTATGAGATGTGACAATGGTAAGGGATATTTAAATAGTATGATTTATGCTTTTACAAAGAATAAGAGTACCTAAATTAATCCATGCCCTCATACATTCACAAATTAAAGGGAACTGCTGACCAATTTTTTAGAACAATTATGAATATATGTCATTGTTTACTGGCAGAATTTATTGTTGTAAAAAAGTTTTGGCCAAAAATTGTTTGTGGAGCAACTTATTTGAAAAATCGTACTTTAGCTAAAACCATTGAGAATAAAACATCCTATAAAATATATTTGGAAAGAAACCAGATGTTTCTAAGTTACGTTTATATGGTAGTAAAGTTGTTCTTAAGAAACCAGAACAAATAACGACTTAAATGGGGTAAGAAGGTGAATATTTGCATTTTAATCCGTTATAGTGAAGCTTGGGAGTACTTTTGAATAATAAAATCATAGTCACTATGCATGTTGATGATGATTAGTTAATAGTTAGGTTAGTGGGAACTGATGAAAAATTTTAATGAAGAAAGGGAACCGGACTTGATTTATTTTTAGATGAAAGCCTTGGATAAATACAAATGTATAGTTTTAAACAAAATAATACTTGGGATTTAGTTGAAAATAAGAAAGTTGTAAATGCAAAATGTTGACCAGTTGGACATAGAGACTGCATTCTTAAATGGTAAAATCAATTCGGAAGTGTATATTTGAGGAGATTGGTATCAAAGTTGGACAACTCCATTTTTTTTCAATTGAAAAAAATGGAGTTGTCTAACATTTGAGTCAAATGAATATATTGGAGACATGCTCAAAAACTCATTGTGTAAAGAAACATTTGAGAAATTCAGAAATATGTTAAATTTGATATTTTATATTTCACATATTGTTCATACTTCCTGCCTTAGGGAGGAACATTTTTGTCGGTTATACAATTTATAATGTGAAGTGATGTACATCTTGCTGTTTGTGTATGTAATAAATTAATATGAACTTGACATGCTTTTATGAATCTCCCACACTTTTACTACTTTTAAATAATTTCTTATCTCAACAATTTTAATTATAAAAAGGGTCAAAAGGCACATTTAATTTTAAAAAATATGGTAGTAATACCCATTATGAATAACTCGTACAAGGAATCAATTACATTCTCTTCTAGATTTATACCAAAAATATTTACTTTATTATCATAAATTATTCCTCCAAGCCCTCAATCTTAGAACCTTTAAAAAAATATGTTCCATTAAGGAGAAGGCAGCAACCATGGAGTTTTATATCATTTTTATTGTTTCATAACGTTTTGTCCATCGCAAGCCTAACTTAATTTCACTTTTAATATTTAAATTTATATCATTTTAATTTGCTGTCATGGAATTGTCTTTAAACCATTTCCTTCTTATTAAAATGAATTCTTTCATTTATCCCCCCCCCCCAGGTCAATTGAATTTTCCATGCAATTTTCTATTAATCTAAATATGCCAAGCCTCTTTATTATTGACATATTTACACCCAGCTGTTTTATTACATTTTTATATCTGCTTTCTTTTGTCTGAGATATTTATATCCTCTGACTACTCCATTATTTAAATACGCTTGCAATTTGAGCACAATATTGTTGCAAAATCAAAAAAAAAAAAAAAAAAAGGCCACGAGGACCCTTAATTCATTGTTGTCTATAGCTGCAACAAAAATATCTAAATTTGTTTTTCTTAGATACCCCTATTTCCTATGACAAAAGGGCTATCCTTAAAGAAGAGCTCATAAACCTTAGGAATTGAAAGAGAAGCTTTAATATAACGGAAAATGTCAACAACAAAATGTGAAAGTTTATTTGGAACAAAAAGTTTTTAATACTTTCCTTTTGGCTCAATTAACATAAATCCTGCATCAATTACTTTTTCAATCATAGAAAGAAAAACCTTAGTTACAGATTATTACATGAAAAGGTATAGAACATAACATATTAATATTATAAGTAAAGATGGAATGGTTGGGATTCGGCTAAATAAACCTCAATATGATTTTGTTTTAAAAAATCTATATTTCGGATGTTTTGGCTACTGATTGGTAGCCTTCGTCAGCTAAAATGACAAAAAAAGAAATTAATACAGAAACCAAAAAAAGTTTATAATTGTGATAGGTAACAGAACTAAAAATACAATTAAGATATAAAAGAACATATTGTCTTAAATTCTTAGAATGAGTAGAATGAAAAAGTAAATAGGTACAATAATTGATTTTAATAGTAATTAGTAACATTAATTGATTTTACAAAGAAATATGAAACTACATACCAATGACAAATATAGTAGCTAATAGTAACATTAATTAATTTTACAAAGAAATAAGATACTAACCTAGCTACTATATTTGTCATTGGTATGTAGTTTCATATTTCTTTGTAAAATCAATTAATGTTACTAATTACTATTAAAATCAATTATTGTACCTATTTACTTTTTCATTCTAAGAATTTAAGACGATATGTTCTTTTATAAGTTAATTGTATTTTTAGTTCTGTTACCTATCACAATTATAAACTTTTTTTGGTTTCTGTATTAATTTCTTTTTTTGTAATTTTAGCTGACGAAGGCTACCAATCAGTAGACAAAACGTCCGAAATATAGATTTTTTAAAACAAAATCATATTGAGGCTTATTTAGCCGAATCCCAACCATTCCATCTTTGCTTATCACCTTGACGGCTAACTATCTAATCATCATTATTAATATTATATTTAAAAAAAACAAAAACAATACAAATAAAGAATAGTTTCAGTTATACTAGATTAAAACTTATAACTAAGTAAGAATGACCTTAATTAAATGCTTCATTTTGTTGCTGTTTTTTAATATATATTTATATATGGACCACACATTATTTTCTTTAAAAAATTATAAACACGTAGTTTGGTTAGGATTTTCTTTAAAGTGGTACTACAATTACATGATTCCAGTATACTTTTTAAAATAAGGGTTAATTTATTTTCCACCCCACATTCAGTGAAAATTTGAAAAATAATTTTTTTAACTGAGCTCTGAACTTATAAACTTACTTTCTCATAATTTGAACAAGTGTCATATAATCATTCATTTTAATATATAATATAAAGTTTTATATCATTTTTATTGTTTCATAACGTTTTGTCCATCGCAAGCCTAACTTAATTTCACTTTTAATATTTAAGTTTATATCATTTTAATTTGCTGTTATGGAATTGTCTTTAAACCATTTCCTTCTTATTAAAATGAATTCTTTCATTTATCCCCCCCCAGGTGAATTGAATTTTCCATGCAATTTTCTATTAATCTAAATATGCCAAGCCTCTTTATTATTGACATATTTACACCCAGCAGTTTTATTATATTTTTATATCTGCTTTCTTTTGTCTGAGATATTTATATCCTCTGACTACTCCATTATTTAAATACGCTTGCAATTTGAGCACAATTTTGTTGCAAAATCAAAAAAAAAAAAAAAAAAAAAAAAAAATGGCCACGAGGACCCTAAGTGGCAGATACTATAGAGGAATCTGATTCATGACTGTACAGCACACTAGGGAGATAGTGTGGTCAGTACTATGCTCCAGCCGCCTGATTTTCCCCTAGGCTGCTTCGACACCTCAAGCCATTAGCACCCAGGGTATCCATTGGTAAATTTATTAAAGGCTGGGTTGACCTAGGGACTGCCAGTGAGGCCAAATTCAACCCAAGAACGAAGACATTAGAAGAAAAAATCTTTATTGTTTGCTCGAGATTCGATCTCAGGTGCTCCAGTTTATTAGTCCAGTGCTCTACCACTGAGCTAACCTCGACCCCTCGCCAAATCAAATTAATCCCCCTTTAATTTATTTAGTATAAGTCCTTATTGAAATTCCCAAATAGCTTTAATTCATTGTTGTCTATAGCTGCAACAAAAATATCTAAATTTGTTTTTCTTAGATACCCCTATTTCCTATGACAAAAGGGCTATCCTTAAAGGAGAGCTAATAAACCTTAAGATTTGAAAGAGAAGCTTTAATATAATGGAAAATGTCAACAACAAAATGTGAAAGTTTATTTGGAACAAAAAGTTTTTAATACTTTCCTTTTGGCTCAATTAACATAAATCCTGCATCAATTACTTTTTCAATCATAGAAAGAAAAACCTTAGTTACAGATTATTACATGAAAAGGTATAGAACATAACATATTAATATTATATTTAAAAAAACAAAAACAATACAAATAAAAAATAGTTTCAGTTATACTAGATTAAAACTTATAACTAAGTAAGTATAACCTTAATTAAATGCTTCATTTTGTTGCTATTTTTTAATATATATTTATATATGGACCACACATTATTTTCTTTAAAAAATTATACACAGGTAGTTTGGTTAGGATTTTCTTTAAAGTGGTACTACAATTACATGATTCCAGTATACTTTTTAAAATAAGGGTTAATTTATTTTCCACCCCACATTCAGTGAAAATTTGAAAAATAATTTTTTTAACTGAGCTCTCAACTTATAAACTTACTTTCTCATAATTTGAACAAGTGTCATATAATCATTCATTTTAATATATAATATAAAGTAGGAGTACCATGACATGCTGGGTAACAGGTATTTAATATGAAACATGTGTAGCATGCCACACCCGGTAACACCTATTTAATATAAAGTAGGTGTAGCATGGCACACCGGGTAACAGCTAGTTCTTCATAAAAGCTGAATAAGTCAATACAATTATTTACAGAAAACATACTCACTCTTATACTACTGCACGGAAGGCTCTATTTCGAACCAAAAATTCGTTGTCTTTTCAAGTTTCTTTTGTTTTACTAGCAAATTCCATTTACTGTTATAATCAACTTTAAATATGTGCTTCATGACAAATAAAATTCCATTCTCTCGAGGGTAAAATGTTTATCTATATATATATATATATATATATATATATATATATATATATATATATATATATATATATATATATAAATCACGTGTCTGTATGTTATCTGTCTGTTTGTTTGTTTGTTTCTTATACAAATCCTCACCGTTTGACCGATTTTGACCAAACTTGGAATAATGGTAGGTGTTGATACGAGAAATCTCCTAGGCTAAGTCAAAAAAATCTACCAGCTGTCTGTCTGTATATTTGTCCCTCATACAAATCCACACTGTTCGTCCGATTTTGACTAAACTCGGTACACATGTGGATCTTAATCTGAGGAGTGTCGTAGGCTAAGTCAAAAAAATCTACCAGCTGTCTGTCTGTATGTTCGTCCCTTATACAAATCCACACCGTGCGTCCGATTTTGACTAAACTCGGTAAAAATGTGGATCTTAATCTGAGGAGTGTCGTAGGCTAAGTCAAAAACGTCTACCAGCTGTCTGTCTGTATGTTTGTCCCTTATACAAATCCACAACGTTCGTCCGATTTTGACTAAACTCGGTACACATGTGGATCTTAATCTGAGGAGTGTCGTAGGCTAAGTCAAAAACCTCTACCAGCTGTCTGTCTGTATGTTTGTCCCTTATACAAATCCACACCGTTCTTCTGATTTTGACTAAACTCGGTACACATGTGGATCTTAATCTGAGGAGTGTCGTAGGCTAAGTCAAAAACGTCTACCAGCTGTCTGTCTGTATGTTTGTCCCTTATACAAATTCACACTGTTCGTCCGATTTTGACTAAACTCGCTACACATGTAGATCTTAATCTGGGGAGTGTCGTAGGCTAAGTCAAAAACGTCTACCAGCTGTCTGCCTGTATGTTTGTCCCTTATACAAATCCGCACCGTTCGTCCGATTTTGACTAAACTCGGTACCCAGGTAGATCCTAATCTGGAGAGTGCCATAGGCTAGGTCAATAACCTCTACCAGCTGTCTGTCTGTATGTTTGTTCCCTATAAAAATCCACACCGTTCGATCGATTTTGACCTAAGTTGGAAAACAGGTAGGCCTTGATACGGCGATTGCCATAGGCTAGGTCAAAACGGGTACCATCTGTCTGTCTGTATGTTTGTTCTTTATACAAACCCACACCGTTTGACAGATTTTGATCAAACTGGGCACACAGGTTGGTCTTGATCAGGGGATTGTCATAGGCCAGGTCAAAAACGTCTATCAGCTGCTGTCTGTATTTTTTTTTTTGTTTGTTTTTTTTTTAATAAAAATCCACACCGTTAGATCGATTATTACCAAACTTTGCATACATGTATGTCTTGATACGGGGGGGTGTTATAGGTTAGGTCAAAGTAGCCTAGGACTCACATTTTCGTGTTATTAGATTTTAATAATACTTATTTGGTTTCTAATTTATTTAGGCTTTTCTATATGCAGAAAGTAGGTGTAGCTTGGCACGCCGAGTAACAGCTAGTATAAAATAAGAAATAACGATAACTTCAGTTGTATGCTACGAGGAAGTTTATATCGATAGAAGCCATCATGCTAAGCCACTGCCATCATGATTATCACAGCTACTCCAATCTTATTACCAATACCTTTCACCGTTTCTTTGCTTATTTTACTAAAATACTAATTTCACTGCTAAATGTAATTTAAACCAAAAAACAACCAATTAAAAAGTGAGATAAACAGAAACGAAACCCCGTTCTAAACAACAAAACAAACACTTTTTCAGTTTTAAGCGCTTATATCTCTGATTGTCGTTGCCCCATCGAATATTGCTTCAGAACCTTTTTTGTAGAAAATTTAGTAAGCATTCGAATGGTCCCTTTCCGCTTACCACGATTTCCCAACCGTTATCGAGATAATTACGAAAAATGTATGAAGATCCGAAAAGTTTTCATGTCTATTAATCAATTTTTTTTTTCGCATACTTCCTTAACTCCAAATATAACCAAAATTTAAACATCTTAGTTGGGACTTATTTCCAAGATGTAGAAAATATTTTAATTGAATCCCGCGATTCTAAATGCCAAAAAAAAAATAATGATTTACGAAAACATTGATTCCACTTTTCTCAAAGACGGTTACAGATATCGCCTTAACAATGGTTTCATTCGTTTACCTATGTTAAGGAACCTATAAAACAAGTACCTGCGAGCATATGAACTCAAAGACATAAGCGTTACGAATTTTTTTCACGAATTTCACCCTAAAAATTATCTTCCTGTGGGCGGATTCTGCTGGTTCACGAACTTGACCTTTCAAATCAGAAGACAGATTTTTTTACCAAATTTCATCAAAAGCGGACCATTTTTGAGCCGTCAGGAGCGTTAACAGACAAGCATATATATAAATATATTCATATATATATATATATATATATATATATATATATATATATATATATATATATATACATATATATATATATATACATACATATATATATATATATATATATATACTTATTTATACAAATTTGAACCACCTACGTTTTCGTGATATATGGGGGTTTGAAACGAGAAATTTTCTAGTCGGCACTTCCGGATCGCGTCGTGAGGTCAACCTCATAAGCGGGAGGTAGGGAGGAACCGCGCTAATAATAATAAAGTTGTCGTAAATTAAGTTTTCGGAAATCGAATTCCTACGGAAACGTAATTGAACAAAAGCAACCATCCAGTTTTGGTTTTTACTGTTTAGCATTTCCAGTAGGTATGATCTTTTTACTACTATTTACCGTTGTTCGTCCTTTTCCTTCCCCTTATTGCTTTTAGCGTGGGCTTACATTGAGCCACGTTAGCCAGTCCTTCCGGTCAGCAGCTAGCTATGTCATTCCATTAATAGTTTAATCTACGGCTCCTCCCAAATATAGTCACATTTCCTAGATGGATAGAAAAACTAATGAGAATAATCCATTGAGCGAAAATGTTCATTTGAACTGCTCTCGTATCCTATCAGGTCCACAAACCATGTAATGGAGTAGCTAACGAGAGACAGAACGCTCTCGCCCCGTTAATACACCTCCTGCAGCAAACTAAGTCCAAATATAGAGATAGGGAGGAACTAAGTACCTATGGAGATAGGGAGGAACCGCGCTAAAAGGAAAAAGTCCGACTCTCAGGAACTGCATCATCTTAGCGCGGTTCCGTTCTTATTCCTAGTGACATTGGGAAAGAATGAAATAGAAACACTCATTATTTTGGTCCGATCTTCCTTGAAATGATTTATGATCGGTGACAAAGGGCCAGCGTACCCATTTTAGTGGAACACCCTACTATCCACTATCACAACGTTTCTAATTTATAAATGTTTCTAAAAATAAATACAATTTAAAACAAGCAATTAAAAAGTGAGCTAAACAACTACGAAAACCCGTTCAAAAGAACCAAACAAACACATTCAAAGTTTTAAACACCGTTTTCTCCGATTGACATCGGCTAATCGAAAATCTTCTCAGACCATTAATTATAGAGAATTTAGTAAGGTTTTGAATAGTTTCTATCCACTTACCACGATTTCCCAACTGTTTTCGAGATATTCAGGAAAATATGCGGAGTTCCCAAAACTTTTCATGTCTTTTAATAAAATATTTTATTCTAATTCTTCCTTAACTCCAAACGTCACCAAAATTTACACATCTTTGTATGTATGAATTTTAAACATGCAGAAAATATTTTAACCGAATCCCATGATTCTAAGTAACCAAACCAAAAACTTGATTTAACAAATATTTTTCCCATTTTCTTGGATACGGTTAAAGCTATCGCCTTAAAAATGGTTTCATTCGTTTTAATAGCCCAAGAATCCTATCAAACGATTACTTACAAGCATATGAACTCAAAAACCTAAGCGTTACGATTTTTTTGTGCGAATTTCGCCCCAAACGCCATCTTCCAGTGGACGAACTTGACCTTTCAAATTGGACGACAGATTTTTGTACCAAATTTTATCAAAACCGGACCATTAGGGGGGCCGGAAAACCGCGAACAGACAATATATATATATATATATATATATATATATATATATATATATATATATATATATATATATGTATGGAACGGCTTCTTTCTCCAGCGGTGTCGCTCCTCTCTCCATCGCAATATTTCGTCGGGTTCATCTCCGACTTCTTCAGGCTGCTATGTGTCGTCCTCGGTGGTTATCAAGGGAATGAATTTTTCCCGGATTTTCCCTCCTTTATAGCCCTGCTTCGTAGACTATGCGGGCCAATGGATGAACCCGACGAAATATTGCGATGGAGAGAGGAGCAACACCGCTGGAGAAAGAAGCCGTTCCATACATACATGTGATACCCAGCGAGGCAATTTAAAACAAAATATATATATATATATATATATATATATATATATATATATTTGTATATATACAAATTTGAACCACCGTTATTTTCGGTCTCTAGAGGTTCTGAAACGGAAAATTGTCTAGTCGGCACTTCCGGATTGTTTCATGAGATCAACCTTATAAGTGGGGTCCTCCCTATGATGGGAGGAAGGAACCGCGCTAAATGTTCTGAAGCTTGAATCTTCTGCAGGAAGTAGTCATATAATACGTCTATGCAAGAAAAAAAAAAGTATGAATGATTAAACGTCAATAATAATGACAAAAAATGATGCAACAAAAAATAAAATAAATAAAGAAAAAATAAAATAAAAGAATATTCAAATATATAAACACATTTTTATGCCCGTTTTTTTTTTTTTTTTTTTCATTTTTACGGATATCTGTTTCTTATTTCTATGCAATCATAAATTTTTCCAAAGCAACATTGTATCAAATGCAATATTAGAAACTCTACACTGTCATAACATACCACACTGTAAACACTGTCCATCGTAACATTGCACTATTCACGATTTAACTATAGTTTTAGGGCGGTGATGACCAAGCAGTTTTCTCTCCTTAAACTCCTAACCCAACCCTATTGTGCCACCACAGGTGTCAGTACGTTATGACACCAGACCCGTGTCATTATTGGATCTCCTAAGGGTCGCGAGGCTCAGCTTAAGTAGGCTCCTTCTATGGTCAATGAGGTCGGATCGAAAATGCTCGACACTAGAGATAAGTACGGAAACGTCCGAATATGACGCAGTTTCTGCGAGTCTCACTTTTTAAAGTAATACTTTTATAAAAGCTAGTGCGACAATTTTCGTTTGGAAAATTCTGATAGTGGAGGATGAAGAGTCAGTTTCTGTTCAGCCAAGACTATTGTGCTAAAAAAACATGGTTAGTTGATATCTCATTCGGAGCAGCACTCATCTGATTCCGCAGTTATGATTGTAGCTGCATAACCTGATTACACTAATTGCATCAGAAAATTACCGTACAAAATAATGTTGCTCCAAAAACTATACCCACTTCGGCGGTATAGTTCTTAAATGCCTTTGAGGCATTCTAAATTATGTAATGAAACAGGACCGCAAAATTTGTTTCTAATTAAATAACATATAACTCTTGTTCAAAGAATTGTTTACTAAATAATCTTAAAGAAGCAAAGCTTGGAGAATATTTGTTACATAAAAAAAAAAACGCTACACCAAACACTTATTTGATCATTATATACTCATATAACTTCCTTATATTATCTCTAAAAATTATTTATTTTTTATTAATTAACTAGCTGTTACCCAGTGTGCCATGCTACACCTACTTTCTGTCTACGACTCTCCCCGTATCAAGATCTACTTGATACCTAGTTGTCTATACCCAGTTACGAAAATCGGTCAAACGATGTGATGATACCGGTAGAGGCCAGCACAACAGCATTTCATCTAATGCCGTCACAATCTGAATGGTTCAGTGTAGCCAATTTTTCTTGAAAAAAAACTTTTGACCTTTTGATCAAATTTTGAAATTTGACTATTTTGACCTAGCCTAGGAGATTTCTCGTATCAAGGCCTACCTGTGTGCCAAGTTTGGTCAATATCGGTCAAACGGTGAAGATTTGTGTAAGGAACAAACAAATAAATAAACAGAAAAACAGACAGACACGTGATTTTTATATATATAGATAAATCGTTAATACAAAAAGAAGAAAACATTTTTTATTTAGAGTATTGCGGTTTTCCCTTTTAGTGAGGTATCATTTAAACAACATCTAAAATTTCAATAAATTCCTATTTAAAAAAAACGACGGGAAGCAATAATAAACAATTAGTTGGATTATTCTTTTTTTTTTCTTTTTTGTAATTTATACTACTATATAGCCATTAGATGTATTTATAAATATGATGTAAATTTCACATGCTTTAATAATTCTGTAGGTAATTGTTTTTTTTTTTTTTTTTTTTTTTTTTTTTTTTTTACGGCGCATCTACTTCTAGGTCATTAGCGCCGACATCCAAGGTGCAGCGAGGAATTTTCCCAGCGAGCCTTGAGATGAGAAAATGTAGGTAATTGTATTTTTAATTTTAAAAAGTGTTATCATGCATTGATAATGTTTTATTAACTCGTTTTTTAGGAATGTGAGTATATTTTTAAAAATATTTTAATGTGTTTCATATGTTGACATATAATGTTGAGATATGGAACACCTTTTGTGAGTTAAGTGTGCAAGTCATGCGGTATGAATAGGTTTTCATGTTTCTTTGAATTTTTTTTCAATAAGAATTGTTTTTAATGATACGAGGTAAGGTCCAAAAGTTTCCGGCCTGGGATAGAAGGAAAGGTGAAAGAAAAAAAATTGGTTTTACTGTTTTTCAATATATTCTCCTCTAAGTTCAACACACTTAATACAACGCTTTGGCAACATTTCTATACCATGAAAAAAATAATTTTCTTCTTTGTTAAAAAAATGTTCTTCCACTGCTGCTTGGAGCTCTTCGTCGGTGTTAAATCGCCTTCCACGAAGGTCAGATTTTAACTTTGAGAAAAGGTAGAAATCGCTAGGGGCCAAGTCTGGGCTGTAGGGTGGATGAGAGATTTCTTGGAATCCACAGTCCTTCACAGCGGCCTTGGAAATCAATGCTGTGTGGACAGAGGCATTGTCGTAAAGGAGGCGGACACCTCTGCTTAACTTCCCTCGCCTCTTCTCTTTAATGGCGTCTCGTAACCGGTGAAGTAGGGCTGCATAATACTCAGCATTCATTGCGGTATTCCTTTCTTGAAAATCTATCAGTAGTATTCCTTTACAGTCCCAAAAAATTGTGGCCATTACCTTTTTTGTTGACTTCGTGACTTTTGCCTTTAAAGGGGGCGCTTCTCCTGGTCTTCTCCATTCCATGGACTCTCTTTTGCTAAGTGGGTCATTATATAGAACCATTGTCTCATCCCCAGTTACAATTGAGTCCAAAAAATTCTTTGGGTCGGCATTATACTCGCGTAAATATTCATTGCAGCAGTGAACTCGTTCCTGTTTTTGAGCAGCTGAAAGAATTTTTGGAACCCATCTTGCACTAACCCTGTTCATATGCAAATGTTCTTTGATGATCCTCAAAACACTTGTTTTTGAAAGACCTAACCTCGCTGCTATTTTTGGTTTTTAGTCGCCGGTCAGACAGCAATTCAGATTCCACAAGTTGGATTGTTTCAGAAGTGACAGCTTCCAATGGGCGACCGGGACGTGGGTCATCTTCTAGACTTTCTCTCCCTAACTTAAATAATTTTTCCCATTCTTTCACTGTGGAATACGAGGGGGAGGACTGCCCGTATACACAATCCCAGCGCGCTTTAATTTGCGCAGGAGTAAGACCCTCTTTACAAAAGAATTTAATTACCGCACGGTACTCGAGTTTGAACATTGTAAAAATGGGGAGTTTCCTTCAAGGCTGGACACTGACTGACAAGACTGAGGAAGTGCGGGCGATCTGTATGGAGTGAGCATGCATGGACCTGCATAGGCGTGCAGGTCCCGGCACGTTTGAAGGAGGGGAAGCAGGACAGGCCGGAAACTTATGGACCTTACTACGTATCTTTATTGTTTATTACATCCTCTACATGAATAAATTAGTTAAAATGATTTATGATACAATATCAGGGTTCTATGCTCAAGGCCTCCCAACTTCATCCTCGATTAACCCCAGAAGGACGCTTATAAGACGTTGAATGCGGCCTACCCAAGCCCTATTCTGCCCCGGGCATTAGCTGGTCGAAGAGAGATCGTCGAGCCACAGACATTGATGTACTTAAAGGAAGACAAAGCCATTGCTCACAATCCACTAGCTCACCACAGCAGATCCCTGGGCCACTGAGTTCTGAGTTGCCTTGGTGGAGAGGATTTTATTTAACGTAGTTTACTTTTGACGAGTCGTCAATACCGTAAATCCTTGATTTCCTTAATCTAGCGAGGAAGGCAAACGAAGACCTCAGTGGCGTCAAACATCTGCGACACTGAATGTGGGAAGAGATATACTTCATAGCTCAAAATGGAAGCCGATATAATAACAAGCAGTGTATGTACGATACCACGTTTGATCATTTTCTTTGTGTATTTCCGGCTCATTTTAGGATTAGCAAGCCGAGAGACATTTCACCAATAGAGCGTGGGGATTTAAACCAAACTGATTTATCACTAAAAATAGGCAAACCATTGTTAATGAAAGCCTATTGTAAATAAGAGATTTGTAGAGTGAGGCTAGCGTATCATCTCATTAGAGGTAATGCCAGGATGTGGTCGGATGCAGAGGCGTCATCCACCACAGTCAAACCACATTCCACAAATTGGCAAACGGCTTTCGGCACAATTAATGAAATATCAACACCTCTTGTGGCTGAAATCTAAAGGATTAGGCTGATTTAGACATAAAATAAGCCTACGATTTGATGAATGGAGAACAGTTTTACATTTTTTTTTCATTTACCGCCAATTATAACGTTTATCTCGTAACACCTTCTGCCTAAATACATAATATATATATCTTCCATAGAAATGCAAAGTATCTAATGTGAAAAAAACGCATTTTTCATTTTCAATCTATACTGATTGCTGTGGGACTGATGGATGGCAAACTCTCGTATCTAAGTTCACTTAGTGAAAGGGAAAGTAACCACTTTCAAAAGGTAGAATCTGCCGCCTATTCGACTGCCCAAAACTAAAATAATGGATAAAAGTTTTTTTCACTGTGGAAAGTGGTGATTTTCAAATTCGATGCTTTGCATTTGTATCGACCATATATGGGAAACGCATATATCGTCGATACAAATGCATCCCCCCCCTACCGGGAACCGGGAGTATCTGTGTTAGATACTCTGGGTCAGTTTGCCTAGGTTTCTGGTGACTGACTGTCTCGGAGTTGAAGCTAGAGAAATAGGTACTCCTTTCCCGGGGATGTGTCCGCAAGCTTGCTACATACGAGAGGAGGCGTATGTGCGGGGGCTTACGGGGGCATCCGCACCTTTGTGTCGGCGGGAGGATGGATAGGTGAGAGAGTGTTGGAGGCTTTTTTTTTTTTTTTTTTTTTTTTTTTTTTTTTTTTTTTTTTTTTTTTTTTTTTTTTCTTTTTTTTTTTTTTTTTTTTTTCATAGTATCCCTATGAAGAGTGCATTTATTTTGAACACATGTGCCAATACCTTATTTGGCATATTACGTGTAGTGATTATGTGTTTTGTTACATATTTTATATGGAGATATAAACTTCGATAAGATGATTTACAAAACAAATTTAAATAATGTGAGTTTAAATAAATTAATTGTTTAACTTATTTACAATGATACTCTAATAAGTGAGTAATTGTGACAATAATAAACTATACTTAAAAAGAAAACTATATTAAACTAAAATACTATTTCAACCGATGCTTCTCTTGAGCCGGAAGGATATGCAAGAGCAGATCTATTGAGATACATTCATTATTGTTCAAATCAAAACATAAATTCTAATTTTATTTTTCTACATCCATGTCTATACTTTTGGTAAATTTTGAAAAATCTTTTTTATATTTATCAAATAGGATATTTGGTTGTTCTGGCCAATTGCCACCTTTTAATGTAATAGCTTTTATTAATTGTAATCTGTTTTTATCGAATAGTGTACATGAATATAAGATGTGGGTAAAAGTTTGTGTAGGCCGTCCGTCACATTTACACTTATCGTCATTCTGTATCTTAAATCTTGTCAAATATTGTCCAGTCGGTCCATGTTCTGTAAGGAATTGGGTGAATTTATGGTGTGAGCTTTTGATAAAGTTGTAGTTGGTGTTTGTAATGTGAGGGATATATTTGTGTAGGCTGTAGGATTTATTTGAGTCAGTCCAGTCTTTGTCCCAATTTTTTACTGTCATTGTACATAGATCCTTTTTAATGTACGATAGGGGCACAAGGGTGAATTCGGGTTTCAACGATGGATCTTGTGCTGCTTCATTGGCTCTTATATCGGCTAATTCATTCCCTTTATTTCCGGAATGTGCTTTAACCCATTCTATGTGTATTCTTATATTTCTGTCAATCAAGTCCAGTATATTTTGTCTAATTTGTTCTGTAAGTGTGACATGTATATAAGGGTTTCGAATAGAATGGATAAGGTTTGCGTTGTCTGTATATACAGTGATATTTTTGTGTACGTTATAAGGTGAATGTTTAATGTATTCTATTGCTTTAAGAGCTGCAAACGTTTCTGCCTGATTATTTGAACATCTCATGTCAAGTTTATATTTAAACTCCAAGATTTGTCCGCTTGTAGGCTCTATTATTAATGCTGCACCCGGTGTATTGTTTTTAGCGCGGTTCCTCCCTCCCCCATAGGGAGGAACCCCGCTTATAGGGTTGATACAATGAAACAATCCGGAAGTGCCGACTAGAAAATTTCGCGTTTCAGAACCCCTAGAGACCGAAAATAACGGTGGTTCAAATTTGTATATGTATATATTTATATATATATATATATATATATATATATATATATATATATATATATATATATATATATATATATTTGTCTGTTCGCTCTCTAGATAGAAGACGAATGGTCCGATTTTGATGAAATTTGGTACAAAAATCCTTCGTCCAATTTGAAAGGTCAAGTTCGTTAACCAGCAAAATCCGCCTACTGGAAGATGGCGTTTGGGGCGAAATTCGCGCAAAAAAATCGTAACGCTTACGTTTTTGAGTTCATAAGCTTGTAAGTACTCGTTTTATATGATTCCTGGGCTATGAAAACGAATGAAACCATTTTGAAGGCGATCGCTTTAACCGTTTTCCGAGAAAATTGGAAAAATAGTTTTTGAATACCGTTTTTGGTTTGGGTACTTAGAATTACGGGATTCAGTTGAAACTTTATCTGCATGTTCTACTTTCATTAAAACTAATATGTTGAAAGTTTTGTTACGATTGGAGTTAAGGAAGGGTTAGAATAAAATATTTTATGAACAGACATGAAAAGTTTTGGGAAGTTCGTATACTTTCATTAATATCTCGAACACGGTTGGGAAATCGTGGTAAGTGGATAGAAACTATTTGAAAGCTTACTAAATTCTCTACAAAAAAGATTCTAAAACTATTTTTGATTAGGTTATGTCAATCGGAGAAATAAGTGCTTAAAACTTCAAATACGTCTGTTTTGTTCTTATGAACGGGTTTTTGTCGTTCTTGTTGTAATTTTTGTCTCTTTCCCTTCGTTTTTTATTGCTTTTTATTTTTGTAATTTCTTATGTTGCGAAAATGTTGTGTGTAAAACAGGATATGAAAAATGAGGCCAATTTTCTGTTGCTAGAAATAATATAAATTTTGGGAACTTTCATTAATATCTCGAAAACTGTTGAGAATTTTGGCAAACGGAAGAATACCATTAGAAAGCTTATTAAATGCTCTACATAAAAGGTTCTAATATAAGTTTTGATTAGGCGATGTCAATCGGAGAAATAAGAGCTTAAAGCTTTAAAGTAATTGATTTCGCTTATTCGAAGTGTTCTTTTTGTCTGTATTTTATTCCTTGTTATTTTTTAATTGCTTATAGTTGGATAATTTATTCGAAAATAAAACAGGTTAAGTAAAATAACAAAAACAATTTATTGTTAGAAATATAGAGTTTCAAGATTCCAAGACCTTGTAACTAGCGGGACGGTTTCTAGTGTTGCCGACCCTTCCAGGTAAGATTGTATATCCTACCTTTCAAGACTGGTGGAACCAAAATATAACTGTCAGGGTTCGGTCACTGCTACTTAATAAAACTACATTTTATCGTAAAAATGGTTTTATTGTGCCGATGTTTCGGCTTGAACTTCAAGCCTTCATCAGGGCTGTAAATACAAGTAGGACATATTTAACACTAATATATGCACATATCTATGTAAATATACCTAACATATATATATATATATATATATATATACACATATATAATATATATATTTATATATATGCATATACACATACACATATACACGCACACATATGTACATATATATGCCCACATACATACACATATGGGGTATGTATTATTAAGTAGCAGTGACCTAACCCGGACAATCCCTACCTTGCATCATCAACGGTCAACGATCTCCTCTCAACAAAATAATAACTGCTTCTATTTTAATCTTTCGAAATTAGACTAGGGGTAAGAACGGAACCGCGCTAAGATGAGGCAGTTCCTGCGAGTCGGACTTTTTCTGGTTTGCTTCCGTCCGTAAATAGGTTAAAACTTGTAACTGTTGTCTCCCACGGTTCGTCAAGATGTGTCTGTATTTTTGCTAAAAGTGCAGGATGTAACTAGTGTGAACTGTCAATGTTTTTGTCTATGTTTTTGTTTAATATTTCTTTATAGTTTAAATGTTGTTTTTTGATATTATGCAATGTTACTAGTTCATGCAGGTACTACGGCTGCTAGAAGAAAACTAGCCTCAAAAGAAATAGTTCTATAAGCTTTGGAAATTTTGATACCTATAAATCTCTGGAGCTTATGTAATTTCTTTAAGTTTCTTTTCCTTCTTAAACCTTCATACCATATTGGTATTCCATGTAACATTTCTGGAATGATTGCTCCCTCATATATTGTTTTTAACGAGTCAGATTTCATGCCCCAGGTAGCTCTGGTAGCAATGCTTATTGTATTAATAAGTCTAGAAATTTTAGTGTACATACTGTCTATGTGTCTGTTCCAATTTAATTTGCGGTCCATTAGAATGCCGAGATATTTAACAGTGGCAGTCTTTATCAGTTGTGTATTGTTAAGTGTGAAATTTAAATGAGGGAGTTGTCTTTTTCTCGAAAGAATTAGATAATTTGTCTTCTCAACATTAAATTCTAGTTTGTTTTGTCTCGTCCAATCCGTTAGTGTGTTAAGTATTCTGTTGGTTGTAGTTTCAAGGAATTGAAAACATTTATTTTCTACTAATAAAACTATATCATCTGCATAGGCAATTATGTATGTTGCAGGAGGTCTCGGTAATTTAATAATAGAAATTATTAAAATATTCCACAGAGTAGGCGACAGACTACAGCCTTGTGGTGTACCAATAGTAATAGGTTTGGATCAGGTATAATTTTTACTTTGTATGGTAATATACCGATCCTGTAAGAAATTAGAAATGATGTTATACAAATTTTTAGGGCAATTGTACGATTTTAAATTCTTTAATATTGCAGGTCACCATGGATTGTCGAACGCGCCTTTTATGTCTAGGCTAACCATTAATACATTAGATTTGGCACTCAATGCAACTTGAATAATATTCTTTATTTCTGACAAAGCATCTAATGTTGATCTCTGTGGCATAAAGCCATATTGGTGTTTATTAATTATGTTATGAACATTTAAGAAATGCATTAGTCTGGAGTTTATGATTTTGTCAATAACATTTGACATTACAGGCAGTATGCTAATGGGTCTATATGTGGTACTGTCTGGTTAGGAATAGGAATGAGTAATGCTTTCTTCCATTGTTTAGGAATATAGCATTTTGAAAATATTATTTTATATAATTTAGAAAATAAAACAGGAAAAAATTCTGCTGTTTTCTTTAAAATATGTGCATTTAGATTGTCCCATCCCGAGGCTTTGTTAGGGTTAAGGTGTCTAATGGTTTCTAGGATTTCTAAGTGTTCAAGTTCTCTGTCATGTTGAGATCTGGTAAAGTGAATATCTGGTTACGTATCTGTTGATGTTCGCCTGTATCATTACTCCTTGTATCGTTATTGGTAAGAGAGTGTAGAATGTGTTGTAGGGTGTTGGCATAGTCTGTAGTTGAATTTTGATATGATATATTAATTGTTTTCATTATGTTTGACTTTAATTTTCCTGCTGCATATTTATATGGCCAAGATCATGCAGAAGTTTTGTCTGTACTACTACAATATTCTTTCCAGGAATTAATTTTGCTGTTTTTAATTAGTCTTTGATATTTGTGCCATATTGAATTTGTGCTAATTCTCTGGCTTGTATGTCTGTTGTTGTCTTCTGGTACTGTTTTCTAAGTCTGTTAGTTTCTTTCCGTAAATTGGTGAGGTCATCATTCCACCATGGCACAGATTTATGAACATGGTGTCTTGTTTTATTAGATTTTGTAAAACATATATTACTGGATTTTATTTGAGATAATGTGAGATTGCTAAATATTTCTTCGATCGTAAGTGAAGTAAAGCTTGTACAGAGTTCGTCTTCAAAATTGTCATTTGTTGTAGGATCAAAAGAGTTTTTTTTTTTTTTTAAATTGTTTATTTAACTGTTGAGTGAGAATATTTTTAAATCTATCCCAGTTAGCATTAGTGGTAATGTAATTGAATCTTGACAATTGGTGTGTTTTATTATGTGGAATATGGTTAGTCTAGATATTATAGACAATACTATTGTGATCTGACAAGTTAAGGTGATTAGAAATATGCCAGCTGTTAATATTATTATTAAAAGGAACATTAGTTATAGTTAAATCTATATTACTCTTTCCTCTACTACTTTGGAAAGTAGTCAAATAAGATTTTTTGTTAATAATTTTTAGATCGTTATTAATAATAAATGATTCCAATGCATTACCACGTGGGTTTGATTTAGAATCAAACCAAAATTATGAACGGGCATTTGTGTCAATTCCCAAAATTATCCGACGATTTTTATAATTAGACATTATTACATGTATTTTATTTAAATCTTCATGAATGTCACGGTTGCAATCGAAATAAGCACTTATTGCTAAAAATTTAAAATGGTTATAAATAATTTCTACAGCGCAAAAGTCAGCGTCTGAAAACTGTTGAAGCAGGATGACATCCATGTCAGATCTAAATGTTACTATGGCAACTCTTGGTGTTCCACCATATGATTGATAGATTCTCCCATTAGTACTGTAACCTATAACCTTGTTATTTATTATATGATGGGTTGAGAAGCCAAGGGATACAAGTGACGTTATAGTCATTTTGAGATATCACTGTTTAAAGTTAAATCGTCATTGTAAATTACCGGATAAGTGTAAGTCTGTATAATGTTTTATTTATGTTAATACAATGCATCAATTGAATTTTCAGTAATATAGTTTAAGAAAAAAACTAATTGTTAATGTATATTATCAATTTATAAGACAGCCACACAAAAAAAAAAAAAAAATAAAAGTCCGGACCCAGAAACCAGACCATGTTTCCAATATGTTTCTGGGGTTCCTGAATCCGAATCAGGGGCCAGAAAAAGCCATGCTCTTTTTGTTTAAGCCCCACCCCTCAAAACTTATAATTTAGGATATTGTACACTATAAAATTGTTATTCAAGTTGTTATCTAAAATAAACGACTATTTTCTGGGTACTACCTTTAGTGCATAAAAATACCAATGCCCTTCAAATATAAGACTTTTCTAAAAAAAAGTCGCGTTTTTGTTTATATTTTTGTATATTATATATTTTCTAAGGCATACAATCTTTGAGTTTTTACACATAAATTGACATAAGGCCTTCCCCAGTAATTCTTGAACTGATGCAATCCTTAAAATCCCAAAATACAACCCTTAAAAAATCTCCCCAAATTTAATTGGAGCAATGTATCAATTAAAGTAAATTAAATAAACGACCTAAAATAAATTAATTAAGCTTCCATTTTCGAACTACTTTTTTATAAATTTGTCTACATGTTAATTACAGTGTTCTCTAAGCATTGGGAAAAGATAGGAAGCCAAGTACCGCTTGCCCTATTAAAACTCTGTCAGTAAGATTAGGTTAGCTATTATTTATCATAAACTAGTTTTCCAGAAAAATGCTAAGCAAACTCGCTTTTTTTTTTTTTTTTTTTTTTAGGTAAACATGGATACACCCTGCCTCTGTCTCCCATGTTAAAAAGTGGACCTTTGAGGCTAAATATCTCGAAAACGAATACCGCTTAGAGGGTCCTATCTTTTCCCAATGCATAGAAGACACTGTAATTAACATGTAGGCAAATTTATAAAAAAATAGTTCGAAAATGGAAGCTTAATTAGTTTATTTTAGGTCGTTTATTTAATTTACTTCAATTGATACATTGCTCCAATAAAATATGGCAAGATTTTTTAAGTGTTGTATTTTGGGATTTTCAAGTCCTTGGGATTTTTACAATATACAACCAGAACTTAATTGTATACCGGCTTTGGTTTTGGCCTTCTACATTGTCACTGAACATACATAGTTAATTTTTTAACTGTCGCTGGAAGAGTATTGATAAACTTCAGCAAACCAGACAGTATCTTGAGGGCTATGAGGCCTGACCCTCATGCCACGTGTACATAGAAGCATTGCCAGTCCCTACTTTGTGTACACAAAAGTTGTAAATCTGCTGGTATCGTGAATAATAAACATTTGAGCAAGTCACAAGTTGACAAGTGTCACTTGTATCCCTTGTGCACCAAACAAATCTGCTCATTTTTAAAGTAGTTGATTTTGTTTCCGCTATTTCTCAGCAAATACCAGACATTTACTTATATCCCTTTGCCACCAACTTTTCGTATGTATTAACTATCCAGAACTGCACATAACTCGATTTTTTTTAAAAATGTCACTTGTACCCCTTGGCTTCTCAATCCGTCATATAACGTTCTTGAAGTAAAAATATATCAATACGTTCATCAATTTGATATTGTTTTAAATGTAGAGTACAAGTTCGAGAATGATGAGCATTTAATTGTAATACTTTAAGCATTGTATTAATAAAATAGAATGTATCTAATTTTATTCAGTACTTTTATTATTAAGTTTTTTAATTTCAGTTAAATAAGAAGGGCAATGTTTATCAAAAGTATAGTGGTCTGTAGCTAGTTTGGTTTTATTACAAAATTTATTGTCATGATGATTAGATAGTTAGCCGTCGAGGTGATAAGTACAGATGGAATGGTTGGGATTCGGCTAAATAAACCTCAATATGATTTTGTTTTAAAAAAATCTATATTTCGGACATACATATACATAGATAAATCTGCACTTGCAAAACACGCCATTACACAAAAACACACTTTTAACTTCGACGACACGAAAATTCTTTCTACACAACGTAACAAAAAAAGACTACAGATCTCGGAATGTGTACACATAAACTTAAACAAAAACAATATAAATTACAAAACTGACCAACAAGGCATTTCTCCTATGTACGCTAATATTTTCCAAATACTCGCCCGACCACCTACCTAGATTTTTACCTTGCCCCTTGGGTATCCTTCCATTAACACCTTTTCTCCTTTCCTGTCATAAAATGTCATAAACATCTGTTTGATCCTACCGCCCGTTTTCCCCCACCTCTTGCTGTTTCCAGTTACATATACCCCTTGCAGATTCCTTTTTTCCTTAGACACTTTCACAATGGTTACTTAATTGCCAACCTTGGTCTTCCTCTGCCGCTCGGCATTTCCATTGGTATGTAGTATCTTATTTCTTTGTAAAATTAATTAATGTTACTATTAGCTACTATATTTGTCATTGGTATATAGTTCTCTTATTTCTTTGTAAAATCAATTAATGTTACTAATTACTATTAAAATCAATTACTGTACCTAATTTCTTTTTCATTCTACTCATTCTAAGAATTTTAAGACGATATGTTCTGTTATAAGTTAAACTGTATCTATAGTTCTGTTACCTATCACAATTATAAATTTTTCTTGATTGTTTCTGTATTAATTTCTTTTTTTTTTTTTTGTCATTTTAGCTGACGAAGGCTACCAATGAGTAGCCGAAACGTCCGAAATATAGATTTTTTTAAAACAAAATCATATTGAGGTTTATTTAGCCGAATCCCAACCATTCCATCTGTACTTAAAATTTATTGTGATTTGAACAATTTGAACATCTGCCTGACAGGAGGCTGTGTTGGAGGCTTAAAATGCTGGGTAGGTCTCTCATCGTTTCCTACCTCCTTCGACGTACACAATGTATCGACGATATATGAGGAGCTTAGTATCAAAGTTGGAAAACTCCACTTTTGATTCTTTTTTACAGGAGAGGTAAAAAACCATATCTACTATAGTATCATGGTGATTTTTGTATATGTTATTCTCCTAGGTCCAAAAAACATGTTTTCAAGGGCATTACAAAATTATATGAGTATTAAGGCCGTAATCACACTTTAAATAGTGGAGTTGTCCAAGTTTGAAACCAAGTCATGGAGTTGTCTGTTTTTGAAACCAAAGGGAGCCATTTTAAAATTGAATCTATTTTCTTTTGAAACAAAAAAAAATATTAATTCGATATGCACGAGAGTGTTTTAATATAATAAAATTATGTCTAATGTATTAAAAAAAATCGTACAGTTAAAAATTACTTGAAACAAAATTATTTAAATGCAGTTTGACAAAATTGAAGTCTTTGAATTATTCTCACACCTTAGAAAGAACTAGTTCATCAAAATCTGCATTCAACACACCCACAGTGTCCACTGTTGATAACATTAGCAGGTTCACTCTGTACTTGAGGGTACGGTACCACTGCAAACGGTCTCTTTCCTGCCAATTTTCTCTGAAGTACTTGGACAAGAGATTCTTAACATCGACGGGAATTGGTGCAGGATTAATTTGCAAGAGTTCTAGAAGTGACTTGGTCTTCTTTGTTATGGACATAAATTTACCGATATTTGTGTTGTATGCCACCTCACAAGATACTAGTTTATTCCCTTGGATCTTAGATCTTTTAAATAGGAAGCGCTTACATCTGGTGCGGAAAGTGAAGGCTTTGGGTTGGCTTTACCACCAAAACAATAACCAATCTCTTTCTACAATTTTCACTCATATGTCGAGAACAGTTACCAGTATTACATTAGTTGTTAATTTATTCACTTCAGGTCTTGAAAATACATTTGGAAGGATTCAGAGATCTACCAATTGAGTAAAAATGATTTTTTTAAATTGAATACTTGTTGTTTTTCACAGTTTTTGTTATATAAAACCCGTTTATCATTAAAATAATTATTCTAAAGAATTGGAAGTGGTTTCATTCTACTCGGTACAGGTTTTGCCCCAAAATCCGGCGTTCGGCCCACAACTGTGCCGGATAACAGGTAGTTAATAATAAGAATTATCGCTAAATGCACTCATTACAAGTAACTATAAACATTCAGCCATGATGGATTTGCAATGCATGTTGGGAGCAGATTGCAGAAATGCAAGCTTCTCATTAGCTACTGAAGGAGTTGTCATTTTTTGAAACCAAACTATGTTGGAATTGTCCATATTTTGATTCTGAACGGTGCAAATAAACGCTATTTTAAGTATGTTCTGTCTGTTTTTAATGCAAAACTGTTGTAATACCGAATGCAGCATAAAAAGCTCCTTAAGAATCAACCAAAATCTCAAAACAGAAAAAAATGGAGTTGTCCAAATTTGGTACCAAGCTCCTCATATATTTCACTTTTTCTTATATCTTTTTGTGTTAGGGGTCAAATAAGGGAAAACGATATATGTATATATATATATATATATATATATATATATATATATATATTATATATATATATATATATATTATATATATATATATATATATATATATATATATATATATATATATATATATATATATATATATATATATATATATGTATAATTACATAAATGTAAATTTATACTATATGAAATATACAAACTATCTTTTTTTTACCATTGGACACATATCCCAGAGAGTATTAGTACTATACAAAAAATAAAAAAATAAAGATATATTAATACACAAATTAACGGAAAAGTTTAAAATCGATAAGTCATTATTTTAAAGCCTAAAATTAATGCTTGAGAATGAAAGTATAATCAAATATGCATCTTTTTACCTCGTCAATTATATTAGTTTCTAGTAAATAACTGATATATATATATATATATATATATATATATATATATATATGTGTGTGTGTGTGTGTGTGTGTTTATTTATTTCGTTAGTGCTACCTCAATCCCCACACCCTTACGTAGAGTGCTAAAAAATAAGTTGTGATTTGCTAAATATTTGTTTTATATTTATTTTTTTTTTTAAAAAGATACATTTCTTTTTTTACCGCTAATTGACAAAACAGTAATTACGTACCATTGAAAATCTGGTTGTTGGAGCATAACTTGAACAACTGGTCCCAAAGCCTTTGAAGCAACCTAGGTTTCATTAGGAACATTGTGCCCTGAGCTGGGGAGGAAATGAAAGAGGATCTAGGGTCTTGTTTACAGTATTCAAGGGAAAACTCATTATTTTCACTCTAACACAAAGCTTCGTTTTTAGGGTTTTGTTGCCCTAACGATGGAAGGAGTCTTTAAACATTCACAACATTCTCTTCATCTCTCTCGGTCCTCTTTTCTCTCATTTTATCTCCTCTTTTTATTTTGAAGTTTGTATATTTTTGTTTCAAATACAATGGGGGTCCCAGTCAATCTGGACTATTTAGAAGTCAGTTTTAACAAACTGAAATCTCTTAATTATAAATCAGTACACATTGGTGCATTTTCTTAATAATATAATAAACTTAAAATTAATCTGAGAACGAAATCTCCACATTATTGTCAATACGACATGTTTTTCATATGAATAGCTTCAAAACAATGCGGGAGAAATCAGATTAGGACTACTAGTATTGCTGTTATTAAATCCTTTAAACCCTAGTGGAGCATGGTGCATATACAAACGCATGCTTCTCAGTCCTATCACCGGCCAACGTTCCTGCTTCTTGCCATGTTTTGCCTTTACGGTCCAGGTCCTTTCCCTACTCTTTGAAGGCGGTTGTTGGATGTAGTCCCAATGCAGTTGAAGATCGTCCCTTAACGAAATTTCTTTTTTGCCCCTCATTTACGAGCAGACTAAGTAGTAATCGTCACACGTAGTCCTTCAGTGTTATCATCTCTATAAATTAATGAAAGGCTCTAGATACTGGCGCCTTGGCATTGGCGGGACAAGGCGAGGATGAGGGGCACATTTGAACCTCTGGTGTCCTGAGACCGTTGGGGTGAGTTCTTTGTACTTTGTAATGCCGAGTACATCTTCTTGTCCGCTCGCCGATTTGCCCTGCTTAGCCATGTTGTAATTACCAAATATGTGTAATAAAAATGCAAAACCCAAATTAGGTAACCAAATTAGGCGTCATCTTTAGGTTTTCTGCATGGCGTCGAGTCCCAGGCAATGTAGTTGGTCACCCCCCCCCCTCCCCATTAGTAGCGACGGGACGAGCACATCTCTTACCAGGACCATACTTTCCAATTAAATTCTAGATAAGTGTGCACACTGGAGTCCCGGCACACAGTGGTGCCAAACGCCCGATGCGGGGGAAAACTTTTTTTTTTTTTTAAACTTTATTGATAATTACAACAATATGCTATACATATTTCCAGTAATTTTGCTGGTTATGGAACAATAGCTTTGTGAGACATGATGTGGGAATATGTACAATTACACAACCCACTAGAATAATAAATTTTGAGCATTGCTGATGGCAAGTTATAACAAGTTGTCTCCAGGCCACCGCCGCTTCAGCCTTCTATGAGGATTTTGTGGATTATGGAAGGAGGATAGGGAGTTTATCAAAGGATTTGGATGGCCAGGGAGATTGGAATGAAACTTCTGATAGACTGATTTGGCCAGGGTTTGGATAAAGGGGATATTGAAATCATTATGCAGGGTTAGGTTGGAGACGTAGTAAGGAGCATTGGATATTTTTCGAAGGATTTTGGACTGCATTGTTTGTATTCTGTAGGAGTTGGAAGGTTTAGTGGAACCCCATAGTTCTAATCCATAAGTCCATATTGGTCGGAGTATGGTATTGTATATAAGTCGTTTGTTTGTCAATGAAAGTTTCGAGCGTTTGTCCAGTAAGCGTGATAAAAGTCTAAAACGTCTGTTTAGTTCCTGTCTTTTCTGTGTTATGTGTGGCTTCCAAGTTAAACGTTTGTCTAGTATCAGTCCTAAGTATCTTACTTGCGATTTCTGTGAAATTTGAATGTTTTGGAGGGTTATTGGTGGGCAGCTTGACTTACGAAGTGTGAATGTTGCATGGCTAGATTTTTCCGCATTTACTTTGATTTTCCATTTAGTTAGCCATGGTTGAAGTAGGTACAGGTGTTCTTGAAGGGAATTGGAGGCAAGAATTGGGTTTTGGTTAACAGAGAGGATAGCGGTGTCGTCAGCAAACATGTGAATGGATGTTTGGGGATGGGAAGGGATATCAGCCGTATAAGCCAGGAACAATACGGGACTGAGAATTCCACCTTGTGGGACACCGGCACGTTGGGGGGAGATTGGAGATAATGAGGTACCATAGAATGTCTGGAAAAACGGTCAGAGAGGTAGGATTAGGAGAGGTAGGGGAAAACTTAGATCTTAAATCTTTAATTACTTACTTTAATCTTTCTGATTTTGTTATGATTTTTGCACTATTTATTTGTGCTAGTAGAATTCGGCCATTACCAATTCGAAGGAATAAGTATTTTGGAAGATAAACGGGCTTTATATTACGAAAACTGTGAAAATGTATTTAATATAAAAAAATAACACTTTACTCAATTGGTAGAGAAATTTATGCTTCCAAATGTTTTTTGTTGAATAAATTAACAACCAATGTAAACTGTTAACTGGCTCGACGTATTCGTCTTTATTAAAATTTTCGTTTTTTAAGAATAACTGACCACACGAGATAAGATAATATATTATCACGAGATAATAAAATGAACGTGCCAATTAGCGTAACGATTATATTACGAAAAACGACGTTACCATTATTATTCGGCGCTAATGGCCTTGATGTCGATGCGCCGTAAAAAAAATAACAACAAATAAATAAAACTTTATAATGTTTATTATAATAATAATTACTATTCTCTTTAGAGAGTTGTTAATTTTTTTTTATTTTTTTTTAGCAAGAAACTGAACATTAAAAGTTATATGGACCTAATTATATTAGGTCCACCTAACTTTTAATGTTCAGTTGCTTGCTAACACAAAGTTTTCAACAACTCTCTGAAGAGAATAATAATGATAAAGTCGTTTTTACGTAATATAACCGCTTCGCTATTTGGCACCTTCATTTTAATAGGCTGTGCACACATACGGCCGACTACGGCGATGACATTTTTAGGACAGCAACTTCAAAAAATATACCTTTATGAAAAACAATGCGAAGAGGAGCTAAGCACCGTTTTTTTTTTTTTTTTTATACACCAAATAAACTAAGGATCATTATTTTCATTACAGATATCTTCACGACCTGCTGCAGTTCATTGTTTCATTATGCTTTAGGTCCACCCGACAAACCTATGTAATGTACTGCATAACGTAAAGTATTCGTTTCCGTACATGGCCACCGCGCATGCGCGTACGTCCTTGTGCAAGCGCGAACGCCAGCGGACACTTTTTGTGACACCTTTTTGGAACGCCTAGGTCCGCACCGACAAATCTATGTGAAATGCTGTATAACATATAGTCTTCTTTTTCGTACAACGCCACCGCTCATGCGCGAACGCAGCGGACATCTTCTTGTGGCACTTTTTTGTGACGCTAGGTAAACCCGATAAACCTATGTAATGTACTCTATAGCATACAGTCTTCTTTTTCGTACATAGCCACGCCACTGCGTATGCTCATGCGCGAACGCCAGCGGACTCTTTGTTGTGACACTATTTTGCAACTTTTTTTTCCAGTTTAGTCACTGCAAAAGCATATTTATGCTAAAATTATAAGCTACATGTGAGAATTTTTAGGCCTGTCGTCCACTGGAACCGAAAAGCTGCGAAATGAATTCGTCCGAATTCGGACGAATACGCACGAACAATCCCAACACGAGGCTCCATCATGGACCGCGTCCATTGGGACGAATTCGTCCGAACTGGTCCGAAGTGCGAACCGATCCCATCCTGTTGGGATTTATAGTTGCGAAAAGGTGCGAATAGTCATGGTTGAAAATGGACTATGAGTACGAGCCATCAAGTCTACTGCGAATTCGGACGAATACTGATCCAATGGACGAGAGGCATTCCCACGAATTCGTTGCTTAGCAGTTCGCAGCTTTTTGGATCCAGTGGACGAGCGGCCTTATGCAATGCCGATTTTTCAGGAATAAAATAAGTGTTATAAAATATTGTTTTCCTTTTCACTGAAAACTGTGAGAATTTTGCTCTGTGAAACGTTCAACAAAAACTTGTTCTATGATCAGAACTATTAATAATAATAATAATAATAATTGAAAAGCAATATTATTAGGTATAAAAAAAATGTTAGTTCAAACGCGATTGAACACCTTCGGTTTTGAGGGTTATTTCTCCCCTGGATGGTCTTCACATCCTTACTGTTGATGGCCGCAAACGACATTATATAATAAATGAGCTAAAACCAAGGTTCTCCCGTATTTAACATTTAATCTCTTAAAATTTTTCTAAATATTTAATTTCATAAATTATTTCAACTCCTCTTTCTTTAGAACTCCTTGCTACTTCGCACCTTAACACCTTGGCTGCGGATGACGCCCCAAGTGCGTCATCACAAACCCACTCGCTGTGGCTACATGACGCCTCGTGTACGTCATGGGAGCTACCTGGCAAGCTGGGAGAAAAAGTTAAAAAGTTTTGGGGATCGGCTACAAACCTCCAAGCTGGTTTATTCGTTCCGTCGTCTCAGGGAGTGCTTCGAGTGCCTTATTCTGGAATCGTTCCGGGCTCAGACCTTTCTGTGAATTTTTGCAGGAGTTTCTTCACCACATGTGCGTCATGGCATAAAACATGTTTCTGAAGGAAATTATCCAGAATTTCCAATTGGTAAGTTTTTTTTTCACATTAACAAAAAAATGAAATCATAAAATGAAAAAACGTTACAATTTTTTGGATGTTTTGGGGTGTACCACCCCCTTAGTCAAAGTGTTAATGTGTATTTTAGAGGCTGACCTTGGTCCATTGTGGTTGATTGGGCCCTTAACACATTCATTGCCCACTAGTTAAGCGGTATCTTTGCGAGGGGCCCACTCGTTTTTTTATGCGGGTCAAGGCACCCGCTAGGCGGGTGGCGGGCCCCGTAGGACAGACCGGATGCACCCGCTAGGCGGGTGCTGAGCAACGAATGTGTTAAAAAAAGAATTAGTATTTAAAAAAACTTGACAGACCCTAAAAGCGTTTAGTTGTAATTAATCCAGTGTGAAATTTTAAAAGGATTTATTCTTCTGTTGTGAATTTCAACATCATTCAACCATTCCTACAAATAATAAAGTTTATAATAGATCTTCATTTTTATTTTTTTAATTTATAATCTTGAATCTATTTTTAATTTAAAAGACATGTTTTTGTATGAATTAATTTTTATATTTCAGTTTTTGTTTTACAAATACTGTGCAATAATGAAATAAAAGTATACAACAATAAAACACCACCAATAAAAGTTATAACAAATGCTGAAAACCCAGCTCGGCCAACGACTTCGTAGGGGATGAATTTTTGAATAGCCTCCTTGGTAGGGCTTCGTGTACAGCCATTGCTAGGAGAGGATGGGCGAGTAATTGACCAGCAGTGATTCGAAGTGCAGGATTCTTATGGAGAAGTTCTTGAAGAAAATGGCTCAGTGACTGACTATAAGCAGAAGGAAGAGCTGGAGTCGGACTGCTGACTATTAGCTTCACTGTTCCAGCTAGTGACGGTGACTGGAATGGGCGATCTCCGGTGGCGAGGTGGTACAGAAGGCAGCCCACAGCCCACATGTCTGACGGTTTATTTGCTTTCTCACCCCAGCATAGCTCTGGCGCGAAGTTGCCTAAAATAAAAAGCTTATTACTTTACATTATTTTATGTGGTCCGCTACATTGGTGAATATCACAAAGGACAGAATCCTCTGTGTCACATATTCTAGGAAATCAGGATAGCTAATGTAGTTGGGTATAAAATTGTAAATGTGATAGACTTTGTGTTATGAGTTTACTGATAAATAGTAATTAGTATCTATGGAAGTACAATAGTTGTTTTTGAGTCAACGGTGCATATCGAACTAGTATTTCTAAATTGACACAACTCAAAAATCGGTGTTTTTGATTTATGACTACGAAAGACATTGGTAAATATATCTTTATCAACCATCAAAACTGTATGTACCTAGCTACAGAGCTTGTAAGCCAGAGGGGACTTGTGCATTCTTCCTGTCTTAATGCTATTCCCCTTGCATAGGCAAGAGTGACCCGTCTTAGGTTGACTTTTGTTTATCAGTTGTGTCACTTTGGAAATACTAATTTGAAATAGTCATCACATAGCATTATATATGTTTTAACGGTGGGCCACTAGAAGCCACTCCTAGATGTGCAAACTGTGACGAGAATCACACTGCACGCTACAAAAGGTGTGCAGTCTACAAAACGCACGAACAATCCAAACAGGTGGCTCGAAACATGGACCGCGTCCACTGGGCCCGTATCGTTCGTCGATTTTCGTAGGATCATGTGCGAAGTGCGAACAGATCCCGTTCTACTGGGATTTAGTTGTGAACGAGTGCGAAAAGTAAAAAATAGACTGTGGCAAGTTGATTTTGCTTGTTCAGGAAAGAGAAATATCCGTGGGACCAACGGGAAACGAAATATCACTTGTGGAATGTACAAAAACAATTGTTGAAGGGGGTTTTGATTATAGAATAAATGTTGTAAAGAATGTATCGAAATCAGACGAATACTGAGGCAATGGACGAGAGGCATTCATGGAAGAGAATATTACCGAATATTAAAACTATGTCATTCAACATTTTTTTTTAATAAGAATCATGGACGCGCTTGACATAATATTCTCTGAATACTGTCAGTTATTAAAAAAATTAATTTGTTTGTTTCTCTTGAAGAGGTCTGTAAACCGTGTTATTGTTGAGCAGGAAAGAGCATAAATTGGTTCCTGTCAAGTCCACTAAATTATTTAAAATTTGAAGTAGTAGAAAGGAGGGGTGAGAATTTTATGAGAGTTGATGGATTTGCCTCTAAGAAAATGTTTCCTTGAGCGAGAAGCCGAAGCCTGGCAATAAAATGCTATAAGCTGATTGAATCTCCTTTCCTATAAACAAAAATTGGATTTACATTCAATCAGTAAATCATTGAGGAAACAGAAATTAAAATTCAGATAACCTTATTTAATGATCTTAATAGAAGCAAACGAATTTTATGGTGGATTTGATATTTCTATCTTTAGGCCGATTGAAAGTGAAACATTAGAGGTTAAAAAACATTTTGTGTTTTCCATTGAAAAAGGAAAGCCTCAATGCTCGCTAAAAAATATTTAATCTGTCTAAAAAGGATATGTTAGTATAATCGATCAAAATAAAATCATGATATTTGAGCAGCAAAAGAGGAGAAAGATGGAGAGAAGAGAGAGAGAGCGAGAAGGAGTCCATCCAATAGTAATGGTCATCTCCAGAAAGTCTAAACTTTATTAAGTTTTGTTTGACATACTGTTGCTAAAATATAGACCAAAGGCAGAGTTAGAAAGCCTACCTAGTTCTTTAAAATATTTTGTAGAGGATTTTTTTTCTTTATAGCATCAAAATATTTCTTTTAATCTTCTTTTGAATTTTAAAAATTTCGTTGGCTTGCGATTTATTTTTCCGTAGCTCTATGTTGTATAGTTACGAATAATGTTTTTTCTATGGGGCGCCGACATCCATGGCGCAGCGAGGAATTTTCTCAACGAGCCGTTATATGAAAAACATTCCTGGCGCCAGTGCCACTCGAACACACCATCTCCCGCACGAGAATCTAAGGCGTTAGCCACTAGAACACGGAGAGACCCGCCTTTTGTTAATATAAGCAACATACTTCTGCCAGCTGAGATTCTTATCAAACATTAGCTCAACAATAATTATGTATAGTTTCAATTTTATAATTGGAACTATATTTAATAATTGTATTGGGGTAAATCGCTTTCGTTGCGGGTGCTCACAAATAAATAAATAAAAAAATATATCAACCCCAAAAATTTGTTACTACTTTCCTTTCTATGCTTGACTGATCAATGGCTATATCACAAGTGGTCTCAATTGCCCCCATTGCTGAGAAATTTAAATATTCCGTTTTCGTTAAATTTAGGATAAATTTATTATATTGTATCCATGGATATTTAGTATTTTTAGTACTTGTGTTGATGTAATTTTAATTTTTTCATGGGTATTTCCATAAACCAAGTTTTTAACGTGACCTGTGTGGAGAAAAACGTTTGAATATTCTAGATAGCACTATAAATCGTTGATGTACAACAGGAAAAGCATTGGCTCCAAAACAGAACCTTGTAGAAAATCTCTCTTTACATAATGATAATCACATGAATTTCACAAAATTACCTGAAGATAGAAAAAAAGAAAATTGCCAAAGATTACTTTTCTAGTTTGGCAGCAATATAAAAGCTTGAGGATGCTCAAGTGGAGAGCTTAGAGTGCCATAGCTAGGACGTGGTTTTAACCTATCAGCTGGGGAGGCTTAGAGCCGTCAGTCTACCAAACCAGGGGATCTGTTTCTACCTCTGCTCAATCCGGCTACTTTCTTACAACAATGGTGATTTCTTCTTCGGAAGGTCAGGCGGTCATTACACTCCCAAGAAACTATCCATATTTATATACTAAATTTCTGATATATATCTAGGTTCAACTCATGAAAGGAGGTTTGATAAATATCTTCAAATATTCATCGTCTTTACCTACTAGGTACCAAAAATGAACCTCGTTAAAATGATTATATATATATATATATATATATATATACAATAAAAAAGTAGCCACAATTTTGTTTTCCACGAAACATGTTATATATATATATATATATATATATATATATATATATATATATATATATATATATATATATCATTCCCATAACAAACGATTGGACGAGTTCGTTAAATACCTTGATCAATCTGATAGGGGAAGGCGGGTGGTTATCCTGGACCAATGTTGTAATACCTTTATTCCCCTGGGATTTCCCTTGGTCCAGTGGCTACTGCCTATTAACATCCCAGCGCTAATGGCCTAGATTCAGAGACGTATTTAAAAAAAAAAAATAATATTCAAAAATGTTTTTAAATAGCAATACAGTTTGGCACACGTCTTGGTTCACTCCGGAACCAAATTATTAATTTGCCTTTTTTACCTACCATAATTTTAAATTTCTTGCAACGGAGCTGTGTAGACATCATACTCAACTTATGATGAATATGTGTTGTAAAAAAAAAGGTCCATTAGAAGTTAGGATGTACTCCTGCAGGATATTAAATAAAGAATTAATAATTGATTAATTAAATTAAAAATTATCAATCTGTTTATTACAGATAAAAAAGTTCAAAACTATCCATTTTTTTTTGGTTGTTTGTTTTATGGCGTGTCAACCTTTTCGGACATTAACCCTAAACTATCCATGATTATAAAAACTATCCATGTTCATCTACTATACATTTGTCAAATACCACTCACTCACTCACTCACTGACCTATCATCGCCCAGCCCAAACCACTTAACAGAAAAATTTGAAATTTTGTACGGACACTCTCTATAGCAAGTAAACCCTCGCCAAGAAAGGATTTTTTGATATTCAATTTTTTAAGTATTTTTAGAGGGGTTTGAAGTTTTAGTTGGTTATAGCAGGCAAGCCTAGGCAGCATGCGTTGCTAGGACGATAACAGAACAGCTGTTAATGGTATTATTTTTAATTGAGGTTAATTTTAACTTGCCCCCCTTAGATAGGCTTGCCATATTTTTTGAGAGTGGAACTGGGACACATTAATATGGGATGGAAACATTATACTATGTTATTAATTGATCAATAACATATACTATCTATGACAGGAACCGTGCAATAATAAACTGCACAAAATTATCTAGTAAGGTTAATGTTAATGATACATTATTTAACGCAATAAAATAACTACTTATCTGTCGTGACGAAGCACGGGTATTCGGCTAGTTTTACATATATACCAATGAAATAGGTGTCTTTCCTAGAATTAGTTTTTTTTTTTTTTTTTTTCAGCGGAACAAAGGCAGATAACCTTAACCAAGAATTTCTGAATATTTTTTTTTCTCCAACGATAAATATTGTGTTAGAGGTTGAAAATTAAAAATAAAAAAAATAATGAAGATGGAGATAGTTAGCCGTTGCAGAGATACGAAGACAAGGTATAGTTGGGATTCGGCTAGGAGAAAAACGTCAGACTTTCAGGAAGAAATCTGTATTTGGACGTTTCGGCTGCACATTGGCAGCCTTCTTCAGCTAAAAAAATACAACTTATAAGTAAAAAAAAAAATAAATATACAACTTGTAAGTAAAAAACAGGCAGAAATGAGCGTAGTATATACATCAAGACAATAAATTTTAACCAATCTTATTTTTAAACAATGAAAATACGGTAGTTGGAAAGTAAACAGCATGTAGAAAGTAGTAAGTAAGCAGTACAACAAACTAATCAGTACAAAACAGGAACATTTTTCACATAGTGAGAAAATACCATCTATTCTATAAGTGAATACAATTTATAAAAATTAATATATAGATACGTACCACTAGAGAATGCCTAGGGGGGAGGGAGGAAGACCTTGATGTATATACTACGCTCATTTCTGCCTGTTTTTTACTTACAAGTTGTATATTTATTTTTTTTGACTTATAAGTTGTACTTTTTTAGCTGAAGAAGGCTGCCAATGTGCAGCCGAAACGTCCAACTACAGATTTCTTCCTGAAAGTCTGACGTTTTTCTCCTAGCCGAATCCCAACTATACCTTGTCTTCGTAAAAAAAATAATGTTCCTAAATTAAATTTTCTTGGAATTCAGTTATGTACAAAAGATCAAAATTTAAATAGATAAATAGAACGTGAAATATATCTCATTACATTAAAAAAAAAAAATAGTTCAGGAGCTAATATTCATTTTCCCATTTTAAGGAAACATTCTGTAAATTATTAACAATATTTAATTTTCAGAAATTATGCACAGTTTCCTTCATGCGCCCTTGCTTTGCTGTAATTACGTTTCTTTTAAAAGCAATGAAGTGCGATGAAGAAAATAAAATGATTAAATGAAGAAATAAATAGACCTATCTATCTAAATAGAGATTGGGAAATAGAGAGTTTGGGAGGATGTATAGAGCATTTGATGCCTGCTGCTCCACTAGTAGACTCATGGAGCGAGAAATGCTCATAATCAGCCGCCCATTTTCCACGCTGCCTCCAAGCCTCCCTGTTTTCCCTTCTTTTTTCAGCGCTGCTTGTTCAGCTAGCTTCCTTCATATTTTTTAGAACGAAACACACTTACAATTGATTTTAGTTTGATTCTCGAAGAAAATGTTTTTTTGTTTCTTTTATGAAATGTCCAGAAAACTACTTACATTCGTCGACAAGAAGACGAATAAAGTATAAATATCACGAATTCGTTTGTTTTTATTTTTTATTTTCCCGACTCGATAAAAAAATACTTCAACAAGGAAAAATAATTGGGGTTTAACATGGGTGGAATTTTAACGTGACAAATGTTCAATATATAAGATAGTTTGGACCTAAATGTCGGGTTTGTGGTGCAGAGTTTTTTATTAAGCATAATTCGCGAACTGCAGAATCTTTGAACAAAGGAGATGTACTTTGAGATGAACCATTCTGAAAGTGCAGAACGCCTTTACGCTTTCAGAATGGTTATAATTAAAAATAAAATAAAATATAATTAAAATTTATTAGATATCCTTAGGTTAAGCTTGTAAATTCATTGTAATACTTCCTAAACATATCGTCATCTAGGAGCTTCATTCAGCGAGGTGGGTAAAGTAACCCACATTACTTAAGAATCTGCTTAAAATAGCATAGATAGAATAAATAATTATCATTTTTTTCCTACCCTCGAATACAAATTAGAAAGGATAACTGCTAGCTTATGCCAGTGCGTGTTCTTTAACATTTTCCACGTACAATTGTCAGTGTTTAACGGCGGAGTAAACTTTTTCTAAAGCAACTCTGATTCTCCTCCTACCTGTTATAGTCACAGTAGGTGAAGCAGATGTTTGGCAGATGTACAACCTAGCTAACCTGCTGTGGGGAGGCGGCGATGTGATGTCTGCGAAGAGAGGATTTCCGCAGTACTTAAGAATTTAATGTTGTTTTTTTTTTCTTTTAATAAATTCTTAAACCCCAGGTATATAGAATTATTCCCGTAGGACCTCGTTTCGTCTTACAAGGGGGAGTATTCAGCGGTGGGTTCATCGATCTTGACCATTTTTTTCTGGTGATTCTGCATCGAAAAATAGTCGACACGTGTCCGAGCGTTCCGTCCAATGCGCCTTAGGAGCCGAGAAATAAAATTCAATAGGTTGAAAGTGCTTTATTTTTTATATCGAGTTTAGAAAATTATATTGACATGATTCTTTCACTGATTCATTTGTTTTATAGAGTAGATTAAAGGAAAAATATAATCGTTTAACAATAATTTATATTTCGTCAAATAAATTTAATAATATGCTCACGTTTACAAGTAAACTAGTAATATACATTTTTTTTACACAAAAAATAATAGCAGATTTAAAATCAGCGCCCCAAAAAGCCCCTAATGTGGTAAATATCATTGAATACCAAAAATAATGGGTTTTTCCAGTCTGGAAGAGACTAAAAATTTGTAAGCAAAAAAGTAATGTGACCTTTGAAATAAATAATTGATAAATAATCTGCTATTATTTTTGGTGTGAAAAATGTATAAAACTAGTTTACTTAAAAACGTAAGCATATTTTTGAATTTATTTGAGGAAATATAAATTATTGTTTGACGATTATATTTTTCTTTTAATCCACTCAATAAAACAAATGAATCGGTGAAAGAATCATGTCGATATCATTTTCTAAACTCGATATAAAAAAAAAGCACTTTCATCCTATTTTATTTTATTTCTCGGCTCCTAAGGTGCATTGGACGGAACGCTCGGACCCATGTCGACTATTTTTCGATGTAGAAAAAAAAATGGTCCAGATCGGTGACCCCAATACTGTTAACTTCCGGTCTGCTCTGCCCTCTTCCAGACCGCACAGGTCCAGTCTGGTACACTTCCGGTCCACTTTGAGCACCTTCCAGAGGCATTCTAGCTCAGTCCTGTTCCACTTCCGCTTCACTCTGTGTGCACTTCCGATCACACCTGGCTCACTTTAGATCACCTCCGGTCGACACGGCCCTCTCGCTGGCCCACGCTGAGTAACCCCGGATAGATCTGGCTCACTTCCGGTTTCTCACGTAAACTGGCACACTTCACACCCAGTTTCCGTCTAAGTTATTTCCTGTCCTTCGCCATCACTTTTGGGACACTATTCAAATTCGGCTCGAACTGGGACACTTCCGGTTTCTCATAATTACTATGACACTTCTGGGTCACTATATTAATCCTGGATCCAATTCCAGGGGGATTTGGACGACTTCCTGTAATTTCCGGCCTCCTAAGATCCCTTCATGACGACTTCTGGATGTACCTGGGCCACTACCCGTTCACTTCTAGGTCACTATATTCTTAAGAGTGTAGTTTCCGAGTGGATCTGGACCATATTATGATACTTGCGAGTTTTCAATATGACTTCTGGGTCACCATATTTATCTTTGGCATCTTCTGGATCTATATAAGTTACTTCCGGTTTGTTCACGAATTACTTACGGGGGGTCATCCCTGGGTCATTTCCGGGTGGATTTTGGCTACTCCGGGGCACTTCTGGTTCACTTCCGTCTTGCTTCCAATTTCTTAGACTTCTGTGTCACCATATTAATTTCTGGAATTTTCTTGTTTAAATAAGTAACTTCTGGTTCATTCCCGCCTTACTTCCGGTTTCTCAAAATGAATTCTGGATCACCGTATCCATCTTTGGTCATCTTCCGGTTTAATCGGAGACATTTCCGTTCTATCATGAGAGCCCTGAAGGTCCATTGGTACATCCAGAAACGACCCAGGGATAAATATAGTGACCCAGAAGTAAATGTGAGAGACCGGAAGTAGGCCAGTGAGAACCAGACGTGCCCAAATGTTGTCAGTACAGTGGAAAACTCAGAAATAAAGGTGCGATTACGTTCGAAATTACAGAACCATCTCTGATTACAGTCGTAATCATAGTAAAAAAATTGTGATTACTTTTGTAATTGCAGGTAAGTCAGTTGTAATTACACGTGTAGTCACAGAAACAGCTGTGATTACATTCGTAATTACAGAAAATTTTTGTGATTTCAGTTGTAATTACAGAAAAATGTTGTGATTACGAGTGTAATTATAACTTCAGGTGTGATTACAAGTATAATCGTAATCACAGCCTTAATTACGATTATAATCGTAATCGCAATCATATCTCCAGAGTCTGTGATTATAATCGTAATTGTAATTATATCTCAAGAGCCTATAATTATAATCAATTATGATCGTATTTTGGAAGGCTTTTATCTAGCTTACTAAATTATTAATTATTTTGTGGAATAATAGTTAATGTTCCTTAATAGTTAGGCTTATAAAATGAGTTTCGTTGTAAGGAAGAAAAAAACAAATCATTCAAAGTGTATCTGAAAAGTGTAGCTGCTGCCGAAAATGAATAGGTCGAACGACTGTGGGACCATCTAGTTGGCTCTATACCCGATATACAGATGAGTGTTCATCTCGGGTAAGAATGACATATGCAATAGATAAAATCACAGGGACTCCATATTCCAAATTAGATTTAAACATTCATGGTACAGTGCGGAATTTTCTCAACGAGCCGTGAGATGATAAAATTCGTCCTGCAGGGGGACTCGAACCCACACCTCCCGCACGAGAATCCAAGGCGTTAGCCACTAGACCATATGGAGACTTTACTTTATTATTTTATAAAAAGACCATTGCAAATATAAAAAGGTATAACTATTTATTTTTATAATGAGGTGATAAGATGTCTGGGAATATTAGAGTAGGTTAGAAAACTATCAGATTTTCATGAACTAAATAAATATTAATATGTGCAAAAGTCTGATTGTTGTTCTCTGCTAAATCCCAACTGTTCTTTGAAATTATTTATTTTGTATTACTTGAGCAATAAGGTGTCAAACCTTGCCAGATATGATTATAGTGACGCTGTCCCTGCGTTTAGTCTTTAATACTTTTCCCGTTACTCTTAACGGTTCTTCTACTAAACAGTGACTGGACAAAAAATATATTCGCCCTTATGGATATTTCTTGTGAAAGGACTCACTTACTTGGGTTTCCTTTTGTTCCTTCACTTGATATACTCTCTATCTTCCTCGACAATCCAAAATCAGACAGCTTCAGAACTTCACCCCTACAAACCAACACGTTTCTGGCGGAGATATCTCGGTGAATTATATTCTTCTCGTGGATGTAAGACACACCGCAGACTATCTGCGCGAAAAGTTCAATAATTTCCTTCTCATCCCGAACTTTTGGCTGAAAATAATTAAGGAAATATTCAATAATACTGTTAAAACTTCTCAATTTGTTTTTAGTATGTTTTTTATTTTAAATTCACAGTATTACTGAAATGTTCTAGTTATACTTGTATTTTGCTGAATAGGAAAATCATTCTAACATTAGAATTAATTCTGAGATCCCTGATATTAGCCGTTAAGGTGAAGGGAAGTCAAGGAATGGTAGGGTTTGGGCTAAAAGGAAACGTCAGATTTTCAGAAAAATCTATACTTTGAACGTTTTGGCTTGCCTTTTGGCAGGCCTTTGGCAGGCGTCTTCAGCAATTAATGCCTAGGGGTTGGAAAAAGACTACGATAACCTTTAACTGACCATGGATAAGTGTTACCCAAACATTATCAAATAACCGTATAACATTGCTAGAAATGAGTACTTGTGATGTATTTTTAAATACATATTATTACTATTACTAATTACCGAATAAGGCGGAAAGTCAATAAAACTACGCCACACACTTTCACACTTTTTATTTCTCTTCCCTACATGATTCGTACTATTTTGGCGCCTCTTCGCGGGAAAATACTAAAAACAAAAATTCAGCCCCAACTTGAGGAGTAGAACCTTCCAGTAGCAGGGCCTCCTCTAGACTCAGTCAGATCTAGTCTAGACCAAAAAAGTAGTATGAGTTGGTGTATTAATTCAACCAAAAATATTTGCCAATACAAGAGATGATACAAGAAAGAAATGTCCAAGTTCATTACTTGGAAGACCTCATAGTTACTTACTAAGAACAGTAAAGACACTTCAACTGACCTTTAAAAACAAAAATAAAAATACTTATATCCAGTTACTAAAATATCACTTTCCTCAACCAGATATATTCTTAAACTTGGCAATGTTTTTTTTGTGCCGAAATTATCTTTAGAGAAAAACTAAACATTGCCAAGTTTAAGAATATACCATAAACGCGTTGTCTCTGCTTACCTTCCGCTTTATTCGCTAATTCTATATATTTGAGCTAAGGGTCATTTAATGATTAACTACTATTACTAATAATTTACAGAAATATGAAGGGGAGTACTATGATACAGCACGGTATTAAAATATATTTTTGATGACAATTTAAAAAGGAAGTAATGTAAAAAACAAAAAAACATGAATAATGGTAACAATAAAAAAAAACAAATATAATGCAACTGTTAAATACAAATATATTACATTTTTTTTTTTTTTTGTATTATAGGTGTTTGTAAAAGGTAGTATGGATTTAATTGAGAAAACGAACAAAAAAATGTTTGCAGTGTGAACGTAAATAATATTTCTTAAAGGCGCTAATATAAGGCATTAAAAATGTACATATTCTATGTTACCATGGAAGATATATAATTTTCTAGATCTCCTCCCGGAGCATGTTCCATCACTATGTACAATAAACTATTGGACACTGCATGTGACAGGTAGCGAACCACGTGGGGATGTCTTAGTGATGACAGTATACCCGCCTCTGGGGACAAGAGAATATTTCAATAACAATATCTAGCCATCTCTCTCTTACTGTGTATATATACATGGGACACATAGGTAAACATTCATCAATATTATTATATTTTTGACCGAATCAGACTTAGGTCATCAAGAAAGCAGCACTACGTATTTCTTTTTTGTTGAAATAATTCATTAAAAAAAAAATCGCCCAACATGCTATACTTAAGCACAGACATAGATTAAATACTGATATATTTTCATTATACCTTCCTTTCGTTGTATGTGGCTTACATCATACAAAAAGGCGTTTTCATTTCACTTGATTAAGCAATTCGCAGAATATGTTTTGTGGCCCCCAAGCCATTTAAATTTTTATATATCCCCCGTGTTTAGCATGTCATAAAAAGTCCTGTTTAAAATACATGTGGTAGAATGGGCCTTTCACCTGATTAGGTACTAAAATTCTTAGTAATAACATTTTCATTTATGTTCCATTTCATCAGTATTTAAAATCGATTAGTTTTTATTTGATAATATTAGTATTATTTATTAAACATTAATACATGTATGTATGAAACATTATAAGAAACTATAAAACTCGATTGGTAAAAATAGAAAATTTTCTATATATAAAAAAAAAACCAAAAAACATTTAAAATAACCTCAAACTCATTACAGCTTTCCTCGCAACAAGTACTCATAAATTTATGAGAACATACGGATTATACATGCAACATAAATGAAAATTAATGTTATCTCAACTCTAAAATAGAATCTAAAAATCACATGAACATGATTTTTATAATATTTTACTTCTACTTTCGTTAAACAAATAAATTAAATATCAATTTTTGTTTTTTGTGGTACCTTTCGAAATATTTGTTACTTCTTCGTCTGTTGCACCAACTATGTAAACTTCTTTCATTACACATCTGAAAATTGAAAGATTGGGCATATGCGAATTAAAATACGCGTAATCATATGTAGCTGAGTATCTCATAACCCTTGTAAGGAGTTTGTAATGTAAAGAAAAAACAAAAAAAAAAAAAAAAAAAAAATGAAAATAGATATTTACGTTCTGAATGTTGGATGCCTGCACAAGAAGATTGTTCCGAATCCTCCTTTTCCAATAAACTGAATTTTTTCAAAATCCTTTAAATTAAATTTCCTGAAACAAATAAACACTAAATCGAGTAGCAATTGAGAAGTCATTTAACGCGTTTTTTTTTAATCTAGAAAAAAAGTAATAATCATTAAAGAATCCCCCTCCACTAATTTGTGTGATGCTTCGATGACAATTGAATAAATAAACTTTACAATCTTACGTTCGAAATAGTTGACATCCAGAAAACTTTAGGAATAAACACGCGAAGAAAACATAATGCTTGGTACTAATAACTAACTGAATATTTGTAGGCAGTGAATATTATGTAATTGTTAGAGAGAAAAAAATGTAAATGAAAGGAAAAAAAGGACGCAGGCCTGTTGTAACAGAAACCCGAAATATGCAAGCGGACTCGACCAAATATTTCTTTATTAGAAATTATTATATTTATGGAACGTTATGTGTATCTTAATAAAGAATATACTTCATATGATAATGCTTTGTATACACCTAACAATATCCTTCCAAAATTTATAAAGTTTAATATTGTCCATTATAAACATCACCATACTAATTATTTATAAACTTCATAATGTATGAATTGTCTTGTTGAAGGTTTTCCCCCCAAGGAAAAATGCTGAGGTTGACTTATTTAACACATACTTACTGTAAAGGATCTTCACCTGAAACCTTTTCAATTATTATTTATTATTTTCCGCATTTAATATATTCTATGTTTAAAGCTTACCTGTAAAAAGGAAACTGTTGCTACAAATACCACGGCAACATTAATGACAACCTTATAAATTAGAATCAAACTTGATAAATCAGATGTTTGAAGATAATAATAATAAGTTTTTAACGAAATCTTGTATATGCTTATTCTCTAAGTAATGCAGCCATGGATCATAGCTCAAAACTGGATTTTATTGAGTATAATCATGTTTAAATAGTGTCATTATTTTAAACACTATCGTTATATATATATACACACACACACACACACACACACACACACACACACACACACACACACACACACACACACACACACACACACACACACACACACACACACACACACACAAAGAGTTCATAAGCGGTCAACAATTGGAATGTATTATAAACCGTTAGAGATATCAAAAACCAAAGTAGTTCTCATCGAAACCTTTTGACATGCGTCATTTTTAAATCCGAAAAGAATTAGTTTTAATTATGATCGTTGAAATTAGGTACGGCATCAGTCGCCATTTTTTCGTTTAATACAATCAACGAAAATATACGCGATTCATTATTTTTTGAGTAGTTTATAAAAATGCGGGGTAAAGAGGACACGCTGACTTTTGATCGCGCGCTTGACTATTGGAAATGACGCATCTAAAAGTTCTCTATAAGAGCTTCAACCTTGCAATTTTACGATATCTCTATAGTTATAAGATATTTCAATTGGACCCTGTACATCCCAAACACCTATATTTATATATATATATATATATATATATATATATATATATATATATATATATATATATATATCTGTGTGTGCGTGTGTGTGTGTGTGTATTTTGCACTAAGATAATGGCTTACACTTTGGCCTCCATGAGTACTATGTATCCTGAGCCGAGGCTTGGACGTGCCCTAAAGCCTGCAAGGGATAGACTAAGCTGTAGTGAAGTGTTTACCATTGATAGTAGATATGCTTACACAAGCCTACTGCATTAGGCCTCTGCTCCTTCCTCTCTCGTGTGTAAATATAACATGCATATTAGTACTCGGAAACGAACTTATTCACAATTCAAATTTAGCTTATTCACCCTTTATAATGGCATTTCGACATTGTTCAACTCTATTACTGGAAATTATTATGTACATAATATTTCTAATTAAAAAGTATTAAATGTAATATCCCTGTCACATGAGCTACGTTAACTAGGCCCTTGCTTCGGCTAATCAAGTTAACGTTTAAAGCTTAAAAGACTACAAAATGTTTTCTCGTAAATACGACCTATTAGCGCGGTTCCTCCCTCCCTCCATAGAGGGGAACCTCACTTATAAGGTTAATTTGATGGCGAAATCCGGGAGTGCCGAATAAAAAATATCACTGATTTTTTTGTTTGCCGGCTCATTTCAGTGTTGAATGCTGGGCACCAGGTTTTCATAAGTGATGTCAATAATTACGCCGCATAGGTACATTTACGTTTTAGCCTAAAGGTAGTTTCTGGTAGGTACTTAATGCACAGACTTTTTTAATGAGTGTAAATCATATTTCTTATTAGTTGACCGGATTCAACAAGTTTATTTCGGAATAATATTATTTTATATGTATTTGGACGTGTTAATATATTCATTAAGTTTCAAGAGATGAATATTTGCAAAAGTTAGCATTATGAAATATTTTAGTGCCAATGCTTCAATTATTTTATTACTTATTTTTTTTTTTTTTAGCGAGCCATGATGACAGCATAAAAATAGTGTCCCAATCCGATAGTAACGTCATAGTTTAACCATCATGACGAAAATAGATAATTGGGGTCTCAGAAGTGTTACGCGTTCCAACGCTGCATTTTTATTGCGCCTTTACGGGTGTTGAAATAGTACTAGTGGCCGTAATTAATATATTAATAAATAAGTATCTATTTCAAGATTGATGTTTATGAAACACTGAAGAACACATTAAAAATAACACTACTCCACAAATGGTTCTCTTTAAATAATTCACAATCATATTGTCTCTAGGAATAAACATTTTTAGTGTCCTCCCAGTGTCTCCTGATATTCAAGGCTACATTACCTCATAAATTCCTCGGAAGAAGGAAGTTTATTCCGCGGTGGATTTTATTAACAACTAGGACACTCGTAAAAATGAAACTGCTTTGGACACTGGAAAGACGTTGGATGAGGAATCCATTTTAGTTATTACGGACGCCATGATGGTCCACGGCATCCTTTGTCCTCAAAGACTGAGTTTACTCCTTTCGGGGTTGTAAACATTTAAAGGAGAGTATAATAGAATAGTGGTTATGTGCGGTGCAGTGGACTAATTATCTAGTGGTGTGTAATATATTCTGTATACTTAAAAATTATCTATTCTACTAAATTCCTACAATTGGCCAAGAGATTCACCAATGAAATTTAGTTGTATGAATTGCTCGATGGTGGCGATTGATGTTCATAATAAAGAAAAAAATACAAAATTTCTACAGGTATTTATTTGGACTTCTTTTCCTGTACTAACCCGGATGATTCACCGAACCAATTTTATCAAACAAACCGTCTATATTCGTATTTTTTAGTTCGAAATAGTGTTATCTATTATAATACATTTTAATTAATCTTTTTCCTATATTGTTCAGCGATGGGGTTTCTAAAGATTGACACCCATTCTGTATTTGAATAAAACCACTTCACTTGGAAATTTGGAAATGTTGATTTCGTCAAATTGAAGTCCAAATATTTAAGGATTTATATTCTTCCAAATAATAAAGGATAACATTATATGTAAACAGCCTAAGAGGACAAAATTCCAAGAAACTATTTCTTTGCTTTTCCCCTAAAATCTGTGTTTCCAATCAAAACATTTAATAGAATAAAGGAGGTTATTTTTCTAGAATAATACACACTTCGGCAAGCACAAAATATTAAAATTAATAAATCTAAATATGCAGTGTGTCGGGGCTTATCTTAGCTCAGTGGTGGAGCACTGGTCTACTATGCTGGAGGCCCTGAGTTCAAATCCCGAGCAATCACTAAGTTTTTTATCTTCTAGTGACTTCGTTCACGGGTTGAATTCGGCCTCCCCGACCGTCTCTAGGCCAACCCAGCCTTTAATTAATAAATTAATGGGTACCTGCAAAGGGGAAAATAAGGCTGCCGGAGCATAGTAATAACATGAATCAGTATAGTATGTGTCCCTCTGTTTTATTAGTATAAATATGCTTTAGCGATGACTAAACTGAAGAAAAGTGACGCTGGTGTCCACGCATGCGCGGTTGCCTTGTACGAAAAAGAAGACTGTTTGATATAAAGAACATTACATAGGTCTGTCGGGTGGACCTAATGCATATTTATGTTCCAGAATTTGAGCAGAAGGCTGTAAACAATTATAGGTGATATTGAGTTAATCCGATATTCCATAACGAGGGGGCGTAATTCTCATGTGCATATTTCGAAGAGGGAATATTCTCCTATACATACCAACGATTATTAACTGAAATAGTTTTAGGTCGGCTTCAACTCGTCAATCAGCATTCTTCCTACAGAATTAAAAAAGATGGCTTCCAGAAATACCACGACATAAGCCCCCTTTTAGCGTGGTTTTACCAAACTTGGCATACATGTATGTCTTGATATGGGGGTGTTATAGGTTAGGTCAAAGTCGTCTAGGACTCCCAGTTGGGAGGTCACGGGATCGAAACAGTTACAGATTCGTGTTACTAGATTTTAATAATACTTATTTGGTTTCTAATTTATTTAGGCTTTTCTATATGCAGAAAGTAGGTGTAGCATGGCACGCCGGATAACAGCTAGTATATATATATATATATATATATATATATATATATATATATATATATATATAAAAATCACGTGTCTGTCTGTCTGTTTCTTTGTTTGTATGTTTGTCCCTTATACAAATCCACACCGTTAGTCCGATTTTGACTAAACGGTACACAGGTAGATCCTAATCTGGAGAGTGTCGTAGGCTAGGTCAAAAACCTCTACCAGTTGTCTGTATGTATGTTTGTTCCCTATAAAAATCCACACCGTTCGACCGATTTTGACCTAAGTTGGAACACAGGTAGATCTTGATCAGGGGATTGTCATAGGCCAGGTCAAAAACGTCTACCAGCTGCTGTCTGTATGTTTTTTTGTTTTGTTTTTTTTAATAAAAATCCACACCGTTAGACCGATTTTTACCAAACTTGGCATACATGTATGTCTTGATACGGGGGTGTTATAGGTTAGGTCAAAGTAGTCTAGGACTCACAGTTGGGGGGGTCACGGGTTCGAAACAGTTACAGATTCGTGTTATTAGATTTTAATAATACATATTCTGTTTCTAATTTATTTAGGCTTTTCTTTATGCAGAAAGTAGGTGTTGCGTAGCACGCCGGGTAACAGCTAGTGTATAGATTTGTTTATCGTTATCTTACCTTGTTTTTTCTAAAATAGTCATATTACCGTTAAATGCAAACTGATTAAAAAACGAGGTAAGCATAGACAAAAACCCGTTAAAAAAAAAATAAAAAAAATAAATAAAAATTTCGTTGTTTGAAGAACTTATTTCTCTGAGTGACATCACTCCGTCAAACATTATTGAAGAACCTTTGTTGTAAAGAATTAAATAAGCCGTCGAATAGTTACCTTTCACTTACCACGATTTTCAAAACGATTTCTAGGGAATATATATCTAGGTCCGAAAACTTTCTCTTAATAAAATATATTTTTTTATATCTAAGAATAGATGAATGTCAAACGTCTGGTACAAGTTTCAACTGAATTAATCGTTTCTGAATACCCCAACTGAAAATTACTGGGGAAAAAACTTGTTTTACTTTTACTCATAAACAGTTACAGATATCCCTTTTTTCTACGAAAGATTATTATAACAAATTTTATCTAAATTTGACCATTTGAGCCTTTGAGAGGGCGAACATACAATCATGAGGTCAACATCATAAGCGGATTTCCTCCCTATGCAGGGTGGGAGGAACTGCGCTAAGATTCAAAATTAATTTAAATAGACTTTCAAAGCTCCCAGCTCAGGACGGCTGATTTGGCAACTTTTTTCGAGATATAGGAAAGTAATCAAAATATTTATTCCACTGGATATTAAATTCCTCTCCGAATAGATTGAATATTAAGTAATTTGAATTCCGTTTTATCTATTGATTAAATAACGGACCGTTCTATTAAAGTAAAAAGCCCTTGAACAATATTAAAATTCATTATTTTTTTTTTCAAAACTTAATTCTGGATATGCAAATTGCTTAACGTGAATGTCCAAAAGAAATTTTTTTTATATTTTCACACAAATGCCTATTGAACAAAGTGTATTCTACACTGTTTCTCCTTTTCCGAATAAACGTATAGGCCAATCTCGATTGTCTATTCAAATTTTAAACTGTTTTATGGTATTAAATTTGATATTAAAATACATTTTAACCTTTGACCCCACGTTTTCACAATAGCCGTCAGCCAGCAGTTGTGGATGTTTCCCCACGAAAGGTTCCGTCACGTAGGAGCTGACGCTGATAAAAAGTGTATTAATACATACGTATATTATATGTATATACTTGTATATATATATATATATATATATATATATATATATATATACATGAAATTTAAACATATCTCTCTGTTCGCACTCTAACAGCCTCAATGATTGTCCGAATATTATAAACTTATAGTCAGAGACCTGGCATGAAGTGTTTTATGCACCCTGAAATTTTGCTATGATGTACCTCTTAGGTAGATAAGTGATTCCTGGACATAGCTTGGTGCACCAGGTACTGCGCATAGGGGATAGGTGCAAAACAATATTGCCCAAAAGCATAGTTTTATTTAGAAGCCAACTATTATTAATGAGAAAAATAGCAAATTAAGGTAATTTTAAAATTAATAATAAATAAGGCAGGCACTTTTAAGGGGGATAAAATGTAAATTAAAAAAAAAAAAAAAAAAAAAAAAAAAAACAAAGTACCTAGTTATTATTTTCAATATTAAAAGAAGTGCTTTATTCACGCTGCGATTTAAACAGCGTCTTCAATAAACATATTAGAAAATAATTACAAAAGGACAGACACTTTTGTGGGGTTTAATTATCAGGAAACATAAAAATAAATGTTGCCTATGATAGACTGCAATAAACTGCGCGTAACCGTAAGAATGAATGACAGCACCGAACAGTTGAAGTTATTCTCTGCGCTCTCATTGGTTCTTGCTCACATGATCTTGTACAGCTGTTCCGGTTTAAATGGCAGCGTGTATAAAATTCTCATTTAATATGAGAATAAAACAATTACGTTTTTTTCTTTTTTTTACGTGTATTTTTTTTTTTTTTTTTTTTTTTTTTTTTTTTTTTTTTTTTTTTTTTTTTTTTTTTTTTTTTCTACGGCGCATCAACTATTTTGCTATTAGTGCCGTTTTTTACGTGTTATACCCATTAAAAGTGTCTGCCATATTTATTATTCATTGTAAAATTGTCTTAATTTTACATTAAAGATAGTTGGCTTCTGATGAAAACTCTATTTTTGGGAAATATTTTTTTTTTTTTGCACCTTTCCCCTGTGCGCAGTACCTGGTGCACTAAGGTATGTCCAGGAAACACATATTTACATTCTTATGTACCCAAGAGGTATATTATAGCAAAAAGGTGCATAAAACACATTTGCTGCGTGAACCGTGCGGTTACTGGCACTATAGGTACGACTATTCTTTTGTGATGATTTAAAAAAAAATTAATACACCGTCCTGGTCCTCATGGTACACATGGTCCTCCGAAAAATGAATATGTCCTCCATAAATGGTGCTGACGACTATGAAGTGTTATGCCTCAAATATTTCAAACAAACAACCTGTTTTTGGTTTACATGTTTAAATATGGAATATGGGGTCCCTGTGATTTTATCTTTTTCATATGTCATCCTTACCCTTATATATATATATATATATATATATATATATATATATATATATATATATATATATATATATATACAGGGTGTCCCAGTTTGTTTCCACCCCCTTTTCCTCCTAGAGTTGTTGGAATTTTGAAATGAAACTTAGTAGGTCTTAGTTATGTTGCATGAGGTTACTTTTGAAGGTTTAGTTGACTTTGTAACATTCTCCAGCGCCTCTAACTCTTGATTTTCTAACGGCGGCAGGTATTTTTATGACGAATTCTGATAGAAAATTTAATTTTAAGACTAATTTATTCCGAGACATCTTTTGATCCGACGCACCGTTTGCGCGTAAAACGCAAAAAACTGAAAAATATCGCCCTTTTGTAGACAAATTCCTATTTATCATTGAAACCAAGCCTTGTACGTAAAAACACCTCAATGTAAACGTTGTAGCCTATTAATTTTCCTTTCAGATGATACCAAGATCAAAGTTGTAGATTAAATATTTAACGGGGTATTATGAATGAAAACAAAGGCAAATTTTTTTTTTAGTTTTATGATATAATAATTTCATATGGAAAAATAAATTTATTCTGTTCTGTTTCATAATAATTTTTATATACTTTTTTTACAAAGTAAATAAGTACTTTTTTTTATTGTTTATGTCAGTTACTTTTTTTTTCTATTCATATCGATTTTCTGAATTGTTACTTTTTAAAAGTTTTAAGGTATATTTTTCATGCATAATATCCCGTTAAATATTAAACCTACAACTTTGATCTTGGTATCACATGAAAGGAAAATTATTAGGCTACAACGTTTGTATTGAAGGGGTTTTTACGTAAAAGGCTTGGTTTCAGTGATAAATAGGAATTTCTCTACAAAAGGGCGATATTTTTCTGTTTTTTGCGTTTTACGCGCAAACGGTGCGTCGGATCAAAAGATGTTTTGGAATAAATTAGTCTTAAAATTAAATTTCCTATCAGAATTTTTCATAAGAAATACCTGCCGCCATTAGAAAATCAAGAGAAAAACTGGAGAATGTTACATTTCGAAATTCCAACAACTCTAGGAGGATACCCTGGGACACCCTGTATATACAGGGTGGTGCAGAGGAAACGCAAGTTTTTCAATATTGAATTACTGGGACACAATGGGTTGAAAATAATAAAAACAAGTATGATATTTTATTTTGAAATTACATACCATATTTAGGTTCTCAAATAATGTCTTTGAGATGATCTCCTTCTTGCTGGATACAAATTTGGATCCTCTTCTGAAAATTACGGACGGCTCTCTCTCCAACATTTCATTCGGCACGGCTTCAATTTCCTGACGAATGGAATTCTTAAGGTCATCGAGTGTGCGAGGCTTGTTGATGTACACTTTTGATTTTAAATATCCCCTCAAAAAGAAGTCACACATCGACAGGTCGGGTGAGCGAGGGGGCCAGTGAACATCACCAAATCCCAGCCACAAGAATTACACCAAAGAGTGTGTGAGAGACATTTGGTTTCAGCAGGATGGTGCCACAGCTCACACGAGGAGAGCATCCATGGCAGTGGTTCGACAAATGTTCCCAGGACATGTGATTTCGAGATTTGGTGATCACCCCCGCTCACCCGACTGTGTGAATTCTTTTTGTGGGGATATTTAAAATCAAAAGTGTACATCAACAAGCCTCGCACACTTGATGACCTTAAGAATTCCATTCGTCAGGAAATTGAAGCCGTGCCGAATGAAATGTTGGAGAGAGAGCCGTCCGTAATTTTCAGAAGAGGATCCAAATTTGTATCCAGCAAGAAGGACATCATCTCAAAGACATTATTTTCCGAACCTAAATATGGTATGTAATTTCAAAAACTGCATTAAAAAACCTATCATATCATACTTGTTTTTATTATTTTCAACCCATAGTGTACCAGTAATTCAATATTGAAAAACGTGCGTTTCCTCTGCACCACCCTGTATATATATATATATATATATATATATATATATATATATATATATATATATATATATATAGTTAATTATTGAATTTTAAGAATATTTTAATGTTTATAGTAATGTTTAAACCATTGGTTAATTAATATATTTTATTTTCGAGGGCTGAATATCTTTTCAGTAATATTTTTACGAAATATTCTTGAGTAAAGAAGGGTAACTTTAAATAAAACGAATTTAGTCAAGCGGAGCTTATATTTATCAAATGCCTCCATTGAGGAGGAAGATACCCGGAAAGAGGTTTATTACAGAAAAACAGACTTTCTTTGATCTCATCTTTTCATTCTTGCTCCTATTTAACACTGGATTGAATCATATTTTCCATGTTTTAGCTCTTAAACTTTTACTCACTTTACATTTATTTGCTCGTGATTAATCTCTATTACGTTCTTATTACAGCCTTAGGGTATTTTCCATCCAATAAGAAACTTACAAGTCCCTAATTTTGCTTCAAGAAGACGAAATATTTCTTACTTTGTCTTATACTTCTTATTTAATGTGTTAAATGATATAGTTTGCTACAACCGATTACTTGTGTGCAATGTCCGAAGGAATCTAGCTTGCACGCATGAAAGAATTTTTTAATCGTACCTTCCGAAAATGATCCGCGTTCAAATTTATGTATGTGTAGCCCCTTAACACGATAGTGGCCATAGCTTTTTGTTTGATACAACTGATATCGTCCCTACCATGTTAAAATATCGAATATGAAAAATCTAGTTTTTTAGTTTCGAGTCATTGCTCTAGGATTGTGAAGGATTCGGCTAGTCACGAATTGTCACAACTCTAACACCTTGACAATAGAATTTAATGCCTTAAATAGAGTAACGCCATTTTTCAATATATTACTGCGTCAATGGATATCATATGTTAGGTCTCTCGTTCCCTCCGACTTGCATATTAGATTGTTTGACATGGTAGGAACGATATATAACATTCCCATAGCAAATTATTGAAGTAGTTCGTTAAACTTCAAAATTGGCCCATCCGGAGGGGGGGAGGGCGGAACGAAATTACTAAATTGCCCACATCGGCCCAAGAGATATATTACATGTCAACGTAACTTGATATAAGTAATAAGTATCTGAAGAAAAAATATGTGTTGTAAAAATATACAAAATCTATTAATCTATTAGGAAGGGGGTTATTCCGAAACCAAATTACTTCCTTACGAAAGTCATTAGACAATCTGCATACCGGCTGAGCGTCCGGAATATCGCCCTATTCCGTTAGTTCCGTCCGGGCCGTGGCCGTGTGTGTCGTCTATTTGTGTCTCAAAAATGTACTTTTCTGAAGATAATTGGGTGAAACTTCAAGAAGATTGAGAAAAAAAATTGAGTTGGAAGGAGAATTTGTCAGGCTATATAAAGAAATTTTGGAGGATGACAGTAAATTCTTTGGTTATTTTCGAATACCCAACGAATGTTTTGATGGTTTTTTTTCTTCTGCAACATGGTCTCACGAAACAGAAGACACCATTTCATGAGCCCATTTACCTACTGAGCGGTTAGCAGGACGTCTCAGATAAGTCATTAATAACACTGTTCTGCAAAAAAAAAAACTTTTCTCCCCTCCCTTGAACAATTTTGCCTGTTTCTCATGTTTTCAGGTGTGCTGAGTCCGAATCTGAACTCACAAAAATTCTACCACCCTCTGATTTTGAGAGAAAAGAGGAGAAACTTGGAAAAAATGAAAAATTGTATTTGAAAATTATTGTCTTTATCATAACAGATTTTTTTTTTCTGTTTCAACGGTAAAATATAATTAATTGAATCCTGCATGCTATCAGGTATAATACTAGATATGACACAACTCAAAAAATATACACACATCGTCAATGAGTATTTTTTTTTCTTTTGTACTCTTCCTCCTCTGTCTCCCGCTGCAGTGTCCAGCAGTAATCCGCCAGCATCTTCTCATTCCATTTGCCAGTATATCTTTTTTCCATTCTGGATATGTCTTGGTGGAATCGTTCTCCATGTTCGTCCGAAACTGCACCCAAATTTGGGGCGAAAAAGTCTAGGTGACTATGCAGGAAATGTATTTTTAAGGAGATATTGCATCTCAATGTTTTATATGAAGTAAGCAGTTCTTGGACTATTTTTCGGTAGTTTCTAGATTTTTCGTTTCCCAAAAACTTAGCACATACCTCTCGAAAAGCAATCCAAGCCTTTTTCTCAGTAGTATTTAACTTTGCTTCAAAAGTGAGGTCCTTGAGTAGATGTCGAATTTGGGGTCCTACGAAAATTCCCTCCTTTATCTTAGCATCGCTGAGATGCGGAAATTTTTGTTTTAAGTACATGAAACCTTCTCCTTCTTTGTCCATCGCTTTTATGAAGTTTTTCATTAGCCCCAATTTTATGTGGAGTGGGGGTAAAATTATTTGGTTTTTGTCCACTAATGGAGGATTGGTAATGTTCTTTTCACCTACTTTTTCCTTACGCTCTGGCCATTTTTTTACGACATAATGGTCTCCTTTTTTTTTGCTGTCCCACTCGCACAAAAAACAACAAAATTTAGTGTAACCTCCTTGGAGTCCTGTAAGCATGGCTACCACTTTAAGATCTGCACAAATGCGCCATTTGTACTCATGGTACTTGATTTTTTGTAGAAGTATCTTCATGTTGTCATAGGTTTCTTTCATGTGGACCGAATGAGCTACTGGGATAGATGGATGTTTGTTTCCATTATGAAGGAGTACTCCTTCTAAACTAAACTTGGAGCTGTCAATGAATAGTCTCCATTCCTCTGGATTGGTTGGCAGATCAAGTTCCTGGAGCAAATGAAATACATCATTGCAAAATACAAGATTTTCTTCCATCGAGAAAAAGCATAGAACTCCTGATTCCCGTTTTCTGAAGAAAGATATATTCACGCCTCCTTCCAAGAGATACCATTGTTGCAACCTTGACCCAAGCAGCTGAGCTTTTGATTTTGGGAGATCTAAATCACGAACAAGATCATTCAATCGCCTCTGATTTATGAGCTGTGGCTGAGTTTCAGAGGGGCTGGACGAACTTGAAATTTCTTCTTGTTGACTGGTTCCAGGTTGAGGTGAAACGCTTTCAGAATCGCTGCACTCCTCAGAACTAAGACGGAACTTACTCGGATTTGGTGGGATGGGCATGGAGGCATCATGTGGAGCTGGTCTCATGGCAGAGGGGATGTTGGGATAAACAATTTTCTTTTTGCTCTTGAACGAGAAACCTTTGATTGTGGTCATGCAAAAATAGCAATCGGTCACGTGATTTGTAGGTTCTCGCCATATCATGGGAACTGCAAATGGCATTGACTTATGTGTCCCATTTATCCAACCAGTCAGAGAACGTGAGCATGAACTACAGCATATTTTAGGAGCCCAGGATTTGTCCTGATCACTTACTTTACATCCAAAGTATAACTCGTATGCCTTCTTCACCAGCGGAGTCAGAGGTGTCTGAGTGGACTTGAATGTGACTTCACCACAAACATAGCAAAAGGAATCAGGCTTATTTTTACACTGTCGTGACATTACAGAGAAAAAGTGAACTGTTCCCAGAACAATGATAGCACAACTGAATATCCAAATAAGTACGTTTAGCGAAAGCCTCGAGAGTACTGATCAAATCCTAGAAGGAAATAGTGATAAGAGAGGGGCTGAGTAGGAGGGGGAGAGTTGGGGTATTGAGGGTGAAAGGGGGCAGGTAAGGATTTGAATGAAAAGGATACCACCATAAAAGAGAAAGGAAGGTCATTCCCCTAAAGATCCAGAGACCAAATCCCTGCCTCAAGATCAAAAACTGAAAAAACACTTTTAGCCATATTTCTTCAACCACTTGTAATATTCCCATCAAATTTTTTTTCGTTCAAATATACTTCATTGCGCTCAAAATCTTCGAGCTTTTGAATTTTTTTCACTATGTTTTGATGCCAAAAAAAATCGTCAAATTTACAAAAAACTCACATTTTTGGATAAAAAAACTAGAATTTCTCAAGAAAGTGTGCGTGATAGACAGAATCTGACTTCAGCACATTTGAAAACAGTAAGAAAGCATGTTTTGGTTTGAAGGAGGATTTTCGTGCAGAACAGTGTAACCAAGTGAACAATTTATTATAACTGATGATTGCAATTATCAATGCCGGGCCACGCCGGGAAGAATGTCCATCCCCATTTCTCACAGGGGCAAGGCCGGGGAACGACTTAAACACGGGCTCCACAGGGTTTAGCGTATCGAGTCCATTGAAATTGCTGGTCTGATTGTTTCATCGTGTTATTTACTGATTCGCTAAGTTCCTTATTCTCTCCTTACAAAATATACACAACACATCCCATTGTCAAACAAATATTAGATCATATACACCGGTTACAGGAAAAAAAATATACAAATTAAAATGATATAGTTACCCGGACGTCAAAATATTTCTGAAAGCAATAACGTAGACGAACTAGCAAAATTAGCGAAACGATGAGATGCAAATGACATAGATCTCTTGACATTACACGAAATGAAAAGTCTTCCATACACTAAAACTTTAAACAACTGGGAGCGATATTGACAACTTGACAAAAAATCAAACATACAGTTCAAGCTTGGTCATCAAGCGCACGGGATGTGAGACGAGAAGAAGTCGTCTTATGTCGTTTAAGAATCGGACATACTTTACTCACACACTCGTTTTTTAATGACTAAAACTGAAAACCCTACTTGCAGACAGTGTAACTTACCTCTAACAGTTAAACACATATTGACAGAATGTAGAAGACGTGATTACTTACAAATACCGCACGACATGACTGAACTTTTGAAAGAGGGTAGCCAATTGATAAACACTATTTTTCAACATCTAAAACACACACAGCTATACAACAAGATTTAATTTTAGACTCTAAAGCTACTTCTGATATCTGGTAGCATTGGAGAAAAGATAATTTTCATTATATTTATTTGTTAATTTAAATTAATTTTATTTTCACTTAATCGTGAAAGATATATATGCCTATATTTATGTGTGTGAGTGTATAATATGTGTTACACATAGTGTATATAAAAGCAATGTATATGCATGTGTTGTGCACTTGCATATGCATATGTAATGTATATTGTAACGTTTTAATACATATAGTAGTGTACATACTTATAACTGTTAAATTAATTTGTCAAATACTTTTATTTTAAATTAATGTTTTTACTTTTATATGAAATACTCAGGATAATAAGAACAGATTTGTAATTATCGAGCGAATCATCAGCGTTATGAAAGTCTTGATAATAAATGTCCCGGAGATGATGGACGTGGCTATTGCCAACGGCCATAGCCACGTTGAATACACCCGTTCCCGTAGATCACCGAAGTTAAGCAACGTCGGGCGTGGTCAGTACCTGAATGGGTGACCGACCACGTGCTGTTGGCATTATAAGAGGGTGGCAACCTGTAGATAGCCCGGCGCTAATGGCCCAAGTTGTAGATGCGCCGTAAAAAAAATAAAAAAAATAAAATAAATGTCCCGGCCGAGGCTAGGCCAGGTCCGACACGGTCTAGCGTGAATCAACCTTAAAACTATTCGTTTGTGTTTCAAATTTATATAGGTTATTTTTAGGAAATTATTCAGGAATGGGGCGTACACAAACATCCTACTGGAGAATGTGCTTAAGAACGCAACTACTGCCTGACGTACGAATCTAATATCTATTTAAAAACCTCAAGGCCTTGAGTAGAGTGTAGGACAGGTTTGTAAATTGCTACTTGACATTGTGGTTTTTCTCTAGAAGAAAGGAAAGGTCACACGCCTATACTGGCTAGAAAAAGGTTATATCCTATAGATAAAACTTCGTAAAAATATCCCTCTTAAAAAAAAAGGAAGTTAAAATTTGAATTTTTAATGTCCATTCACATTGTCACTGATTTTTAGGACAGGTTTTCAGAATATGAACAAACAATGAGAAGTTGAGGGAAGTCTCTATGATACAGTTAGTTTCCTGTTCTGGCGCCTTTAATCTATTTTCTCTTCCAGGTTTTATTTTATATTATTCACGAACTATTAAACCCCACTAATAACTGCTCCTATTTCTTTACTTATAACACTAAAGATATGAAAGGAACCGCTTCAAGATGGCGCAATTCCTGCGAGTCGGACTTATCATGTTTCCTAAACATGGAAAAAGTGGTGTTAATTAAAAGTTATCAAACCAAATTCACGTTCCTTCGCTACAAAGCAATTCAGGAGTAACTTTTGACTGTACGAGTTTAGTCGAAGAAAACGTTCTTGAAGATTCTCAGATGTTGGTCCTTCTTACTATCAGTGTCCAATTTCTTTTTGCTTAGAATTTATAGAATATCAGTATGTTCCTATATAGTTAATAAAGGAGGATTTAATGAATTTCCAAGGCGTTCAGTATTAGGAAAATGTAATAATTCTAAGAACCTATTTGATGCAATAGATGAAAATTAGTTGTGCAGTTCGCCTCTGGTTTCTAATATGGTTATCAGGTAGTGTTAAGTATTGGAGTAACTCGTCAGTATGTAACATGCACGCGATGCTGGAAAGGATTGCTTTACTATGCTGAGGAGGACTGCTGAAACATCTTAAGCGTTTGCCACCTGTTGGAAATCAGTTCCTTCAGTATATGATTCAAGTGCTATACTCTTGCTACCAGAGACTTACAAATATCTCTTCTTATTTAACATATATTAAACAAAGAAAAAAAACGGAGCGCTTCATAGCTATCTTTATGAATAGAAAAAATAAATAAAATGAACATGTTTTTATTATGTTAATCAACTTAATCGACAGACAATGGACTTACTAACTAGTGAATGTCTTGTAAGACCGATTCATAATCATCCACTACAGAAAAAAATGCACTATGAACCATGTCAACCCCTTTTCCATTCTTGTTAATTGGATGCTGTAGAGGAGGCATAATTGATGTGACTTCATTGTTATATCGCAGGGGTGGGATAAAGGGGGAGTCTGGGGGATAAGAAGGGTGGGTTCTGCAGGCTGCACCTCCCGGCTATCTCTCGGTTATTAAACAACAATAATTGAAGGAGGTTGTACACAACACCCTTTGGAATCTCTCTCTCTCTCTCTCTCTCTCTCTCTCTCTCTCTCTCTCTCTCTCTCTCTCTCTCTCTCTCTCTCTCTCTCTCCCCCTCTCCCTCTCCCTCTCCCTCTCCCTCTCCCTCTCCCTCTCTCTCTCACTCTCTCTCAGTTCTCATTATTTTTTCATACCCCTAATGCTGATCTTGCATTATTTGTTATGTACCTGATGGCGATTTCTTATGAAAGCCCTAAAATGACCTGAATTCAATTTAATAGCCCATAATATTACCGAATCATGACTCTTTTTTCTTGGTTATCTATCCGGGAAAAAGCACTTTTAGCGCGGTTCCTCCCTCCCCCATAGGGAGGAACCCCGCTTATAAGGTTGATACAATGAAACAATCCGGAAGTGCCGACTAGAAAATTTTGCGTTTCAGAACCCCTAGAGACCGAAAATGATGGTGGTTCAAATTTGTATATATATATATATGTATATATTTATATATATATATATATATATATATATTTGTCTGTTCGCTCTCTAGCTCGAAGACGAATGGTCCGATTTTGATGAAATTTGGTACAAAAATCCGTCGTCCAATTTGAAAGGTCAAGTTCGTTAACCAGCAAAATCCGCCTACTGGAAGATGGCGTTTGGGGCGAAATTCGCGCAAAAAAAATCGTAACGCTTACGTTTTTGAGTTCATAAGCTTCTAAGTACTCGTTTTATATGATTCCTGGGCTAGGAAAACGAATGAAACCATTTTCAAGGCGATAGCTTTAACCGTTTTTGAGAAAATTGGAAAAATATTTTTTGAATACCGTTTTTGGTTTCGGTACTTAGAATCATGGGATTCAGTTGAAACTGTATCTGCATGTTCTACTTTCATTAAAACTAATATGTTGAAAGTTTTGTTACGTTTGGAGTTAAGGAAGGGTTAGAATAAAATATTTTATGAACAGACATGAAAAGTTTTGGGAAGTTCGTATACTTTCATTAATATCTCGAACACGGTTGGGAAATCGTGGTAAGTGGATAGAAACTATTTGAAAGCTTACTAAATTCTCTACAAAAAAGATTCTAAAACTATTTTTGATTAGGTTATGTCAATCGGAGAAATAAGTGCTTAAAACTTCAAATACGTCTGTTTTGTTCTTATGAACGGGTTTTTGTCGTTCTTGTTGTAATTTTTGTCTCTTTCCCTTCGTTTTTTATTGCTTTTTAGTTTTGTAATTTCTTATGTTGCGAAAATTTTGTGTGTAAAACAGGATATGAAAAATGAGGCCAATTTTCTGTTGCTAGAAATAATATAAATTTTGGGAACTTTCTTTAATATCTCGAAAACTGTTGAGAATTTTGGTAAACGGAAGAATACCATTAGAAAGCTTATTAAATGCTCTACATAAAAGGTTCTAATAAAAGTTTTGATTACGCGATGTCAATCGGAGAAATAAGAGCTTAAAGCTTTAAAGTAATTGATTTCGCTTATTCAAAGTGTTCTTTTCGCCTGTATTTTATTCCTTGTTATTTTTTAATTGCTTATAGTTGGATAATGTATTCGAAAATAAAACAGGTTAAGTAAAATAACAAAAACAATTTATTGTTAGAAATATAGATTTCCAAGATTCCAAGACCTTGCAACTAGCGGGACGGTTTCTTGTGTTGCCGACCCTTCCAGGTCAGATTGTAAATCCTACCTTTCAAGACTGGTGGAACCAAAATATAACTGTCAGGGTTCGGTCACTGCTACTTAATAAAACTACATTTTATCGTAAAAATGGTTTTATTGTGCCGACGTTTCGGCTTGAACTTCAAGCCTTCATCAGGGCTGTAAATACAAGTAGGACATATTTAACACTAATATATGCACATATCTATGTAAATATATATATATATATATATATATATATATATATATATACATATATAATATATATATATTTATATATATGCATATACACATACACATATACACGCACACATATGTACATATATATGCCCACATACCTACACATATGGGGTATGTATTACTAAGTAGCAGTGACCTAACCCGGACAATCCCTACCTTGCATCATCAACGGTCAACGATCTCCTCTCAACAAAATAATAACTGCTTCTATTTTAATCTTTCGAAATTAGACTAGGGATAAGAACGGAACCGCGCTAAGATGAGGCAGTTCCTGCGAGTCGGACTTTTTTTAAATCTACATCGGCTAGGACGTGGCCTTCCTTTTTATATCCCTGGACGTTAGGCTGAGACAGCTTCTCATAAATATAGATAGGGGGTCCTTCTATGAAATTTGTATTTTAAGAGCAGGAAATTCCTTTAGTATAAGATTTACTCTATGAAAGAAGAGTCTATAGAAATGCCCTGAATTCTTTGAAGTCTGGGCAGGATCCCATAACCTGTTAAGGCGTAGACCTGGGGCAGTGTGATCGGATAAGATGGACACGAGAAATTTCCATCAAAAGGTAAATAGGATCAGTGCTGCTTTGTGACTCTATCGCATAGACAAGGCTTTTCTTGTCTTGGTTCTCAATAACTGGATTACTATCATTCTTCCATAGATTTTCTTGAAAATATTATTGGAGTCTCTAACAAATAATAAATATTAATAATAAATTATTAACTTATAATTTTATTAATTTTCTTTGGGCAGTTCCCCCTTGTTGTGGAGATCTTCAAGCAAATAAATAAACAATTTACGTTTACTTGTTGTACGTTTTTTTTTTTTTTTTTTTTTTTTTTTTTTCAATGTTTTACTTAGGTTTGTATTTTACTGACATTGTATTACAAATATCACCATGAGAAGCTATTATCAGCAAAATAATAATTCGATGTCATTCACCGATGACGTAAGAACATAATAATTATATTTCGTCGTTTATAAAAAAATAAAAAATATGATTTCATTGCTTGTTTAACTTGTTTTATATCTGCCCTTCTCTTACGATTATTTTTTTTTCAGGTCTCCTGGATGAGAAAACGAGACCTCCATATATTAACTTCAAACATTTACACATACACTGGAGATGGGAGATTCAGTGTCATTCATCCAGACCCTTCCGACGACTGGAACCTCAAGATAGAGTACGTCCAAAAGAGAGATGCTGGAATTTATGAATGTCAGGTAGGCACTACTCAAAAATTTAAAACTCATGTGTTATGCAGATTTTGTGAAATGAACATGAGCCAAAATATTAACTTATTATGAATCTTAAATTTTGGGCACAATAGATCTTTTAGGTCGAGTTTCTTTCCCCCATATAGGAGGGTCCTGATTCTATCTAACTTAAATTTTAATTCGAAGAATAATGTTAATTACGTAGCTTTTAGGGGCATACACCTTTTCCATGTTATTGGAAAAATACTATTAAAAATTTGTTTATGTTTTCTTGCGTCCTTGCAAATTTTAGTTTTTGCGACTAACAATACTTCCACAGCTAACATGTTCGTTTTACACCTCGAAATAAAGTACATCAAACTTGCCGCACATGAAAGCCATGAACAGAAAATAATTTGAGAATACATTCAATATTAACCGAAAGATTTGTCATTGGTCATTTTATATATTACTAGCTGTTACCCAGCGTGCCATGCTACACCAACTTTATATTATATAGTTGTAAGGAACAAACATACAGCTGGTAGATTTTTTTTCACCTTGCCTATGACACTTCCCGTATCAAGACCTACCTGTGTGCCAAGTTTGGTCAACATCGCTAAAAAGCTGTGGATTTATATGAGGAACAAATTGAATGGCTTTTTCTTTTTTTGTTCCACAATATAGTATCCTTATACTGTGGAAGTTCATTTAGGTTCTGCAGGTTCCATCTTCCAATACTGCCTGCATTACAATCAAAGTAATATACATTTTTTTTAATAATTTTTTTTAAGTATAATAATAATAATAAAATAGAGAAATATGATAGCGTAATGATAACAACTATAATAATAATACAAATAAAAATAGTAACAATAATATTGAAAAAGAAACAAATTATAATATCAAAATTATAAATTAATTGAAAGAAATGAAAAAAAAAAAAAAAAAGAATGAATATAAATGAATCAAATAAAATAAAATAACTGATTAATGAAAAGAAAACGTCCGTTCTTGCAATGGCTTATTCTGGCGATTGTTAAAACAATAATCAATCAGGATTGTGGTCATGAGAAACTATTCAATTATTTACAGCAGCATTATTTTTTAAAAACAAATGCACTATTTTTCTCATTTGTTCCGATACTAAACATAAAGGTATGAATTCTGTATACGCACTTTTGGTAACATTATATGATATACTAATAAAAAATAATGATTTGTCAAAATGAAATTATTTACAGTGATAATCCATCGTCTCAGTTTAAAAATAAATATATCTCAAGATTGCTTTACATACATTCGGAAAAATTTCACAAAAAGTTTTAGCGGAAATATTTTACTACAGCTCATGGCAAACGTGTAGTAGATAGGGTGGGAGAAAGAGTAAAATCCGTGGTCACTAATGGAAGTTATGAGCAAATCTGAAACTAAAAATGTAAAAAACTCAGTAGAGTTTGCTAATGTTGCATCTAGTTTAATGACAAACACTACAATTCTCCGTATGACCCAAGCAGATATTGAGCCTGCTATAAGTTCGGACAGTCCATGGGTTACTGTTAAAGACATAGTTTTTATTGAGCAAATGCATGTGATAAAATATTGTAGTGATTTTCTTTTTATTGTTTGATGATCCACTTAGTGTGGAACGCCATACTTAATTTTTACAAAATGCATTTTAACACTTCAGGATTTTTTCAGAACATTTGTAATTACTTTATACTTATATTATTTTTTTTTTCTGGCTTCCACATTTATTGAAGTATTGTCATAGAAAATGTCATCATCATTCGTTGATAAATAAAGTAAGTGCACTTCCTTTGTCCAATCGATGATAACTGCAAAATTTTAAATACTTTAGCAGGGTATAAAATTAAACTATTTGAGATTGAGAAAAACTATTTTATATTCTTACTTATATCCATGAAAGGAATGAACATGCCAAGTTTCATTAAAATCTGAGATCATGGGTGTCAAATCCTATTTTTTTGGGTTGATTTGACATGGAATGACCCAAATGTTTAAATATCATGTCACACATAGATCAAATACTTAATATTTCAAACTACTTACTAATATATGATATTAATCCAAAACCTGAGAATATAAGGTTATAATTTAGATAATCAAAACATTTTTGTACGTTACATAGAGATGATTTTAGGTGGTACGTTAGCAACGGTAGTATTTAAATTATTAAAGTTGATGTTAAGCAAATGCATGAGATAAAATGCAATTCACAAATACAAATTAATTAACTATGGAAAACAAACGGGACACTCCAAATCAACAGATCAATTACTTAATATTTCAAATTACTTACTAATATATGATATTAATCCAAAATCTGAGAATATAAGGTTATAATTTAGATAAACACAACATTTTTTTTACGTTACATATAGATGACTTTAGGTGGTACGGTAAAGAACTAAAAGTATTTAAATTATTAGAGTTCTGTACAGATCCATGGGTTCATGTTGAAGACATATTTTATGTTAAGCAAATTAATCCAAAATCTGAGAATATAAGGCTATAATTTAGATAAACAGAGCATTTTTGTACGTTACATATAGATGATTTTAGGTGGTACGTTAAAGAACTATAAGTATTTAAATTATTAAAGTTCTGTACAGATCCATGGGTTCATGTTGAAGACATATTTTATGTTAAGCAAATTAATCCAAAATCTGAGAATATAAGGCTATAATTTAGATAAACAGAGCATTTTTGTACGTTACATATAGATGATTTTAGGTGGTACGTTAATGAACTATAAGTATTTAAATTATTAAAGTTCTGTACAGATCCATGGGTTAATGTTGAAGACATCGTTGATGTTAAGCAAATGCATGAGATAAAATGCAATTCGCAAATACAAAAAAATTAACTAAGGAAAACAAACGGGAAACTCCAAATCAACAGATCAAATACTTAATATTTCAGATTACTTACTAATATATGATATTAGTCCAAATTCTGAGAATATAATTTCGCCAAAAAAAAAAGAAAAAAAAAAAAAAGAAAAAGAAAAAGTTTTGTTGGCTTGCTAATCTCTAAGAAAGAAAATGGCAACTGGACAGTCAAGAAATCAAAAACTTAATATTGCAAATTATTTATTAATATATATTAGTCAATATTCTAAGAATATAAGGCTATAATTTAAAAAATCACAAACATTTTGCTAAAACTAAAAAGTTTTTGAAGTTAGATAAACACACGAAACTTAAAAACAAATTGGTTAATGGCTTCTAGGAACCCAGCGTTGCCCTACATACATCTTCATCAGAAATTAAGAAAATTGAACTTATATGATAATATTTGTCCAAATTCTGAGAAAATAAGGCTATAATTTAGGTAAACATACAAAGGCTTAAACTGAAAAGTTTTGTTCCCAAAAGAAAATTTGTTCGCAATAAAAGAAGAATGTTTTTTTGGCTTGCTAATCTCCACCTAGGCAATTCACCTAGGCAACAGTGGAAAGAAAATGGCTATTTCTGACAATTCACTCTTCTATATTTGACAGTTTCGAACTCGTTACTCCCGAACTGTGAAGCCTAGAAGATTTTGAGCTAGCTTAGGAGATTTCCCGTATCAAGAAGTACATGTGTCCCAAGTTTGGTCCAAATTGGTCAAACGGTGTGGATTTGTATAAAGAACAAACAGACAGACAAACTTACAGGTGATTTTTATATACATATATAGATTTGATATTGGGAGAGCGTACGCTAAGTAAAAAATTACTTTTTTATGTTAACATTTTTGATTCGTGATAATGAAAAGCAGCCTTTTCAGAATTTCTGAAATAAAAAATTAAACGTTTACCTAAATGTCATGGCACTCAGTCAGAGTATTTCAATAAAAACACATTTTTAAAGAGAAATGCTTATAATAAACTACTGTCTCTCCCTGACTTCTTATTACCCATTTCGCTAGACATGAATTCATGTAATTATTATTTATACTGAGGTATTGAATGTTGTATACAAAGGTTCTTAGCAAAAAGGACAAAATTTATGGTCACTATTGCGCTAAAAGGCATAAAAATATGTATGACTTGTAATTTTAAAGATTATAAGTAAAAAAAAAAATATTTTTAAGTACAATGTTTCTACATTAAGAAACTAACAATGTGTGAACGCCCAAGAAAACATTTTGTATTGCGAGGAAGGAGAAGCATGACAAGCAAAGTTTGACTGGCTGAAAACTGTACAGGATGACAGGTTAGGAAACAATTTGGTCATAGCCACTGTCGGACATCAACCAAAATTTCTACTCATTTACATTTAGGCTTTAAGCCATTTTCAAACCTTAAATTTAAGTTAACCACGAAAAGTATATTACATTCCTCCAATTTTCTCCTATTGATTTATTCAACAAACCTCCATTATGATTTGCTTCCAAAATGAATTGTCTTTTGTATTTATTCTCCTCACTAAAACTTCTGAGACCAAAAACGTATTAAAATATCTTTGTTTCAACTGCTACGTCTACCAAAATGTTCTCCATAAAAGGGCTTTTAGCCATTTTCAAACATTTGCGCAAATTTTCGTCTTAAGAACTTATTCATCGAAGTTCCGTTTTGGCCTGCTTCCACATTGTGTTTTTGACCTGGGACATTTCAAAAAGGAACAAAAAAAATCAAAATAGAATAAACTTACCTGTTAAGTTTATCTCATAAGAGATATTTTTCTTTATACATTACTCTTATGTTTAGTATTTATATATAACAATCCTCATTCTTCGTGAATTCTCATTTCTGACAATTCCGGGTAGAAGAGACATTGCGAAAATTTTAATGAACTTGTCTGAACAAGAGGAAGGATTGGAATATAATGCGAAGAACATACAAGCAATAATATCATAAGAATAATGTTTATGTAATTAGGGGGGGGGGATTTACTACTAGCATTAATTAAATTTATTCGATAGTTACTATAATTATTATATTTTCCAGGTTAACACGGAGCCTAAAATCAACTTGGCCATCCAGCTGAATGTTGAAGGTAAGTCTTCTTCCATCCATCTCCTTCCCAATGAACCGTCTAGATTCAAGCACTGCCTGAAGAGCTTGGATGCTTTTGTACATACTTAAAGCTCTCGTACTTGGGGGTGAATTAAAAAGTCGCCTGTTTGCTTTTGTTGTCATGTTTTAACATTTTGATTTATTCTTTGTTTTACTACTTATATATAAATGATTTTATTTTGTAAATGATCAACGAAAGTTTTGGTTTTATTTATTTTTTATTTTTCAATTTAGCCTCCTTGCATTACAGCATCAAGCATCCTAATTATGTAAACTAAGACTAGTTTAAGGGGTTCTCACCCTTAGAAGTTCCTGTTTTCATGCACTTTATCTATCACTGGAATTTATTAATTAGTTATTAACAATGTACTTTACTTTTCAAGTATGGTACTAGGACCTGTATATTACTCTTCTTTATTAATTCTTCTTCCATTGCATCCATTTTTTTTACAAGTATTTAAATTCCATTTAAACATATTTATGAGTAAAGTGTGATTTATCTCCTGGATTCCAAGGTCACTCACTGAGCCAACAAATTATTAGCAGCCATTCGCAAAATCATAAATTAAAATTACAATTCGATATAAACTGTTAGAATAAATGGAAAGTTTTCAGGCAAAAAACACAAAATGTTTATTGTGCATATATATATTTTTAAATAGAATTATGAATTGTAAACTGAGACGCATTATACAGGAGGCCCCCAAAGTAGTGTTTACGCATCAAGGTACTTAAGGAAATTTGATTCTGAAGAAAAAAGTTCCTATCAACATGGGTCCGAAAATGCTTTCTGGATACACTGGAGCTAAAAAACCTGCTAAAACCACGTTTTTAGAATTTAAATCCCGGTAACTTCTCAACAATTGTGAGCAAACTTAATTAATGTACTTTAAAATGTACAGATGTTAAATAAACGTATTAATTATTAAAAAAAACAAAAAACAAACTTCTCAACATGTGGTGTTAGAGGAAATGTTCATATAAATGTATAGGTCACTAAATTTTGCAAATTTTGGTACCCAGAAATCTAATTTTGCATCATGGAATCTGGAAATTTGTTTGTTCTATCTTTAATAATTAGTATTTTTTCAGCATTGATCAAGACTGCCCATGGTGATTTAATTATATTAAGTTTCTATTGCAACGCTGGAAAAACATTAATTACTAAAGATACACCCAAGGAATCTCCATATCCCGTGACACGAAATTAGATTCTTTGGTACCAAAATGTGCAGACTACAATGACCTACAATTTTTATTTTAAGCTTTTTTCATCGGCATTAAGAGCTTTAAAAACTTGGTCTCAAAGGAAGCATTTCCGGACCCATGTTGATTGGAACGTTTTTGCTCAGACTAGAATTTCCTATAAGTATCTTGAAGCCTTAACAGGACTTTGGGCTGTCCTGTATAAAAGAACGATATGAGTCGCAACAGTCTTAATCCCTATATTTACAATAAAGTATTATACTTAACGAGAAATCTTAAACAATTAATACCAAGCATTCAAACAAATTACTATTTAATATGATAAAAAATAGGACTAACAAAATATGGAACTCCTAAGTAGTTCAGGCTTAAGATTAATAGGGTCCGAGGCGAATATTTTTCTGAGCTTCCCTTCCTGATCTGGCTTTTTGAAGTAATTAGATAAGTAGATGTGGTCATTTTCCCATAGCGAGCAGAGGGAATTATTTTAGGTTATAGATAGTATTTCTAATTACGAAAATGGTATATTTTGCAGGTAAGGTCAGGAAATATCCCATTTTACTATACGATAGAGAGTTCCAATAAAAACTAGGTAAACATAAAACCGTTTGGTACGCAGAAAGCAAATCAATGCGGTGCAATATGACATTTGTTCCTTCCCATTTCCTCTAATGCTATAAATTAAAAAAAAAAAAGTCCGTCTCGCAGGAACTGCATTATCTTAGCGCGGTTCCGTTCATATCCCTAGTCTAATTTGGAAAGATTAAAATAGAAGCAGTTATTATTTTGGTTCCACCAGTCTTTTTTTTTTAATTAATTATTATAATGGCGTGTCAACCCTTAAGGTCACTAACGCCATTCCTGTGTGTAGTAAGGTCTTGAAAGGTCATGATATACGATCTTACCTGGAAGGGTCGGCTAACACTAGGTCCCGCTAGTTACAAGGTCTTGGAATCTTGGATTTTATCTATATTTCTAACAATGAATTGTTTTTCTTATTTTTCTTAACCTGTTTTATTTTCAAATACATTTTCCAACTATAAGCAATTAAAAAATAACAAGGAATAAAAAACAGACAAAAAGAACAGTTTGAATAAGCGAAATCAATTACTTTAAAGTTTTAAGCTCTTATTTCTCCGATTGACATCGCCTAATCAAAACTTTCATTAGAACCTTTTTTTTAGAGCATTTAATAAGCTTTCTAATGGTATTCTTCTGCTTACAAAGATTCTCAACCTTTTTCGAGATATTAAGGAAAGTAAACAAAGTTACTAAAACTTTTTATGTCTGTTAATAAAATATTTTATTCTAACCCTTCCTTAACTCCAAACGTAACCAAAATTTCAACATGTTAGTTTTGATGAAAGTAGAACATGCAGAAAATGTTTCAACTGAATCCCATGATTCTAAGTACCAAAACCAAAAACGGTATTCAAAAACTATTTTTCCAATTTTCTCGAAAACTGTTAAAGCTATCGCCTTGAAAATGGTTTCATTCGTTTTCTTAGCCCAGGAAGCATATAAAACGTGTACTTACAAGCTTATGAACTCAAAAACGTAAGCGTTACGATTTTTTTTTGCGCGAATTTCGCCCCAAACGCCATCTTCCAGTAGGCGGATTTTGCTGGTTAACGAACTTTACCTTTCAAATTAGACGAAAGATTTTTGTACCAAATTTAATCAAAATCGGACCATTCGTCTGGGAGCTAAAGAGCGAACAGACAAATGTATATATATATATATATATATATATATATATATATATATATATATATATATATATACTAATTTGAACCACCGTTATTTTCAGTCTCTAGGGGTTCTGAAACGCGAAATTTTCTAGTCGGCACTTCCGGATTGTTTCATTGTATCAACCTTATAAGCGGGGTTCCGGGGGAGGAACCGCGCTAAAATCAGTACACTTCTTTTATGTGATCAACACAAATTAGAATTTTGTTCGAAATATTTCACGGACTCACTACCAACTTATGTTTTATCTATTCGTTTGACCTTTTAAAGTCAATAAAAGCTCGCCAGGTAAAACTTTGAGGTTTGGGGTAATATTATTACATGATTAGGGATTATTTAAAAATTTAAATCCTATGGTTAGTCACTTGCTTAAGCCAATGGCTTCTTGAAATTTAATCCATGTAAAATATGTTTTTTTTTAATACCCTGATGCTTTTAAAAGGGACGAAAATCTGTAGAAGATATTGCCTTTCATTGTAAAGCCTCCGCTTGTTATATGCTGCTTCTCATGCTCATCTTAAAAAAAAATAAAATGCGGACTATGAACTCTAGAGCAGATATGCACATGATTCGCGCTCATATAAATGTATACCTCTTTCCACTATAAATATAATTAAACGGACGACACTAAAAAACATAATTAATATCTAATGCGATGTGGCATCCCTAAAAATCGTGCTATCAAATTAGAATAAAAACAGAAATTTTTATTGCTTAATAAACGATAAGAATATCCGGAAAGCATACAGAGAGCAATTGCCAACGTACCACGATTAGTAGAACTATATGTAGCAGAAAGATATGGCAAACTTCATTTTTCAAGGTAAAGGATTTTGTATAAATGACTTTTTTTTTTTAACGGCGCATCGACAAATCTGGGCCATTAGCGCCGACATCCAGGGCGCAGCGAGGAATTATCTCAACGAGCCCTAAGATGAGAAAATTCCTGCCGCCGGTGGGGATCGAACACACCATCTCCTGCTTGTGAATCTAAGGGGCTAGCCACTAGACCACGGATAAATGACATTATTCCGAATTTTACGATTACTGCATTGAGCTCTTATTAAAGTCATCTAGAAAGTAGTGCAGCTCCCGAAAATAATTACAAATAACATTCGAATATTATACAGACTAATTGGAATTTAGATGCCCAAGGTTTAAAGCAAACACTTATGAAAGACTACCTTATTACTGAAGATGATTTGATTGCCTAAGGAACATCAAAACTTCAAAGCTGGACTTCATCATTTGCTAGTTAGCACCCGTCATAAAACTATTACAAATCTTAAAAGAAATGTTTTATGAGATATGACGCCAAAGAACCCAGACTTCATTTCGAGAACTGCATATTTGATTGAAAAAATGAACGTGTAAGAATATCCTTGAGTCAAATGACTATCAACCCCATAAATAACCTTAACTGTAACAATAAGCTGCACGCTGAAATTCCAATACACTTTAATACAAATGAATGAGCACTAAAACAGTTTACCCGCAAGTGGCTGCAAGCTATACAAACCATTGATAGTTGTAGAATAGGTTATCTTATCTCTGGTTTTGTGAGAAAAAGCAGAATATTCGATTTCTTTCATTTCTACGATGAAACATACTTTTTCCAAGTTGGCCGAGGAGTTTGGAAAACTTAAGGGTAGCTGAAAACGTAACTGACATTTTATCGAGTTATGATGGACACGTGGGAAACAAAGCTTAGCCTTTACAATGACGTGACAAGCGGAAGGAAAGTCAAACAATGAAGGGTGAATATATGAAGGCGATAGCCTGACTCCTTTGTGATTTTGTTTGTCCCTGAAATCCTTCAGCCAGTTACTTCTAGGTAGTGGGTACGGTTACCAGCTGACAAAATGCGGGATAATTCATGATTTTTATATACAAGGGTAGAAACTATGAGCAGATGATACTATGATGAATATAGCGCACATCGTGTTCAGTAACACGGCCGATATACCATTCAGCATTGATTATTGGTGTCCTGTTTTCCGCAACAAGCCCTCCGAAAACAATATTACAGAAGAGATGAACACAATGATTCATAGACGGTTGTATATAATCTGATAACTAATGTACAGGGAATTAAAAATATTAAGGCATAAGTAATTAGACCGTAGAATTTAGTTTTAGAGTAATTAAATGGTCAAACATGGATTGACTATTAAGAAAAGAGAGAACAGAAGTAAACATACATAATCCTACTTCCTGAATATGAAGTGCAATGAATATTCAAAACTTATATCTTTGAAATTGAAAAAAAAGGATATACTATGCTAAAAGAGTCTCCCCGTGGTCTAGTGGCTAACGCCTCAGATTCTCATGGGGTTCGAGTCTCGCATGAAAAAAAAAAAAAATGGTGGGAGTTTTGACAGCTGATATTGCTTACCATCACATACAATTAAACATTTTCTGGATTAATAGTATAGTAATTATACTTGACCAAGGAATGGATTGACTTTAATTGCAACATGGCGAATGTCGATTAGTCGTTTCTGGGAAAATGGGGATATCCTATAAAATTTATGATATTTAACAATGTGGTGTCGGCGCTAATGGCCGAGATTTCGATACGCCATAAAAAATAAAAATGTAAAAAAATAATAATAAAAAAAATATATTTTTTTTAAACTAAACCATGTGTTAGGGTAAAAGTAGCGGTGGGTTCCGAAATATTTTTGTTTTGTAATTATCTTCAGTTACTTTAAGAAATTACCAAATTCACAGCAAAAAAAAGACATTCTGTATAAAAACGTTGTATTATTATTTTACCAGGCTACGAAAATTAAAGGGATTCTGTTTAAGAAAGTAGTACAAAATATAAAAACTTGTCGTGCTGCTTTTGATTACCACAGATACGATGAAAAAAGAATGTTAAATGTACATAAATAAAGAAGATTAGAAAAAAGAGAAGACATTTATTTCTGAAGGAAACATCTCCCTAAAAGGAAAAAGAAGAAATGTATTGCAGTTTATTAGCCCCATAAGAATTCTAATATTAGTAATTTCGTTCAATGAACCAATTCAGCTTTTGTGAAAACTTTTCGGCTCGATAGGGAAGTAAAATTTATTCAAATTTCACCATAAAATGAGAAGAAAATGAATTGTAAAACTGTAACGTTGGCGTTAAGGAGATAGAAATGGTAAATTTGTTTCTAGAGGGTGTTAAAAAAAAAGAAAAAATCCCCTGTTAGTAGAGAAGGGTAGAACGGAGCCATCTGGAAGGCTTTCAGAGCTACCTCTAAAATAAGGAACGGCCTATGATTAAACCCACTGAGGCACGGGAGGGCACAAATCTATATCTCGCCAAGTTTCTTAATAATCAAGTAGGCAGGGTTGGGATATTACCTACCCTAATCAACCCCTAGGGGCTTGGCGTCTTTAATGAGATGGCCGACTCGCCTAATCCTAGTCGGGACGGCTACCTTAACTACTTTTCAGTATTCATTACTTCCCAGCCACTAAATCAACTCCTTCACGCAACTTGAGGAGTTTTTGGGCTCCCTAACCCCTTAAGGCGAGTCCCTGCTAGCGTAACTCTCCAATATGGCGGTCTCACTGCACTTATCCTTCTACCAACCTTTCAGAAAATAATATGAGAGAGAAAAACTGTGCTTCGATATAAATACAGACCCAAAATCTCAACAACTATACATGTTATGGCAAAACTTCAATAAATTAAAATTAACACATTTCTCAATTTAATAAAATCATTCAACATCATAGGATACCTCTTCAAGAAAAAATAAATAAATACAGCCTAACTAACCGTGTGCAAACCTTGCATTGTTATGACGTCCCCATTGCAGCCTAAGGTTCGCCTATTTTCAATTATCCAAGCAAGCGAAAGCTGTAGAGCATGTTTTAAAATCGACGAATGTGTTGTTTATTAGCTGGTTACAAACCAATAAAATACTACTGATAATAGAAAGTTAGTGTACCTATCATAAAGTTCAAAAATGCTCTGGATGGGAAGATATCACTTCGCCTCACTGTATCCCCTCGCTCCTTTCTACTTGGCCAACAGAGAACTACTGGCTAAATCCTTGCTAGCTAAATCTTAAAAAAAAAAAAAAAAAAAAAAAAAAAAAAAAAAAAAAAAAAAAATTTAGCCGATTATTTTAAGCATTGTTCTGTTTACTCTTTCAGTTTTATCATTCGTGATTCTGGTTGTTGAAATTCGTCGCTTTTCATTTTTTGACAATAATTAAGGGGGATGCTCACCTTTCTTTCTCTGGATTTGCTTTCCATATACTTCATCTAGACTTAGGTGTATTATATGTATCAGCTGTTGTGCACCAGTGACGGACCAGTAAGGCCCGGAAGGGACCGAAAATTCTCGAACTACTTCGGGGCCGAATTTTCGTTCCACTCCCGCGTGCCGTTTTCGGTCAATTAGTTCTACTTTGAAGGATGTTCTATATTGAAAAAGAATCTTTGTTATGCAAAAGCTTATATTATAGGAATAACAATAAATTTATTTAATATTATGTTCCAGACTAATGTTACGACACCATTTTACATTAGGAAACTACTAATTGGCTCAACTGAAATTGTTGTACTTTGGAATCCAGTTCATATTCATGATTCATTTTTGAATGGTTAATAATATTATTTCACAAATTTTGTTTAATTTCACAATTATAAGAAATTGTAAATTGTATTGGATTTATATTTCCGTATATTTAAAATTTTTATTATAGTATTTTTTAATCAAAATATAATTTTATTTTATATAATAGGTCGTTTATAAATTTTGCTACATTTGAGTTTGTACATAACAATTTTTGATACTAATCTGTACAATAAGAGAAACTTCTTGGAAGGACATACAGTATAGTTTGAATTATGTTTTTATTACCCCCACTCCCTTCTCTTAGCTACTTTTTACATATCCTTTAGTATTTTATGTTAACCATCATTAGATGTTTAGTAAAGCAGCAGTAGTCATCCACATCCAAATGTAGAACACCTCTATGCAGACTCTTCTCGAGGAAACCATTAAATGGGGGTTTTCTATAAAATTATAGAATATGAGTATTACATGTAATCAATTTATATTATTTATTCTTACCAATAGCGGTCACCATCGTATTTTCTGATCTGTCATATCGGGTAAAAAACGAGGGATTGGAGCATATATGCCAACAAACAGAAACTATTTCATATAAATTAATTGCGTTATTTGATCTGATGAATAATAGTGATTTGTATGCAATTCATCGTAAAACATTAGTACGAATATTTTAACATCAGTTTACATTAGTAAAGGTATGAACGCATAACATTTGGGTGTCCAAACCTGATCGACAGTAGGTCGTGCCCTGCCTTTCAATAGGCGTTCAACAAGAATAATTTTCACGCATTTATTTCATGTGTAAATGTATTTCACAGTCTGTCGAGAAATAATGCAACTTAAATTGAGCCCCGAAAAGTGATGTCATGTTACATTCACTCCTAATAAGAACGCCTGGACTCCTGTCTTCATTTGCAACAGTCAACTTCCAGCCTCTATCTACTAGACATCAGACTCATAGGGAACCCACACACTGACAAGACCTGAATAGAAGATAGGGACTCCAAAGCTTCGAAACAAAACAAAATCACTACATACAAAACTATAATCATGCCTGTTTGGACTTACGGAAGGAGCGAATTAATTGGTATTATGGGGAACAGCAAAACATACAAACATTCAACGAATAAAAGAATTCCAATCCAAAGTCATTCGTAGAATACTCAATGCACCCTTTTATGTCACCAACAAAACCCTACAAAACGACCAAAAAATATTCCCTTCATAGAAGACCTCGCCAAATCTCATTCCTAACGTTCAATTCCAAATTGCCATATCCAAAAGGTCCAATCCCTTTCCACTCGAACCTATTCAAAAGACCTTCCCAGAAGGCTTAAAAGACTTTGGCCCCATAACCACCTTCCCTAATAGCGGTTAAACTGTGGCAATAAAATGTTAACATAACTTAGGAAGTTTCAATCATGGTTGGCTCGTTCCAAATAATTAATCCCATTTAATACTTAGATGAGCACAATTAAATATTGTACTAATCATTTATTCTACAAATTTTAATTAAACATCAATTTAAAAAAAATATATTTCACAGAGATTCTTATTATATAAATTAGTACAGTAAATAATAATAGAACGTGAGTACTGAAAATATCAATTCCTAACCATAGGAAAATTAAAAAATTCAAACGGCCCGTGAAAATTGTTGAAAAAAGTGAATCTCTTGAAAAATAAAACGTTGACTGACATTGTTCTGAACTCCATTCTCCACGTTTACAACCTCATAATTTAAATGACAGCTCTCTCCTATTCATTATAAAGAAAGCACCACGTTGAATAATGTTATTTCATTGTTTTATCCCTGAATAAATTACTAACGCTTAAATTTCTCGAATGAAACATTTTTTTAAAATGATATTTATTTTAATGAAAAATCCGAAACATTGTCTTCATGATTAATTGGGTCATTCTTTACACGTACTTAAATGTTAATAAACATTCATGAATAGAAGTTATTGAGATCAAAATAATTGCAATAATTTGTTTTTAAAAAAAGAAAAGCTGAATGGCTACGTTTACTAAACACAAATTTCCCAGATTCCTCTCAATCTTCTTCGCTTTTTATACTACTTATAAATTTCTCGTTACCAAACCTAATGTTGATGTCCCGTTAAAACAAAATAATTAAGAGAAAATACTAATATTATCGTGTACTCGTATTTATTATTGAAAATTACTTCTTCTATGAAATTCATACATACCCAGCACGGTGCACAATCTAGCTATCAACTCGGTACTTTATACATGCTCACGCAATATTACAATAATTAAAATGAAATTTTTCAAGGATTGAGGTACTTATACTTGAACCTCAAATCATAATATAATTTAAATTTAATATTAAATATTGTAGTCAATCAAAGCATAACGTCTAGACCTAAATATAAAGTAATCTAGAATCAGATACAATATAAGATTGTTCAGGAATCAAGACCATGAAGACGATTCCTCACGAAGAGATAATGACGTTAGTTCAGGTAATGTTGCCACAAAAGATAACACAAAAATGCATTTGAAAAATTTCATCAGAAAAAACAGAACCTCACACGGTTTGGAACTCACTTTTTTCACATTACATTTTTCCAATTTACAGTTTAAAATAAATAATATATATATACATATGTAAGGGACCGATTAGCAAGGATGGGATTTAAAGGAATAGATAATGGGAAAATATTTTAGAGAAGCGGAAATTCCTTTCAAAACTATAATTTACACTCACGTTACTATTACATACATAAATGTCATAAAACATCGCTAAGATGAGAGAAAAGATTGAGTGAGAGAGAATCACCTAGATAAGAGTTATCAAATATCATTTGGGGGGACAAGGGCATAATTTGGAACTGACCTACCTGTCATCGCCATCTCGGCCAAGACCTCAGGAACGGGCGTGGACTCTGCCTGCCCCGTCGGAGGAAAGCCAGCTCTTTATACCCATTGTGCCCCACTCCTGCTTTAGCGGGTGGCTGGCCTAGAAACTCTTGTCAGGTCTTAAATCTTCCGGGAATCGTACGAATCAGCCACGTGCAGTTCCAACAACCCAGACGCAACGTTTGCTGATTCGTGGTTCTCACATCTCTAGAGATGGACAGCCAACCTTTTCTCTCATCCTTATTCACTTAACAAAGACAAAGGGAAAACGGGGCCCTACATATATACATATATATATATATATATATATATATATATATATATATATATATATATATATAAAGCAAGAAGCATTTGGAAATTAATAAAAATTATATACAAATAGAAAACACAATTCATTTACAATACAAAATGTATAACATAAATACTTTTTAAATTAGTAAAAATAAAGTACGTTAGCGTAATAAAAGATCGACTAAAGCTTAATGGAAGGGATTGCTTCCAGAAGGGAAGGAATTTTTTTTTTTTTTTTTTTTTTGACAGTTTAAGAGTAGAACACCTTGCCCCAATATTAACAGCTAAAAAATCTCTATTGATTTTTCACCATCGCTTGAACACTTGCTCCTCGAAAACCTCTGTTGAACATAGCATAATAAACTGACGCAAATTCGACCCCATCAGACCAACACTCAGGATACTCAAGCCATTACTGGACGCTGTAAAAGAACGACGAATAGATAATCCCAACCTTTGTTACTTATATCACAAAAATCAAAATCTTCAATGGAACGCTTTGCAGGGTGGAGGAAAGATCATTTATTTATTTTTATTTATTTTTTACGGCGCTTCCACGTCTGGGCCATTAGCGCTGAGGAAGGATAATTAAATAAATTATGATGATTCGTTTGTTTGTTTGTTTTGTTTCAATCATTTCATTACAGGGGGGCCTGATTCATTTTTGTTTTCATCGTATTGCATTCAAACTGACTGTAATCTCAAAGCTACGATGTTTCTCCCTCCGGTCTATATCATACTGAAATATCAGTGTAGTCCTCCCAATTCCAACATCCTCGACAGTCCATTAGTGCTGACTTTGTGCCGAATGGGATATTAGTGCGACGAATCATTCCACACCAAACCCACACTTGTAGAGCGATACCGACCCTCCGTTTAGTGGAATAACGCACAATCAGTTAGTGAACATTATAACAATATTTTTTTATAACTATTAATCATATAGTGACCTTCATTCAGAAATAAGGGTTTGCACATGATGTTTCTGTAGAAGTGGTGTAAAACTCTCTTTCGGCGCCCACAAAGAAAAGGGTAAATATTAAAAAAAAATTGTTTTGTCATCAATTTGTTAGGTTGCTAAACAAGTTACTTTAAATTTAGATTGCATTTTTAGGCTCTTTTAACGGAACAAACAGAATATTCCATTATTAAAGGACAATAGTACGCTCATTTAATTTACATACTTCAAGGAATTTTATAATTATAATAACGAACGTATATTTTCCATTAGAAAATTGATAATACATTGTTTCTAATAAAAAAAAAAAAATATTATGGAATTAACTACGAGTTGAGTTAACACGCGATTACACAGATTCAGTAAAAATGGAAGTCACTTTCTTAGCAATTTCCTTAACGCTCCCATCAATATTGGAGCTATAATATGTTCGGTTTCCCAGCTGAAGCTTAATACACGGAGTCAGGTCCTAAGCTGTAAGGCTGAACATGCTGACCATATGCTCTAATAAAGGTGGCAGATGCTGTTGAAAGCGCTTTGCGCTTATGATTACAAAAGTGAAGGAAGTGAATATCATTTCTACTGAACGCCGTCTTCCACTGCCCGTGGCCAAGTATTCTATTTACAGATTTACAAAGGAAGATGAATAGAATAGTTTCAGAGCAACATTTCTCTGGCAGAATTCAAAACAAACAAAACGATTACACACTTAAAATTGGCATATAGGACTAATTTTGGGTTTGATGCATCAAGAAAAACGCGCCATTTCTTACCGACAACACATAAGCACCTATAATGTGTGTAAGTAAGAGTCTGTATAGAGAGTGTTCTTGGAGCTTGCTATGAACCTCTCTCTCATGTTGTATTCCCTCTCTGTCTTCCCAGAGGTTCTCAACCCAGTGATCGGATCGACTGCCCGGACACGACCCGACTTCCAAGGTTAACTCTCTTTCTATCACTCTATTTCTACCTTTCATCTATCACTCTTTCTTTCATCTTTCTATTTCTTCAACTTTACTTTCATTTTGTTTTTTATTATTTATTTCTGTCTTTATCTTTTGCACTAAAATTTTCAGTAATTTCACTTTCCAGCACACATTTTTATTTTCATTATTTTAATTTAGTTGTAATATACTTATTCTTTCCACACCTGATATAAAAATACAAAAATATGTGTAGCTTGAAAATTTTGGAGGCAATTAGTTTTATGTATATATATTCTATAATGAATAATGTCTGTGCCTGATGATGGGAAAAATCTGTAAAATGGCGTTTTATTAAATCTGTGGCTTGGTTCTAAAAGGGCCTATGTCAATTTTTCCATATTTTGTGTTCTTTATGTACTTCCCTTACAATACTTGCATAAAACCAAATATATATTATATAATATATATATTTGTATAATATACGTATAGGTTTATAAATATATACACATATATATATACATGTAAGGGAAGTACATAAAAGATACAAAATATGAAAAAAAATTACAAGGCCTTATGGCAAGAAGAAACTGTACAATATCAGAAATAAGATTACATCCATGTCTGTATATGTGTTTCAGATAGGGAATAATTTCTCCGTCATAAAATTATCATTTAACTCGTTCTTGTTCCCCGTTTAGGCACAGACAAAAAAATAACATGAAAAATTGTTATGAAATTACATCATGATGTGCAAATCAAATTTCAACAACGTTTGGAAATAGTTTTTAAGAGTCAAGAATAAAAAGGCTTTAAAACTAATAAAATAAATAAAAAATAACTGTGATAATTTTTTTATTAGGTAATGTTTAAAAGTTAGAAAGTAGAAACGCAAATACATCATCGTTAAGTATTTTTAATGCGCTATCGAAATGTGAAATTAATAAATTTTATATAACGATTAACAATTACTTATAACAAAAACAACGTTTTTTGCATTTTCATAAGTGTCCAGCAGGGCACAAATCACCTAGAAAAATAATAAATTGTTATTAATTTAACGTTTCATGAATACTTAGTACGCATACCCTAATAATAATAAGCTATAACGACGGCACATTTCTGAGGCATTGAATCGATAAGTTTCATAATTCTATCTTAAGAGATGCGTTTTCCACTTTTCTTGAACTTTTATCTACAAAGCAGTTTTTGCCACAATATTCAATTCCTATTCATAGTTTCAATTCTTGTCTTATATACTCTTTAGGCCGCTCGTCTACTGGATCCGAAAAGCTTCGAACTGCGAAGCAACGAATTTCGACGAACGGCGTTCGTCCGAATTCGTGCGAATGCCTCTCGTCCATTGCCTCTCGTCCATTGCCTCAGTGTTCGTCCGAATTCGCAGTAGACTTGATGGCTCGTACTCATAGTCCATTTTCAACCATGACTATTCGCACCTTTTCGCAACTATAAATCCCAGCAGGATGGGATCGGTTCGCACTTCGGACCAGTTCGGACGAACGATACGGGCCCAATGGACGCGGTCCATTATGGAGCATCGTGTTTGGATTGTTCGTGCGTTTTCGTCCGAGTTCGGACGGTTCAAGTCTGAAGATTGACTCGACCACTCTAAAACTCGGGTCGTTTACTGGCTTAAAAACTCCAGAAGCAGTTTCGATCGCTGTTTCGGATCATTGTCTCTTTGAAAAATCCATCCTCCTGACAAATTTCATAACATAAGGTAGCATTTGTTATGATAAAGTATTTTTGTACGTAGCATCTTTTATAGTTCCTTCCGTTTTAAATATTGGACCGGGGCCTTTCCAGGAAAATTCACCCCATAGCATTAAGTTAAGATGACCACCGTGTTACACGTGAGATCTGATAGTAAGATTCATTTCTAGTGGCCCTTGGTACTCGAACGCACCTTCTTCCATCATATACAAATGAGGTGATTTTTGTATCGTCTGAAAACAGTACGTTTTTAGAAAAACTACTGTTTACAGACGAACCTACAACAGTTCGACTCAGGCGTTTTCTTGCGAATTCTATGATAATCAGGCCTTCTTATTTTTTTTCTCTGAAAATTGTAATTTGAACACGACCAAGAAGTCCCTCGTCTGTCAGCATGCGCGAAACAGTTACTTTGACTAATGCCAGCCAAATGGTCTTGGCGTAATTCGCGTTAGATGACTTTTTCAAGTCGGAGACAGCCATCCTCTGAATCTCTTTAACGCCACGTTAATTGTTTTTCTAGCCCTCCCAGAACATTGTTTATCTTTCACACTACCTGTAGTCTAAGAGAGTTCAAGATGCTATGATTCGCCTGTTTTGTTTACGTTATCGGTCCCAAAGGTAAGTAAACGTTAAGAAGTCCATTACAATTAGCAATGCTCATTCAAGATGTCAAAATGGATATGATTTGGCTTCCTTAATGTTTACATACCTTTATGGCCGATAACGTAAACAGAACGGAGGAAAACATAGCTGTTTGGCCGCTGTGTTAGCGCGCCAAAGATTTTATCTTCTAGTGTCTTCGTTCAGGGGTTGGATTCAGGGTCACAGACCGTCCCTACGCCCACTCAGCCTATTATTAATTTATACCTGTAAAGGGGAAAATCAAGCTGCCATAGCCTAGTTCACACCACCTCCCTAATGTGCCGTATGGTCAAGAATCAGATACCTCTACATTATCTGTCCCCCTGGGCTTTCATGGCATGTGATAATGGGACAGATATAAATACTTTTTATTTGGCATTACCGTTAATTTGAGTGAAGACGTGGGTGACGTACCTACTAAGAATAACAATTTATTTTTCCTAAAAATATATGACTGTTCTTGGACATGGTCTCGAGTTAATGTATAAAAAACCTATTTATTAAAATAGTAATCATTGGTTAAAACTTCATTAAATTTAAAAACGGAAACAATATAAATTTTACAATAATGTAAATTAAATTTAAATCAGCAATATAAGTTAGTATAATACTTTGAAAAATTTAAATGCATGAAATTAATATTTTCCATGAAATTTAAAAAAAAAAACACTTATTTGATATAAGAAATTTATAAAATAAAATGTCTAACTATACAACACCTGTGGAACCTTTTTCCAAAAATATAAAAACTTCTTATTTACAAATTTCCTTTAGCAGTGGTGTTTGGTCAGCTCACTGACGGTCAAAAGAAGGTTTACATCTCTGAATCAGCATGAAATGTAACACGATTTACATAGCTACGTTTACATAGCTAATTACTTAAAGAAGGGGAGGGGTTGTAAATTGAGAAGTAGTGAAAAACATTTGTATCATGCAGAAGCAACCCAGTTTCCCCACTGGAGAAAGCATCTTTTTCATATTTTATGGGGTACTTCATACATTAGCAATCCAGTTGGCTATATACGTGCTCTGACTTGTTGATAACGGTTCTTGAATTAGTGTGTCGAAGGCTGTGAAGGAGTGACAAATTACTTGTTTTGTTTTTTTTGTATTACAAGAAAGCACAATGAAATTAATTAAAACACCTTATTGTGATCATGACCTAAAACAACAAAATATGTAATTTATTTATTTCATCTCTTTACACATAACGTTTCGGAGTTTAGGCCATTTTTAAATCATCACAAGAAAACTAAAGTAAGTGTTAAAAAAAACGATCTTATCCCATCATTTATATCAATATAACCACCCTGTGTCAATATTTATTTATAACATAAAAAATTATTTAACCTTAAAACCAGCAGCCTCTTTATTAGTGTATTGTTTTAAGTTAAAATAAATCATTAAATTATATGTAAATATTGACACACGGTGGTTATATTATTATAAATGATGGAATATGAGGGCTTAATTTGAAGTTAATACTTATTTATTTTTCTTCTAGTGCTTCGAAAATGGCTTAAAGGTCAAAACGTTATGTGTAAGGAGATGAAATAATTACATTAAATATTTTGTGGTTTAAGATGATGATCATAATAAGAGTTATTTATTAAGTAAGCTTGACCTCAGAATTTTCTATTGGAGAAAAAAAGATTGCAAGAGAATGAACTTAGTTTGGTTGATTTCTTCACGTCCAGTTCCCGCCGAAAAACTGTTCAGCTCATCTACAGTATTAATAATGGTAAGAAGTAAGAGTCGTTATTATTTAACAAATAATAGGATGCTGTTTTCATAAATCGTTTGCCTAATCAATTTAAAACTAATACCTCCTGTAATATATTAGATAATGCACTCAAATTGTGTAATATATTAGATAATCCTCAAATCAGGTGTGGAATGAAAACATCCTGCAATGGAACTACTAAAAATTATATATTTTGGGATTTCACACTTGTGTCTATAATTGTTAGGTTGTGTATTTTATACATTCTATTTCAGAGGGAGAGTTTTCCTTTAAATGTTTAATATGACTGATGTAATTTTATTAACAGTGTGCTTGTACTTTCTCTTTGTTATGTTCCATTGCAGCCCATATTCACTGCACAACATGCATGCATTAAACTAGAAGTTGCATTGATATTTCTTGAATGCACAATGATGTTTTATAAAAAAATAAATAATGCACATTTGTTTGAATGAGACCGATTTTTATATGAAACTTTTTGTCGATTTTGACTTTCTAAACTCTATGTACAGCTATATGATCTATGAATGGAGTGCTGTCACTCATGTTGATACTAGCTTACGTGAATGTGATTTTGTTCTATGTTGTCAGCATAAGCAGAAGCAAGTAACATGTGAACTTTTATTGATTTTAATTAGCTTTCATAGTTCTTGCCAATACTTGATTTTGCTCGCAGTGATCTTGACAATTTGCTAGGTGTTTTCTATCTTCTAGTCAAGACCCTTTTCTAAATTTTTATTAAATTTTAAAATGATTCATGCAGCATTCAAAATTTATTCATTTTTAAAACCTAAGCTTATGAAACATAATTAATGTTCATAAAACCGTTGTACATTATTGACATTTTGATTCTGGTTTTTATTTGTATGTAAATAATAATTTAAAAACTATAAATACATAACTGACATTTATTTTACACATAAACGTAGATATAGTGTTACTAATAATAGTTTTTTACAAGATAAAGTACTTATTCAATCATACATAAAATATTGTTGGTTTTTAAAAATTAACAAGTAATAAAAAATTTGTTTTTCAAGTAATATTTAAATTTGACTTTTATTTAATTGTGACCATCTACTGTATTATTATCTACTAGTTTTGTTTAAAATATTACTTTCGTCAGCATCAAATAATTACTATTGTTTTCATTCATTTATTTAACTTCAATTATTATACCTAATCATTAAGAAAGTATAGAATTTCTATATATGATCGTAATCACTATGGCATAAGCAAAATGCTTGTCCTTCATAATTTCCACCTCATTACAATGCAACGAGCGATATAAAATATAACACACGTATCAAATAGATATTATGCAGTAAACAAACTCTTTTATATTTTGTATATAAATACATTATAATATATAATATAAATGATAATATAAATGTCAATTTACTATGTCACTTATATCAAGTTGAGGAGTTTTAAGGATTCACAATTGTTTAGTTTTATTCTTGACTGGGTTCCAACCAATAAATCCATTTAGCATTGTAGTTTGGGTCATTACTTGAATTGTAATGGAAACGCCTTATAGTTTTAAACTGATTATTATTGAAAACAATCACAAAAGGGCACACACGTTTTGTGGGGTTTCGGTATCAGCAAACATGAATAAATGTTGCCTATGAAGGACTGTAATACGCTGCGTGTAACCAACTAACGTAAGTGTTAGTAAGAGCCCTGATTATCTGGGCAGTTGTGGTTGTTCTCAGCGCTCTCATTGGCTGTTGGTCACATGGTCTTGTACAGCTGTAACGGCTGTACATATTCAGCTCCACGAAATGTGTCTGCCCTTTAGGAATTATTTATAATTATGTATTGAAGACACTGTTTAAATCGCAGTGTGAACAAAACATTTCATTTAATATATAAAAAAAATCGTTGAGTTTACAGGTTAACCCCGTTAAAACTGTCTGTCTTATTTATTATTCTCTGCGAAATAGCCTTAATTTGACATTAAAGATTTTTGTCTGCTGAATAAAAAACTTTTATTGGCCTTCTTTTTTTGCACCAATCCTACGTATATATTTAGTGTACCAAATATCTAACCAAGAGATACGCTATAGCGTAATTTTAAGGTGCATAAAACACTTCATGAAACGTGTACGTTACCTCCTCTCCGAGTACAAGAACAAACACACTAGTGAAAGAACTAAGCACTAATTACACCAAAATTTATAAAATGTTGTTTGTAAAATTCTAACACTTCGTGCGCTTATTCAAAAGAAATAATATAACTTCTTAATCTACGAGTGCAAACATTTTAGTTTTCTCCATCTGGATTCAAATACTAGAATTATGCATTTATTTAAGAGTATAACAGCTGGAACAGAATAAGGTGTTGATTCTCTTCAGTAGCATCCCATTTCCATTAAAACTGAAATAACATAATTCAGCGAGAGAATCATCCGTCCTAAAATAATCCTTTTTAAACATTAGATGCAGAATAATTAATTTCATTCCATTTTCATTACTGAAATTTATAGGAATGTAAAATCAAGGAAAGTTAATATTAACTGAATCGAAGTGGTGAATTAAATGTATCAGCAATATCCGATTTTTTTTCGATACTTAATTAGGTTCAAAAGAAAAAAATAAAGACTGCGATATACGTATATTCTTTGTGTGCGGAAAAACGAGTTTTAAAAGTCTGATTACGATTATATAGTTTTTAATACCCAGACTATGTAAGCTAAAGGATCTAGGAACAGCATGGTTTTCCCCCCTGTTTCAAGGGTATTCCCATTAATTTAGGTTCAATGTCAGAATAATAGTTTGGCAAAAATAGAGTCTACTCTCTAATATAATTGTAAAAGAGGGAAACATTTGATAATTTTTGTTGACCGGGTCAACTAAGCCTCACATCAGTCAAACCGGACAAACAAAAATAATTAGAGCGCGATACAACGTCATAAGTTACGAAATTGAAATAATCATTGAGAACAGCTTTGATTATAAAAAAAGCTCCTGCTTCCTGCGATATGTGGATGATCACGTTTCAAACTAATCGTGTTAAAGTAAAGATTATAACAATAATCATCTGCCTTTATCTGCCTATGCGATCATAACACCGCAAAGAAAGGAAAGGATTAGAGCATGCCTTTGTTTGTTGTACAATCTAGTTTAAAAGTAATAAAAAAAAAAATTAATTCGAGTTCACTCTAGTTGCTAACGTAGTCTAGTCATGTGGTCTATCAAAATTAAATACTGCGATTTGTGTCAGTGATTTTGGGGTAGTGGAAACTTCGACAAAATCACCTTTAAATATTCACTTACTTTTCCGTCATTCATAGGTAGTGAATGGTTCCCTCGCCTACTGTGATTGTAAATCACTTTTACATTTAGCTCCTGATGAGGCACTGAAATTTTAAAACTAGTAGATAGTAGTAGGATTAAAGAATAATTATAATTAATTCAATTATTTTATTTTTTGAACTTCCTCCTCTTTAGTGACGAAGTAGATTTAATTGTGATTCTTTTCAATAATTAATATTAATTTGACAAATAGTGAAAGAGCGCATAGAAAATTTCCATTTATATAAAAAATATTTGATTTATACTTAAATTCCTGAAATCCCTTAAGCCAAAATCGTAAGACGTCTTTATTTTTATTTTTTTTATTTGTTGGTGTTGGTTCGATGATACCATATCGCCAGGCTTAATCTGATGGCCAGCTGACGATTAAAGGTCAGGAGTAAAATCCATAATCTCAATTAATCTCGTCACGTACTTAATTTACTTCAAACAGTCCTGACATTCGAATTATTGACTCTCGATGTCAATAATCTATGTTCTGGATATCGTTTGTCATGATTAATTTAAACACAAAGGGTTAATTAATAACAGCATATCTTCCTTACAAATGCAAACTAACGAATGTGAAATTCGCCACTTTCCAGAGTGAAAAAACGTTTATTCATTTCTTTGCTTTTAGACAGTCAAATAGTCGGCGGATTCGACCTTTTGGCAATGGTTACTTTCCCTTTTACTGAGTGAAGTTAGATTCGAGAGTTTGCCCTCCATCAGTCCAACAGCAATCAGTATAGATTGAAAATGAAAAATGCGTTTTTTCACATTCGATACTTAGCATTTGTATCTATGAAATAATATTCAGAAAATCAAAAGAAGCCTTCGAGATTACAGTTGGCCACAAAAAGTACTCTTTAAATGGGAAATAAATTCAATCTAATGGAATTTACAAAACTTAAACTCGGCATGTAAATTAAATTAATAATTTAAAGTTCCTTAGCTTAGGGATTTGATATATTAAGCGATTTGAGAGCAAACATAACTAGCAAGAATAAAAATTGTTAATTACGAAATGAAAATATTAAAATAAATAGTTTCAAAAATTTAAAATGCATAAATAATTAAATTAAAATTCTATAAAAAGAAAAAGTAAATGGAAGATAATGTTCGAATCTTTCCTACATCAGATTTAAAAGATGCTTAATTAAGCTGTTCATAATATATTTAACAGCATACAAAATCTATATTCTATCATTATAAAAAAAATAAATAAGGAAATTGAAAATTCTTACTGGGTAGCTCAATATTCTTTTTAGCGTTAAAATATGTGTTTCCAGTACTCAAAATATTCTAGAACTTATACAATTGTATTTGAATAAAAATAAAATGTTCACCTATTAACGTAAAATTTAGATTAAAAAACAGAAAGATACAGCTAATAATTTTAAAAGTTACGCCGATATTCATGAGAACTAGTACTGGGCTACCAATTGTTTAATCCATGTATTTAACACGTTAAAGACCGCTGTAACTTTGTTACTGAATTTGTCCCCTTAATCTTCACTGTTACAGGCCGCTATGTTGAGAATTTAAAATTTTATTGAGAATGCAATCAACATTTGCCGACTATTCCAATATAGACCTCGAGATAAAACAAAAATTGGTTTTATAAGTTCAACTCCTAGAATAATATTACATATTAAATTAAATGATCAAGTGTATGCCATTGGACGAATACCCGTCAATTCCTTTACTGTCCATTCCTATAATTTGGAAGCATTAAATTAACTGGACAGGAACAGAGTTTATTCCGATCTATTCTCGGACGTCCTAACCAATTTGTCATAGCGTTCTATGCAACAGGAGGTCAAATAAACTTTTTATCAAAATCAAATTAACTTAAAATTAATAAATACTCCTGAATTTTGTTTTTGTAGAACTTCCTTATTTTGTTTATTATTTTTATTTTTGGTGCACAAGACCACAAGTTAAGAACTTTCCTCGAAAGCGAATGAATATAAAAAATAGATAATTATATTTTTTTTTAAATTATCAGTTATATAGTTAATGTAAATAAACCTATTTTTATATTTTTATCTAAGACACTAGTGCTCTGACTTGTCACCATTGCGGACCAAAAGCATTACAAATAATAAATAATCTCTGATCCACTCAGTTAATCCCTACAGTTTCGTGAGAAAGCTTAATTAAATTATGACTCCCGAGGATAAAGCCAAATAAAGCAGGTTTAATTCATGCAAATAGCTTTAAATAGGAATTAAAAGCAAGATGGAATTTCCTTCTTTACATGTTAAAATTATTCCCAGGTAAATTTAATCATTTAATAAATAGGGCTTTCTTCATTCTATTCAAGATATTTTTGTTTTTATTTGTGAATTACAATGTAGTAGTTTAAATATCTATTTGTGGTTTTCCATTACGTTTGTTGAAGTGTTTCTCTGAAACCCAGAGATGTATAATAGAAGACTTCTTAGGTTGAGTCCACTCTATGATAACAGTAATAATCAAAGTTTTTTTTTTTTTTTTTTTTTTTTTTTTTTTTTTTTTTTTTTTTTCCATACTTCATTTATCTATTTGAAATCTGTACAATTATTAGCAATACAATAATCAAGTCAGTTCATGCAGATATTATGTACAATTTGACAAAGACGGTAAAAGTAAAATAAAAGAAAAGAAAAAATAATACAAAATATGGAAGAAGACAACCACTGTTGGTTAAGATCAGATGATTAAATTGTCTGGAGGCCGCTGTCTCTTGAGCCGCCTGGGCGGATTGTCTGGATAGGATTGGGGTGATTAGGATAGACCTTCAGGATTAGGATGGTAAGACAATTTGGAGTGGAACATTTAGAATCGGGTTTTAGCAAAGTCAAGGACAAATGGGATGTTGAGGTCATTGTGAAGGGTTTTGTTGGAAACATGGAAAGGAGCATTTACAATTTTACGAAGTACTTTTGACTGGAATGCCTGTATTCTGTTGATGTTGGGTGGTTTTGCAGATCCCCAGAGTTCAAGTCCGTATGTCCATATTGGTCGAATGATTGTTTTGTATATCGTCAGTTTGTTCTGTATCGATAATTTAGATGAGGGTCCAAGGAGTCGTCTAAGTAGCCCGTATCGTTTGTTCAGTTCCTGTCTTTTCAGTCTCGTGTGAGGGTTCCATGTCAGTCGGCTGTCAAGGTATAACCCTAGATATCGAACCTCGTTAGATTCCGGGAGAGGAGGGTTTCTGAGGTAAACAGGAGGGCATGATCTTCGGTTGAGAGAGAATGTCACTTGTTCGCATTTTTCTGCGTGTATTCTTATTCTCCACCTTTCACTCCAATGTTGTACGGCGGAAAGATGTTCCTGCAGGTTTTGGGATGCTACTGAAGGGTCAGGGGAAGTTGACAGGATGGCTGTGTCATCAGCGTATGTGGTAAGTAGGGTTTGGGGGCGTGTGGGAATATCCGCAGTGTAAAGAAGGAAAAGGAGGGGACCCATAATACTCGGATGGGGAAAGGGATGTACCTTGTTTAACTTGGAATGATCTGTATGACAGGTAGGATTTGAGGATAAGGAAGTAGGTGTATGGAAGTATTTGCTTTACTTTGTAAAGTAATCCCGGGTGCTAAACCCGATCGAATGCTTGAGCAACGTCGAGAAAGGCACTCTTGCAAAAACTCTTACGTTCAAGCGAGGAGGATATTGCGTATACGACTCGTAAGCACTACTGAATTGTGGAATGTTGGAAGCGGGAACCAAATTGATGGTTGGGAATTTTGTTCGAGGATTCTATGATAGGGAGGATTCTTTTGTAAAGGATTTTTTCGAATACTTTTGACATTAATGGCAGAAGGCGATGAGATATGTAAGGAATATAATGGCCTTCTGGGGGAGGTTTTTAAGAATTGTGGAGGTGATAAGGTCATAACCGGGAGATTTCCTAAGGAGGTGTTTGATGGGATATTTTACTTCGGAAGGATGAAAAGCTTTGGGTGGGAAAGACAATGGTAAGGGAGAATTGAGGTAATCTTCGATATCTTCATCCAGGGAGGGGCTCGTTTGAGGATTAGGGGAAAATACTGTAGTCAGGTGTGTGGAGAGAAGGAGCGCCTTTTCTTCATCACTTCTGGCCCAGGTTCCATCGCTGCGTATGAGAGGGGAAGGCATTGGGTGAAACTTGAGGATTTTACGAGTAACTGTCCACAAAGAACAGTCTTGTGTAGAGAGGGATGAAAGGTGGTCGTTGAAGTATTCTGAGCGGAATTGGGACAAGGAAGATTTCAGTTGTCGTGTCAGTCTGTTGTATGCGTTTCTGTCCGAGGGATAACGGGATCTTTGCCATAGAGCTCTGGCCCGTCGCTTGGCTGCAAGAAGTTCTTAGATGTGGCCTGGGAGTTGCAGTTTGGGTGGAGGAGGGAAACTTGTTCTTGGTCGGCATGAATTGCGGGCACAGTCGTAAACAGCTTTAGTGAAAGCTTCGGTAGATTTGTCTAGTTCTGTAAAGGTTTTTAGGAAAATGCTTAGGTCTATGGAGCGCTCTAAGTTGATCTGAAATTCTTGCCAGTTGATAGGACCAGGTGTAAGGGTTGGTTTTAAAGGACGACGTCCAGGGGAGGAGAAGAGGGTTAAAAGGATCGCAGAATGGTCCGACGATAGGTCGAGGAGCGATTCAACTGAAGTCACTATACCTCCCAAGCCAGACGAGATGAAGAAATCGACTAGGTCAGGGTTGCGGGATGGGTCGGTTGGCCAGTATGTTTGAGTGTTGGGAGATATTGTACAACAATTCTCGGAGTTAAGGATACCGTCAAGGATTCTGCCACGGGAGTTAGCTGAACGGCTTCCCCACGTGGAGTGTTTCGCGTTAAAATCACCCCCGGTAAGGAAACGAGGACCAAAGGATTGGGGTATTGACAGGAATTCAGGATGGTAAATGGTGTGGTTGGGAGAACAATATACTGCGGACAGTATTATATCAAAGGGAGAAAGGGAAAGGGATATGGATGTTACCTGCAGGCTTACTGATGCGATGCTGGACTCTTGATGGTGCTTGATCTGGTTCTTGATTAGAATTAGAGTCCCATGCTGCGCCAGAGATGGATGGTCGGTTCGATAACAGGAGTAACCCTTAACACCGAATGACATCGATTTTTTCAAGTTTGTTTCAGTTATTAATGCTATGTCCATGTTTTTGTCCGTTAGCAAGAGTGTAAGTTCTTGCCTTCTTGTTGTAAGTCCGTTGGCATTCCACAAAAGGATAGAAAGATGGGGATTACGGAAGCGGTGGATTTTGGTATTTAGGAAGTAAGTGAGCTATAAGGGTGGTCATTAGGTTTATGAGTGGAGTGAGGAGGGTTTCGAGTTTGTTTAGGAAGGAGGAAAAGAGGTTCATAGGATCTTGAGCATGATACTGAGGGATTTGCTTAGACGGTATAGGAGGAGTAGGGAAGGTAGGCAGATTTTGAGGTTGGGAAGGAGTAGTTGAAGAGGTAGGATGGGAAGATGGTTCTTGTGGTTTAGCTGCATTTTTTGGAACTGGTGTTGGGACAGGCGGCTTCTTCTTCTGGAGTGACGTAAGTAAGGATGAGTAAGTCACATTCGGCCGGCGAAGAGCAATATCCTTTGGAGCAGGAACTGGTCTTAGAGGTGGGAAGTGGGATGATCCGCTGGGTGGTGATGTCTTCTCAGCTTCTGTGTGTTGTCTTAGTTGTGATCTCTGCCTTTGCACTCTTATTGTTTTAAGTGCTTTGTACAATTCGCATCCTCTGTAGCTGGCGGTGTGATTTTCTCCGCAGTTTGCGCAGCTTGGAGGGACGTCTTGTGTCTTGGGGCAGTCCTTAGAGGAGTGTTCACGGCCGCATTTGACACATTTTGATGTGTGATGGCAGTACGAGCGTGTGTGATTGAATTCTTGGCAGTTTTGGCACTGTATTACATCACCCCGGCGTCGTGGTTCCTCTACTTTGAGTTCACGGAAAATGTCTTTGCTCTTTTCGTTTTTTTCCAGGTCGACGAAGAAGAGAGGTAATTGCGCCTTTTTGACTGGATGCCGTACGTTATGAGCTCTTTTTACGGAGTAACTTTTGTTGGGGAGCTCACTGATTATATCTGCTGGGAGAGTTGAATGATGGAGGTGGCGGATAACCACCCTGTAAGATTTGTCTTCGGGTAACTGGTAGCAGGTGTGCGCGCGCCAGAGAGTGGAAACGGAAAGAGGCCCGTATATAGCGTTATGAGCCTTCACTGAACCTCTCCCTAAACACACAATCCTTACTAACGCTCACTGAGGTGAGGGCTTCCCTGCGATCCCCCATGGGGTATTTCGCTGTCCATGGGAGATCGCAAGACGGCCCTCGGGAGAGGCCGCCTACTACTGTTGCTTCCGCCCCCTGCAGAGCGCATGAGTCTCGCTCAATACAGAACACCTCCAAATTCTGGCTACTCTGCAGCGAAGCATCCAACCATATGACCACTACGCACGACAGGCAACCACAACGTGATTCCTGCCACCAACCCAACCGTAGTACCATTTTGGAAACTCATGACCGTGCCATGAGCCCCTAAGCACCAGAATGGTCACTGGCCCGGAAGTGTTAAAAGCACCCCCTACGGTTTCCTTCCAGAAGAGATACAGGGGGGGGGGACTTATCCCGATCTCTCAAGGAGGGCAGGTCCCGTGCCTGTAATTGCCAAGCTGTCCGGGAAGGCTTAAAGCCCCTAGGCTACATATCTGTAGCCCGTTCCACTATCCGCAACCTCGTGGACCCGCTCGGTAGCGCATGGCGACGCCTCTCAGTACCGAGGACGAACTGGTTTACCCAGTCCTCCCAAGGACGAGACCGAGGGGTAACTGGTAGCAGTGAAAATCTGCTTCCTTGCTTTCCAGGTGCCGAATAATTGTTGCCTCATTTTTGGTATTATTCCCTCTTGGAACAGCTGCTTTGGCCAATCTCTCACTCTGTTCCCCTCACTCTTCTTCTTTAGCAAGACCCTGCTTGTGAAAATGGCAACAGCGCTCCACTTATCAGGGCTCGCTAGCATTATTCGTGATATGGTTTCCAGCGAGAAAGCACCGAAGAAGATAAGATATCATTTATCTAAATGGAAATTTTCTATGCACTCTTGCGCTATTTGTCTGAATAATATTAATTATTGGAAAGCAACACAATTAAATCCACTTCCTCACCAATCAGGCAGGAGTTCAAGAAATAAAATAATTAAATGTAATAATAATTATGGATTAATACTAACTCTACTAGTTTCACAATTTCAGTCCATCATCAGGAGCTAAGTATGGAAATGATTTACAGCCACAGTGAGTGAGGGACCTATGAATGACCGAAAAGTGGAATAAAAATCAATGTCTCGAGAATGGATTAACATAGAAACCTGGGGCCGGTTTCATTTCGAACAAAAACACACATCAAGGTCAACTGTTTTTATTAAAATTTTGGAGAAAATTAAAGTAATAATGAGAAAATGAAAGCCTATTGGGAAGATACAAATTTTCAAAAGTTTAGGAATAGTTTGTACTCATCAAAACAACAAGTATATTGAGTGTAGCTATATTTAAAGGCGATTTTATCGAAGTTTCACCGCCCCAAAATCACTGACACAAATCGCAGTATATTGATAGACCACATGACTAGACAACTTTAGCAACTAGACTGAATTAAAATTGTTTTGACGTGGGGACAAGTATTATCTGAGCCAATTCGATTGAGTAAACTAGATTGTACAACAAACAAAGGCATGCTCTAATCCTTTCCTTTCTTTGCGGTGTTATGATCGGATAGGCGGATAAAGGCAGATGATTATTGTTATAATGTTTACTTTAATACGATTAGTTTGAAAAGTGATATTCCACATATCGCAGGAAGCTGGAGCTTTTTTTTTTTTTGTAATCAAAGCTGTTCGCAATGCTTATTTAAAATTTGTAACTTATAACGTTTTAACGCGCTCTAATTATCTTTGTTTGTCCAGTTTGACTGATTTGTGGCTTAGTTGACCATTGTAGAGCAGGAAAAAATTTGATAATTGTTTCCCTCTTTTACAATTAAAGATCACACATTTAGAGTAGTCCCTAATTCGCCAAAATTCTATTGTTCTAACAGTGGACCTAAATTAATGGGTATATCCTTGAAACAGGGGAAACCCCTGTAGATCCTTTAGCTTACATAGGCTGGGTATTAAAATATAATCGTAATCAGATTTTCATAACACAAATGTTTTCCGATCTGGCGCCACTGTGCGTTATGGCAAATAGTGCATACAAAGAATATATATCGCAGTCCTGTTTTACTTTTATTTTGAACCTAATTAAGTATCACTTGATCATTTTATTTAATATGTATTATCATTCTTGAAGTTGAACTTATAAAGCCAATATTTTATTGTATCGAGGTCTATATTGGCATAGTAGTGGCATACAGATGTTGATTGCATGCTCAATAAAATTTTAAATTCTCAACTGAACGGCATGTTACAGTGAAGATTAAGGAGACAAATACAGTAAACAAGTTATCAAAGAGAGAAAGCTATGCGAAGCCTACGATAATCCTCCCATTTTTGTTATATATAAAGTATATTATTGTGACAACTTGTTTTCCTTTGTATGGGACTTGTATCCACAGCAAACAAATATTAGTGTAGGAAGTTTTTTTTAATTTGACCTTCCGCCACATATAAAGATATTCATTTTGTTAATCCCGCCTAATGAACATATTTTGGTTATTTGTAGAACACAATTTTCTTAATAACAATCCACGAAAAATGCCGAGTTTGGTAGCTCACAAAAGCTTTTGTACGGCCAGTACGGACAAATTAATTATGTTTTTGTAGATTTTATTGGATTTCCGGTTAACAAATGTATCCATGCCTTGGTATGGGAACATTGTACATCCCGGTTATCTGGTGAAGAATAACTGTCTTGTTATCACACGTTATTAAATAATCTTTCCACATATCTCATTAAAAGAAGGTTTAAGGTTAAGTAAACAACATAACTCTAATCATTCCTTATACTTTTCTTCATTATTGCTAGATTTTTTCGTGATATCTTTATATTTCGTGCTTCGTGAACTCTAAATTAGCCTGAAAAGTCATTGGGAATCACAAACGAAATGACATAAAAATTTGAAATATTAAAAAGCTTGTTCCTCGGTTTATTATGTATTATATTAAATCAAAGCCGATTACATATTCATTCACATTTAACGTCCATGTGAACCAATGAAACCAAATCTTAAGGAACCAATTTTCTCTAATTATAATTTAAATATTGAATACTCTGCGACCCTATGAATGTTTATGCCCAAGAGCAGAAGGTGCGTTGAAGCACGTACCTGCCATAGCCAGCATATATCTAATGATCCCCGTCCTCCAGCGGACGTGTTACAATCGACCAGCTCGTCCAACGGGTTCGGCCGTGAATGGCGAACATACTCCACGGATTGGCGAGGGGGGGGGGGTAGGCTTTGCAGGTAAACCCGAAATACAATGAAGCTTTTGAGATGTTCCAAAGCGGAAATCTGTCGTGAGGTGAAATACATACAAATTCCCTTTTTCTTTGTGATCCTTTTTTTACTAATTGTTAACCCCTATATAAAATTAGGAATCTGGTTGACCTAATTTTTGTTAATAGACTATTACTATATTTATTTATTAGTTGTATTTCACATACTGAAATTTTAAACATAACAATTATTGCTAAGCGCATTTGCTAAAGCATTGAGCGGAGATACTTTCCCGTTGGAATGGCGAAGGTGTATATTAATATTGTACATTTTTATAATAAAATGCATTTAATTTTTGCCGACGTTTTGGCTTGAAATGAAAACATTGATCAAAGAAGTAAAACAAGGAGGACAGAGTAATAATAATTTATATACAGATAAAGTGAAAGGAAAATCTTTATTCATAAAGAAGAATGAACGATACATAATATCGTCCCTAACATGTCGAACTATCAAATATGAAAATCGTAGCTAACTAGAGATCGAACTTGTTCGACACATTGACGAAGTAATATATTGAAAAATGGTCTTATTCGATACTTTATTTAAGGTATTTCTGGCTATTCTAAAGGGGTTAGTGTTGCGACAAGCTGTATCGTCCACAATGCAAGAGCGAAGTATCGAATCTGAAAAACAAGATCTTTCTGATTCGATAGTTTGACATGGTAGGGACGATATCTATACCTTATTATGGTACATTTATGTATACCATACGTACCATCTATTTTTATTTCTAAGCATAGTTTTTCCATTCATTTCATCTCTATATAAATTGTTATTAACTTTTTCTTACTTGTTTTACTACTTTGATGAAAGTTTGAATTTCACCCGAAAACGTTAGCAAAAATAAAACACATTTTTTTAAATAAAAATTCAGTTTTATTAAGATGCCACATTAAATTCTGCCTATATCTGCCTCCGATTTGAAAAAGGATTGGATTGTAGTATATGACATTTATTTTTATCTCTACCTTGTTAATATTTATGAAATTGGTTGGTTGGAACCCAAGTCACGGGAATAGGCTCTAATTGAAGTGAGAATTATTTGGAAAAAAAAAAAAATCTTACAAGTGGCGTGGGGGGTTGCAGCAGCGCAGGCGAACATCTGGGGCCCCGAGGACGTGTACGTGAAGAAGGGTTCTACAATCAGCCTAACGTGCTCTGTGAATGTCCACTCGACTCCACCTAGCTCGGTACACTGGTATCAGGGATCATCTGTCGTAGACTTCGACTCACCCAGAGGTGGTATCTCTCTAGAGACGGAGAAGACAGCAGCTGGCACCACATCCAAGCTACTAGTCACCAAGGCCTCACTATCCGACTCTGGAAACTACACTTGCGTACCTTCCAATGCAAATCCAGCCAGTGTCTACGTCCATGTGCTTAATGGTGAGTTATTGGTGTCTAAGGGTATGCATTTTAGTTCTAAGATACAGGTAAGATCTTATTGTTATGTAATTAAGATTTACTTTTTCTTTGTTGGCAAATTGAAACCTAGTTTAGGGTTATATTCTAGGCGAGACTCTCCATCGTGAATAGATGAGGTAAAACTACACGAAAAATGTAGTTAAACCGCGCCAACCTCATGTTTTATCTGTTTTTGTTCTAGTCATGCTGTCGTAAAGGACATTTATAAGAAATATATGTTTTTCGCCGAAAAACATAAATTTTCTCTGCTTCTACACATTATTTTTCAGCGTTACTTTACTTTTTTAAATCAGCATTAAATTTTCTTTAATTTTTTCTTGCACTTTTAATGTTTACAAGTATAGAACCGCAATAACTGTTCAAAAATTTTATAATAATAAAAAACATTCTAGTTTTCGAGAATCACTACTAAAAATATTCTGCAAACTGCCGAGTATCAAAAAGTAGTAATACTTAATTGTCTTTCCAACGGTACACTCAGAACTAATATTATCATTCAATTTCAAAATGTAATTGGAAATTTAGGCGGGGGGCAACTGATAAATAAAACTTGATATGATATTTAATTCTACAATCTTATCAGAAATAAATGAAAATTACTCTTTATGAAATTGATATTTAATGATTTTAGGAAGTCTTACATTAAAGTTGAATAAAGCAAAATGAAAAAAAGGAATTATTTAAAAAATTATGTGCAAAAGCAGAGTAAATTCGATATTTTCTTCGAAAAACACGTTTTTGTCTAAATAACCTTTGTAACAGCATATCTCTGGAACAAAAACAGATAGGAACATGCAGTTGGCAGGGTTTAACTACATTCTTGGTCTAGTTGTACCCCAAAGAAATTTTATCCTCATAAAAGACATTTCTAAACAATTTGAATGCTTTTAACGTTACGCATATAGATAACAGTATTCGAAAATGAAAGAAGAACAGAACAATTCAAGGCTAGGAAAGCCAATGTAAAAGAAAAGATAGGACTGAATTTTCACACGGCTATTTTTAAAATTTCTTCTGCCAAATTTGATATACTAATTATATTATTTATTTATTGAGTGTTCACTTCTTTGGCGATAAAATAACGATCAGTATCTTCTGGATTTGGTCTCACTAGGAAACCAGCTTGCTTGTATATGGAAGTGTATGTGTGAAAGTAGTGGGTAAATGAAAATATTACTTAATATTCGTGGAAAAGTAATGGTTTTAAAACAACAGTGCTTAAGGTCATCAAATACGTTCGCACAGTCCTGAATAGGAAAGATGTTGTTACATATAAAAATAATTAAGATGTGTATATATATATTACAACAAATGATGGCATATTAAAGTGTTCTGCGTCTAAAACTTTTAGAAAAAGCCGACTCGTTGTGGTGTCAGATATTAATGCATAATTCCGCTTATGGTGACCCAGCGATACATTAATATCAAGCTGAGGTAGTTTCCAACTATAGAAACGCATATGTAGGCATCTCCTATGTAGGTTCTGCTCTACAGAGAGAGGCATTATATAAAATTTGTTCCCTCCTCAGGGAGAGTTGGTCCCCGTGAATGCGTGGCTGGCCTTGTTCGTGAAAGGGCCAGGGGATTGCGATGCTAACCCAGCGGTAGGGTGTTTGAAATGGAGCCAAGCCCCCTTCCTACTCGTTCCAGTCTAGATTTATTTCCACTATTACGTCAGCCCTTCAATAGATATTTACAAAGGGAGCCATTTATATCCTGTAGCTTTTATAATTAAAACGTTTTTGATCTCGAAGTTTGCCGCTTTCCTCAGAGGCACACAGAGCTGCCCACGTTCCACATATCGTACATACCTCAACTACAGGATTTAGAAAACTCCCCGCCCCCGTGAACAATTTGTTTCAGTTAATCTAAGACATCAAAAGAAACATCATGACTTACTAGGGGAGTATACAGTGGAGGGGGGGGGGGGTGACCGATTGGGCCCATTTTTTGTTTCTGGTGATTCTGCGTCGAAAAATAGGTCAACACGTCTCCGAGCGATCCGTCCAATGCGCCGTAGGCGCCTAGAAATAAAAAAAAAAATAGGTTTAAAATGCTGTATTTTATTTCTTGAGTTTATAAAATGAGGTTTATTCACCGATTTATTTGTTTTAGGGAGTAAATTAAAGGAAAAATACAATCGTTGAACAATAATTTATTTTTTGTCAACAATTCTATAAATCTCCTGACCATCTCCGATTCTGTTAGGTTTAAGGTGACAGAGTTTGCGTCGTTATAGATTTTTGGCCCTAAAAATGTTGGTAATAATGTTGAATTTAAAAGATATTTTGAACCCTGGTAAATTATGTATGTGAAAATTAAGTGGCCGTAACAAAAGAAATTTACTCCGATGGAGGATAGTTATTAATGTTATATTATCATTGCTTTGAAAATGTTTATATTATTTTTCTCACTCTGATTTTTTACTAACAGCCTAAAATAAATAGTAATATATTTAATAATGTATATAAAAATTATATATTTTTATATATATATATATATATATATATATATATATATATATATTTATGATGGATCGTATTTATGTTATTTATTTTAAATAACAGACCCCTGTGTTTCCAAATACGGAGAGTACTGGGAAAGTTTTGCTTTATAAGATATGGTATCGATTTAGAAGGGGACTGATTATTGTGCGCACAGGCTTGTCCAAGCTTTTAAATTCGCTGGCAGTTTAAAGAGGTCTTGGGACGTTATTTTTTTAACTCTGCCAGTGAAGGGGTCAGAGAAGTCATTCTGATCTAATGTTGAATACACAAGGATTTACGCTGTAACTTTGGTTAATGATTACGTATACATGGAGGAAATGTACCTAGTACTTCGAGGGGATTGCTAAAGCCGTATCATCAGCTCTAGCTCGAGAGGTACTTAGGCATTAATGCTTCCGCATTCATCATGTCCGATTATGTTCTAATCCGGTAGTTTTGTGGAATTTGCGTTCCCCTTAGCTTAAACGAAGATCAGATGGCTAATCGATTTTCATGTTGCTAAGCTTTGTTCAGTTAAAAAGAAAAGGATCGCCTACTATGTAAACAGAATAGAGCCGCCCGATGAAGATTAGCAGCATTTCGTCTTCACTAAGCCAACAAAAGAGATCGCGAGACGGTGGGTTTGAAAGCCCTTTACAGTTCAAACATCTGTTTAAAATAGATGGTGGCGTTTCTTTACGCGTGTTAAAAGCGAGTGGTGCTTGAAACGCAAAACACTATCACAGGTAAATGGTACCCTATGAATTATCTCCCTAAATTGGCGCTGGTTTTCCAGAAATGTCGTACAAATTCAACAATGGATACTTGTTTCCTTCGACATGGTAATATTCCGGTACTTCCTGAAACAAGTATTTAGCCACCACTGGAATAAACCTATTAGAGAACGGATTCCCAGAAACTTTGCACTGTTCTTTCAGGTAATAAGTGGAAGATTAAGACATTTCTAATGTACTGGGTGTTTTCAAAAGCCAGAAGAAACATGCAAAGCTTCTTTTGCAAAACTGTGAAAAAGAAAATTCTATTTGAAAGCATTCCTGTTGCCACGGAGCTGTACATAATGCACAGTTTTTATCTGTTCATTTGGAAATATTCAGACGCCATGGAAATTAGTTGTTTTCCTACGAGTAATATTTAAATGTCTTTTTGATTTCATGGAATAAGTATATGTATTGTGTATTTTTCCAATATTTCTTCCTCCAAGAGAACAGAGACCTGTTTCTTCATTAGCTAACATTTTTTAATACTTTACCATTAATATTTATTTGTCATTCAATCTGTGATATTAGATGCTTTCCCAGTAATTATTCAGCACTTCTAGAACATAATTATATGCAATTAATAAATAACATGCCGTTTACGACTTCTCATTTTGAAACTTTATATAAATGACCAGTGGTCATAAAATCCAGTTTGCCAATTGTAGATGGTACTGAGTAAATATATTTTATAATTCACAATATAATTTAATAATATTAAAGAGTTTTATTTAAATATACATTTCCCTTATAATTGAATCTTTGTAAAGGGTCTTTTCATCTTTCTATATTAGAAGGAGCTTTGTTGTTTCCTCTTTTATCTTGATAGTTATTATATATTCTTTTGCCTTGGAGAGATTTCATCTGTTCTTTGTGTCCCACAATATTCCCCTAAGACCCCGCTTTGCTTGTCAATTTAAGGAATTATTAAAGTGCATTGATTAAAATACATGTGCATGGAGTTCGTTGGCATTTTATTGCATGAATGTTTAAGTCGGATTATCTTGACAGTAGGTTCAGACGTGGTGGTGTTTGCTTGCATAAGAATATGTTCATTTCAACTAATAAATCATTTCTTATTCTCCTTTTAGAAGTGACCAATGGAATATTCCAGTAGGCTGAAGACAAAATGGAAATGAATGTAGGCCATTTTATTAATTTTATATCCCCTTTACCCACAATTCATTATATTAAAATTCAAATGAAACAGTATTGGAGATATCCTTCAAACCCAAGCAATATTTATTTCAATCCAGGTTTTCATGTAGAAAAATAGAAATTAAAAAATGGAACCAGCAGGAACTGCATTATCTTTGTGTGTTCCCATAATATCCCCTGCTTAATTTTAAAACCTAATATTCTTCCTAGGGTTAAAAAAAAGTTATATTGATAATCCCCTTATTACATTAAATATCTTGAAGAATGAGAACTCAATTAAACGCGGCAATCCTCGTAGAAAAAATGTCCTAATTCCTCAAACATTGTCCTAATACTTGACGAATATCAGCAATATTCTTGTCGTAACACGAATGGTATTGATTCCCTTTGCTAAAAATCAATCTTACGGAGAGCTACGTCCAATGCAAACAAAAAAAGTATATTTTTTTTTCTAAATAGACATATCACTAAACTTATTTTTCCATTAAGAAAAAAACTAAAACCCGAGGAAAGAAACTTACAAGTTTTCTCTTTCAGAAAGAGTGCCATAGAAATTTGCAAGCAAGCCAACATTGTTGGAAATTTATTCGGTTTCCTTTTGCGAATAATTCATTTTTATACGGTGCGTATGGTTTTAGCCATTGCACAGTGGGGCCAAAAGACATATCGTGTTTCAAATAAGGCTACAGCCTCTAAACCTTAACCTATTTTCATCCATTTTTTAAAAATAAAAGCTAATAAAATATAGAGCAACATTGTCTAGCCATATTTTCGTTTTCATTGTTTATTAAACTAAGTGTAAATAATTTAAAGTCAGGAAGTTTGAACATAAAATAATATTTTATTTTTCATCCAACTTAATATCAGCACTGATATCGTTGAAATTCGACAATCAAATCCTGATTAGACTTACTCAGGAAAAAATCGGACTGACTCATCTTCATAAAACGTAAATTTATCTTAATTCTATTATCAGATTAATTTAAATAATATTTAGTACAGGTAATAATTCTAATGAAATAAATAAGAGGCTAAAATATTATCACTGTTATCAACTATTATATAAACTATTTTATAAATTATTTTTTAAGTAACTTTTGTGCTTTCACGTCTACCGGAGTTGGAATGTGGCTTCCATTCATTACCCCTTATGTCTTCGTTCGTGCCAAATCTGTTGTGTTTTCGAGTGTTAAATTGTATGAAATTTTGAAAATCTTCCCCGCCTTGTTGCTTCGTTATTTCTCTCGTTGGTTTTGTTCTAAGGACCAAGCTAGCCAAATTAGGAATAAAATGTTATTTTATGTTTAATTGTAAAACTTTGTGAATTTAACTTCTTCACTAGTAATTTAATAAAAAAATGATACAAAAATACAAATCTTATTGCCTTTTATTTTTAAAAATATGTATTGAAATCGGTGAATGTTTAGGGGCTGTGGCCTTTTTTTGAAGTACGATATGTCGTTTAGCCCCACTGTGCATCGGGCTTTGCAAAAATTGTAAGCTGTATGTAAATACATCCATTATAAACGTCGATAGTGGTTCCAAGGATTTTTCAGCGTGTCCGTTAGATGAAAAAACTGAACCTGCAACAACCTGGAGCTTGTTTTCACACTTGAGAATACAGCGTGGTAGCTACTGAATGTATAAAATCGTTCTCGATCGATTAAATATATCTCAATATTTAGACAACATTTTTTAAAAATATATTTCCCATGGAATGTACGAGGAAGAAGCGGTCTAGTACAAGGGCAGGAAGGAAGGTAGACTCGAGGCTGATAAGCAGATCCAGGCTGTCCTTGGATTAGACTTGGGACCTTTACCTTATCCATAGGATTACTCTATACAACCTTCATCTCTCAACGCTACCATTCCAAAGGCCTAACTCACCAAGGGATTGTAACATCTCTCTCACGGGGTGTTTTTTAGCTAGCATAATCCATCTTATAGGAATCTATAATCTTGTTTAAAGCTGCAAAACAAGTGGGAATATTGATTGAAAGAAGCCATCTTTTTTAGTAGTCATATTTTCAAAGAAGCCAAAGTTTCAGAAATGTGGCATAGCGTCATAATTATGTGTACCCATATAATATCATTCCCTTTTAAGGCTCAGAATAGGTACAACTACAAGGTTTAACATTTTTACTGCATTATATAGCGTCAACATTTTAAATCATCATACTTTTATCCAACTAGGAAGACCTACTATATAATATTACGAAAAATAGATATAAGTTATTCTACTTTTAAATGTTATATCATATAACATTTAAAAGTAGAATGTAAGGTTATCTTTTTGGGTATTTTTCATACAATACCCGCACCTCTAATTTAATCTCAAAATGATCACATTTTTAATTTCGTAGTAAATATATTAACTTATGATACTTTAGGCATTACTATTTTAGTAATATTTAGATTATTTTGAACCACGGCTTTATTTAGTTATGATGATTTAAAACAATGAGAAAAAACCTAGAATTTTTAAAGAAAATAGACATACTTCAGTCTCCGTCGTAATAGCCACATAATGAATCTACAGAAGTATTTTCTTTTCTTTTTTTTTTTTTTTTTCTTTTTTGAAAAAACAAAACAATAATTTACAGATTTAACGCACTAATATTTTCTTATGGTATTACTCACACCAAAAACACTAAATATTAAGAGCCTATTTCAATGTGTGTTTTTATTTTATTGAACGTACTTACTGGCATTTTAAAAGGCTTATTTACATTAATTAGGCCATTTACATAAGTTTTAATCTGATTTGTTTAAGATGGTTTTTGGTTTCAGCAAATCAGATAGATAACACTACCTAAAATTCAGAGTTAATTATAACGGACGTTAAAATTTAAATAAATAAATAATATCATTGGTTCGCAATTGAATAAATATGGCAAATTTTCATCACGATAGTTGCATGGATTACACATTTCTATTTTCTATTTTTTCAACTTAAATATTACCATAAAAATGCATTCTGCTACTCACCAAAGTCAAAAATATGCCTGACAAAAAATAGCATTTGCAATATATATATATATATATATATATATATATATATATATATATATATATATATATATATATATACATATATCTTGTAAATGCTATTTTTTGGCAGGCATATTTTCGACTTTGGTGAGTAGCAGAATGCATTTTTATGGTATTATTTAAGTTGAAAAAATTCTTATATATATATATATATATATATATATATATATATATATATATATAAGAATTTTGGCAACAATAGACTAACTAATAATTTTAATATTAGTGCATATGCCAAAAAAGTTAAACTATTAGTATATATATTATATATAAATAATATTGGGAAATTTAGAAAAGAAATATGTACTTGTTATTATTGTTGATTTAATTTAAGTAGGTGTGATGGCTTTTCTTTTGACAAAAGAAAAGGTATTATCCAATTTTGAACGGGGTCGGAACTTGTAGATAACCCTTCCCTACAAGAATCTGAGTCATTAAAAAAGGGACTTTAATCAATTAAAATTAAATTATATACTAAATTTTCATTCTTGATGAGTTCTATTTTGTTGCCTGACAGCTGGCGAGTACCCAGCAGCAATGCAGCACGGAGAACACACCTCCAGCGCTGCACTCTCGAGGCTAGCACCGATTCTCACTCTGTTCACCTTCTTCCTCAGGTGATTCAATCCTACAGGGCTCTTCACGCCTCTACAATAGACGGCCACTATCAGACACTCTCAGCAAACCCTTCACTCTCCAAGAAATATTCATCTAATTCAATTATATTTTTATGCGGTTCTCGCGAATTAATTGTTTGGTGAAACTATTAAAAAATAAATAAATTACATGGCTCATTAACTAGCTGTTCACCTGAATTTATGTGTATTTTTACCTTCAAATTTAATGAATGATATAAATATTTCACTCTTGTGTGTTTAGATTAGCTCAATTACAGTTATAAAAAAATTAATAAAAATATTTAAAAAAAATTAAGATTGCATGTAAAATATATTATATTAGTGTTTTTTAAAGAAAATATTCTGTACTTCCTTATTAAACAGTTTCATTACTCAAATGTTTCCTTTAAGGTGCTTCTTTTATTTATTTAACTTTTATCTTTAAAGTCCTATGCGTAAATTTGTTGGTTTCTCTTTCATTATGAAAAGAAACGTTCATCTTCACAATTTGTATGTATAAAGTGTATAGATGTACAGAATTTATTTAATTGAAAATTAAAAATGTTTCCCGAATTTTGACTTGTACATATATTTTAAAACGATTACTTATAAATCATTCTGTACTTAGAATTTGATTAAGTTTAGATGGTTGTGAGAGTATTATCAACACTTTTATTAGTGATGGCCTATTTCAACGTTGAAGAATTAAATGTTTATTTTTCTCTTCATATTTAATGTGAAAATCATATACCTACCTTATACAAATAGATTTTCTATCACAAATGTAAGGGTATGTTTGCATTTGTGTCATTCTTATTATGTGTAAAATACCATGTGTCAAAGACAATTGTGATGTATTCAAGTGCTAACTAGCATATTGTGGGCAAAGCCCCATATTTCTCAATGTATACTTTATTTTATACGTGTATATTCATCATATTTGTGTGATCATCTCCAAAAAAGAAAAAAAATGGAAATTAATAATAAACATTCCAAAAATGAAGAACTTGTTCGTTAAATGTGACCCAATAAGTAATAACCAACCTATATACCTATATCTACCAATGTGTAGATACATCTAGTTGTTTAGCATTGTTGATGAGAGATTATGTCAGTATTTGTGTACATACATTATCATTGTAACAATCAGTAGTTTATTATGTATGAGAGAAATTTATTTATGTGGTATCTTTGTACCCCTTGTAATAATATGAAAATCATTATAATCGTTAATAAAGGAGATGTACTTTACAAGTAAACACTTATTTTAAACCAATTTTCCTAGCTCAATATGTTTTTTGCTATGTGCTATATATCTCATTTTATTGAGCTCCTCAGGAAGACTGTAACTTCAATAAAAAAAAAAACGTGTTTTACTATTTTATATTTATTTAAACATTGACATATAAAAAAATATGTTTTTTTCCACTTTACTCCAAACTTCTGCATAACGAAAATGCTAATTAATGGAATGCTGAATCGACTTTGGCTTGAAATATCTAATTTTTTTCAGAAACCAGTCCTAGCTAAAAATGTTTTTCAGATTCTTCATTAAATTACAATTAATTAAATTAAAAACTAATATGTGCGTTTGGAAGGAAGTTAAATTAAATATATGACAGCATTCTGTCTGAAGCAGAACATTTATTTGATAATACCTCAAACTAATTAACCAAGAAGGTAATTATATTATACAGGAAGTGCTTTCAACTTACACATCCATCAAACTTCCTGGAGTTTGAGGAGTTCAGCTTCAGAACGGATATATATCCTGAAGGGAAGGAGATTCATTGCCCATTTCATTGTAAGAATATTACGATTAATATTCTATGCATGGTCTTTATACATATATTGTATATGTATTATACATATATAATTCACATTTTATGGATACTTTATATTGTACATAAATGTAAAAAGTCCTGGTATACACATAGTCAAATATATATATATATATATATATTTGACTATGTATTTATATATATATATATATATATATATATATATATATATATATATAAAAATCTGAAATAAGTAAATATGCATATATATTCTAAACACTATTCTTTTCATAATGGAAAGCACTGTTTTCTTAGCAAATTCTGATTTGAAATGCATAGATGATTCTATCAGTTTTATAAAAATCCCATTTACTTTTATTTTAATTTACAGGTAAAACTGAACATTGAATTAATCGTATCTGAATACTGCAGAAATCACACAGAAGAATACTAGCTAGGTTCTTATTTCAATCGAATTATTATTCTTAATGCTGGTAAGAAACTTCTTATTCTTAATGCTGGTAAGAAACTTATTATTCTTAATGCTGGTAAGAAACTACCAAATAATTGTATTCTGTTTTCAGAACTTCATCATAACTAAAATTGTATTAATCTATTGCTTACAAAATTAATTATTGCGAATATTTAGCGGACGCTGAAGAACCAATAATAACATTTTGGTTTGATTATATTACAAGAATCACACGAGTCTGTCATTCTTAGAATTTTTGTTTAATAATTATCTCTGCTTATGAAAATCTATCATCCAAATTAGTCTTTGTTTATTTTCACAGTTTAATTTAATTAGAATAATTAAGGAACTAGAGGCAAAGGGGACCTGGAATCTGTGAAACTAAATATTGTTATAATTTTGTAGAAATATCGTCCCTACCTTGTCAAACTATCGAATATGAAAAAATTCAGATTCGAGACTTTATTCTTGGATTGTGGACGATACGACTTGTCGCAAATTGTTACAACTCTTACCCCTTTAGAATAGCCTTTAATTCCTTAGATAAAGTATCGAATAAGACCATTTTTCAATATATTACTAATTGGTAGAATATGTTCGTTCCCTAGTTTGCTCCAATTTTCATTTTCGATAGTTTGTCATGGTAGGGACGATATGATCAATAAATTTAATTTTCCACTTAAATAAACATTATCACAAAATACTAAAGTGTTTTTTTTAAACAAATTAAAACAAAACACAGAAAAAGTATATTAGAATATGTCCGTAATTTTATCACGATAACCGATCACGGTTTTCCTTCAAATGGGATTGAAATTTTTTTTCAGCATTTCTTAGAGATAATTACTCTAAAACCAAAAAACTAGTAACACCGTTTCTTATCTCATTTTTGTTTTGTTTCCTGATATGTAAGTTTTGTCCCCCCCCCCACCCATACTATGAAAACTATTTTCCATCTTATTCATAAACCTCTTAGATTATTATTATAGCTTTTTATATGTAGTTGGTAGATAGATGTACACAGATCATACTTTCTTAATATGTTCTTCTGTCATCTTCAGCCTTGATTCCAAAGTGTCCCACAACCCGTAATCAGAGCACAAAATATGTTTACCTAGTGTGGGAAGGATGGGACATCACCATTATCGTGTGAATGTAAATAATGTGTTCAGATTTGCTTCTTCGCGTTAAAACACATTTATTGGTTTTGACTTAGGAAACAGAAAAAGTTAGACAAAAATAACTTTTTTCCTGAAACACATAGGTACCATTTTCAAGCTTATTAAATAGGGTGACTTTTGTGGCGGAGGCAAATCACTAAATCTTCAGATAGCTGATGAAGAAAAAATGGAATGATTTAAGAAAACACTATTATCTATTGTTCACATCTATTTGGCTTTTAGTATAGCTCTTAATTTACATGACAATATTTTAATAACGGCTGTTTCTTTTGGGAAATTTAATGTAGATTCCAAAACTGTGGTCGTTATTTACGATGCGTTAATCAGAAATATAATTATTGAAAAACTAAAGAACCAACTCTATTCCTTAGACATTGATAAGAACCTCAACTCAAATTACAGCCCTCTTTATAGAACTATTTGTAGTTTCAATAGTCCTCAGCCTCAGCACTATTTAACTTACCATACAAATATATATAAAGTAAAACTTGTTAGCCAACTAAGAGTTTCGGGTAATGAAAATATAAAACTTTTCCATAAGAACATTGTGGTCCATATGTAGAAATATGTAAATGTGTCCATAAACAGGAGAAATATGTAGATGGTGTCATCAAATCATAAATCTCAGCTTAAACCACTTATTATTGCACTGCCCTGCGTTGAGTTCATTTAGAACAACATATTTGAGGAAATATATAACACAAAACAGGGATTACATATCATTAGAGAATATCCTTGTTATCAATAGCTTAGATCAATTAAATTCAATTTTCTTCTTTCTATTAAAAGTTTGTGCAATTTAAGATATATTCGAGCTAAGACCCAAGATTAAATTTAGAATATTTATTTTCATTATATTTGTATTTAGGAGAGTATTAATGTTATGTATGATAGGTCGTTGTAAGTATATAGTGTTTATTTTATTACTTCTTTATTATTTTTATTCAAAAAGGGAATCTATTATTAATATTGTAATAATTACTTAGTAAGAATTCACTATTAGAAGAGAGAAGTGTATTGTTATTGTTCTGCTATATGTAGAATCATGAACTTGACTTTTTATATGCCTAAACTGTATATATTCATATTTTAATATTGTGTATTTTTAAGTATTTTATATGTATATGTATATGTCTGTTATTTTCTTATGTAGAGTATTATTATTATTAGTCATCTATGTTGCGTCCATTAACATCTACTAACACCAAATGGGCCAGATTCCTTGGCTATATGATGTTATAAGCCAATAAATATTATTATATTCTGTTCTAATCAGAAATTCCGAAAACAGTTTTCATTAAAAAAACAATAGTTTTAAAAATAGACAAAAGTTTGAACAGCTCAGCTACATGTTCAGATTGAACGATATAGATTTCTGCGTCCCTGAACTACGAATGAGGTGTAGAATGACCCCTAAAGTTATGACATCTCAATGCGAGACACCCTGTATATACATACTAAACAACGTTCCAGCCTTTCACTCACTGTACCCTCTAGATTACTTGATTTGTTTGTTGTTGTTTTTTTTTATCTTTAACTAATTTTATGTTTAAACTTGTAACGTTTGCACTAAATGCCTTGCTTGTGGCCAGAGCACTGAAGATAAGGCAGTGAATTCGAAAGTTTTTATTGTTTCACCACTCTGCACAGGATATAGTCTCTTAAATAAAGCTAGTGGCTTAATGTGATGTTGCAATATATTAATGCAAATAACAATTTTCTGAAAAAATAACAATATTCAAAGGATGCTCCTGCAGAATTGCTTAAGGAGAACTGTTACTACGTCCATATAATATTAAAGTTAAATTGGATAAAGGCAATTGGGAATCGAGTGTAATCAGCAGGCTGACGGTGAAACCAAACTTGTACAATAACAGATTATTCCGAGTTGGACGGTTGTTTACCCGGCTAAAACTCTCGGCCATTCTCTAACAGAGTATTAACAAAAATACATTATTACATAGCAGGCGGGTATCCATGTTTACTTTATGGTAGTCGTGGATTTAAACCAGGTGCCTGGATGTGTCATTGTTTTCAGCTTCAATCATAATATTGACCTGGTAGTAGAAGTTTTATTATTACTACAGTCAGGTTACTACTCATATTTATATATATGCATGTAAATTAGTTCATACATGTATGCATGAATATAATATCAAACATTACGAATCTAAGAGAAACAAGAAGCGCTGATGATATTTTCCAAGTTCACACGTTTATAAATAATATTGTTTAGCTGGAATTCACGTAGAATAAGATAATTATCGAGAGCTATTTTTCTCAGTAAATAAAAACTGCTTTCAACCTAGTAAATATTGACTATTTTAACAGTTTTTATAATCATAACCAACTGGAAGAACTGATATGGATTTTGTAAATCTGTTAGTACTGACGTAGAAGAAGAAAAGGCTCGACTGGCTGAGATATAGCACAGTCCCTTTTATATTATCCAAAATCTCTTTATTTCACCATTTTTATTTGTCCGAGACTAAAATATCAGTTCACTCTGCAGGGGAAAGAATTGAATTGACATCAGCATCCTCTAAAGGAAAGAAGTTTCTAAACTCAATAATATTAAATACCTTTGATTTTAAATTTTAGAAATTACAGCTCAAGGCTCACAAACAGACACATAAAATGGAGTACGTTTAAAAGTATATAAGTGAAATTTCCATTGGCACTTTTCAGTTTTTTCCCAACCAGAATATCATTTTTTTTTTTTTTTTTTTTTTTTTTTTTTTTTTTTTTTTTTAATTATAATTAAAACCATTTGGAACAAAAGATTATTTATTAACAAAAAGACAATTATTGTTAAAATAATGAATATCATTAATATAAAATAAAATGGATAATTGTATTAAAGGCAATTTAGAACTCTCCATCCAATTATCTTATCTTGTGCTGAATTCCCACTTACACATATTTCTTGAATCCCTTCAACGTGAACCTTGGTTTTCCCTATATTTAATTGACTTAAAGAGGCCAAATTCACAATTTTTCATTTCTCACTAATGCCATGTTCCTTGAAAAAAATTCAGAGCAGATCTATAATTGTACGTTACTAAAAACTATTTTTACAAGTATGTCTTCATAATATGTTCTTATATGACGTACTTTTAAATATTTTTTTTTAGAAACTTAGTTTTTTTATTGGTGGGTCAATAACAAAAAAGTAACTTTTAATTATTTACATTCAGTAACTGCCTGTTGATTCATAAATAACATAAGCGAGCGCATGTTCGTTGATATGAAGCTGTCGGAAAGTCAAGATACTCTCAGATAGAAATTATATTCTCGAATCTAAAATACAGTCTAATTTTCTGATTTGATTCTCAGGTAAATAAATATATCCTACTTAATATCCATAAGTGTATGTATGTATAGAAAGCCATATTTACATGAAAATTTAATTATTGTCGTTATTTTAAGTTTTATTAAACAGGTAGGTTGATACGCCGTTAAACACGAAAAAAAATTGAACAGGTAAAATGAACCTGGTAAACGTTATTTAAGAAATTTTTGCAGAAACGCCTTCACATTTTGTATACATTTTATTTATATCCCGCCTTCGCCTTTACTTTTCTTATTTGTTTTTTTTTTTTTATAGTCTTGCATTAACTCGCCACTTTCGCGAGATAAAAAGGATGCTAATATAATGGAGTCTGAAGGAAAATGTTTGTTGTTCCTTCCGTTTTCTCATAACATCATCATTATTTCACTATAAAAAGTTCTTGCTTCATAATAATAATAACATTTCTTACTTTCTCTCATACATTTATTTATAATTTTTACAGCGCATTTTGGTGATAGTATTTTCATATTCCTAACATACGGACGGCCATGAAAGTATTTCACCTTATGGTTAATGAAATTCTATAAATCCAATCTTACTTATTTAGGATAGACATATCCTCCAAGAATATTTGGAAGAAAAGGGGATTTTGTTGACAATACCTTGTTTTGTGTGTATCTTCATGTTTACTAAAAACTAGTTTCTATATTTCGCAGATATTAAGATGGCAATCGTAAATAATAAAATACATTCTCTCTCTATCCCATTAAAGTTTTTTAACTAATTTTATATTTAAGATTTTTTTGAAGGACCTTTAAATGGTTTTTCTACCGTCTTCTATTAACTTTTAGTACTGTACATGATTCATAACATTGTTGAAATCCCGTAAAAATAATAAATTTTAAGCCTATTTGTGTTGGTAAGTATTTAATAAATCTAATATTGTAGGTAAATAAACCCCATTATCAGTATGTTCTTTAAAATATGTATTTTATTTTACTTGTGTTTTCATTCTACATTTATTTCACGAGATTGTAGATATTGCTTGTCGTAGGTCTATTGTTCCTATTTTAAAATTAAATATTTAAAATTACAATTTCATTTTATTTTTCAGCTGGGCACTGATGATGGCACTGTGTTCTGAGGACGATTTTGCCGTGCCCAATAGCAAACTTAGGATTGTAAAACCTCTTTGATTTCACCTACATTCTGATGATCATGGTTTCCCTATCTACAATCCCAAAATTTGTAAATAAAAAAAAAATCCTTTAAAGAAGAAGATATTTTCAGATCTGCTATTGTAACAATAGCTATTTATCACTAGGGAACGGATGTTATTTTTTTTTTTTTTCGTTTTTAACGGCGCATCAACTATTTGGCTATTAGCGCCGGCGGATGTTATTGTATTTACATTTTTTTTCTGATTATTAAATCGTAATTGTTGTTGAAATTCTGCACGTTTTAAGTGATTTACTATAGCTTTTTAAATGTTAAGGTATAATGCATTCTACTATGTAATACATAAGTAAGTACATACAGCCTCGTACAGGTCGACCAACAAAGCTTTATGACGAACTTCTGTAAGCTGCTGTAGAAGAAATTCCTGTTGTAACAATCCAAGAGCTAGCAGAAAAACTTAGATCGCCACATTCAACAATATGCAGGCAATTAACCGACGTTACTTATGGGATGACGATATTTATCAATGTGATTTTTTCAACAAATATGAGTAATAATAATTCATTTACTACCATGTACAACCGTCTATCTGATAACCTAAAGCTTTATACAAAAAAAATAAAAAAACAAATTAGTAACAGGAGGAGAAAAATATAAGGACAGTTTGAGGGCAAGTTTTGTACATCTTTTTAAAATGTTTAATGATTAGTAAATCAGTTGTGAATGTGTAATAAATAAAATAAATACACCTCTTTTTGGTTCCCATACATTCCCACACAGCATGTATTAATCCGTTTTCTACAACAGAAAATAGCGGAATCAAATAAACCAAATGTTTTATTAAAAAACATATTAATACAATGAGCAATTAGCTTTTTTATAATTTAATTCCTTTATTTCCTTATGAAGGAGTTTCCCGAACTTTGTGCAGTACTTACCGAGGGAAAGAATACCTTTATTATTTCCCGAAATTCCCCGATCTTCGTTCCAGCGCCTAATTAGAAAATAAATTGCCACGGAAAGGATTTTTCTTTTTAATTTAATTCGAGACATCCTGTTTAAGCTGAGCCTTGTTGTAATTACATTTTTAAAACTCTCCAACAAGAAATGTTTTCCCTGATGGCCGCAATTATTTTGCCCTTTGAGAACCCATTAAGAGAATATTAAGGCTTAAATTCTACAAGAAGAGGACTCTTGTTACTGGACTCTCCGCTCCGCCAATGAAATAACGAAATAATGAATTACTACTCTCTTATAAAAACCGTAAGCCAGCTTGGGATAAAACAAATATAACAGTTCATCCAATATTAACAATTCTTTTACAAAGACAGCAACAAAAAATCGTTCGTAAGAATAGTAAATATTCATGGTCTTTTCTTTCAAAATGATATTTTAGCTAAAAAAAATGATGATAACATAAAGGTGCCTTATAAATGCATAAAGATTGATAATATATCTCAAATAACGCAAAGCAAAAATAATCATAAAAAAAACTGGAAGACGCCGAAACATATCAAAATGGTTTTATGAAACAGAAATACATACAAAGAAATTGACGAATTTTTGAAAAGTAAAAAGACAGAAACCGACGAAACATAATCATATTTGTCAACAACGGACAACGACAATTTAAAGAAATTCTAAAGATCTTAAATGGGCAAAACCTTTTTGCATTTGAGTACGATCCCGTTTTATCAAATAAAATATGTATATAGGCTAAGACGTTATCAAAATCACATGAAGCTTTATAACAATATTTAAAAACCAGATGACCACTACGTGACAGGAAAATTTGAATGTTGTTGAACACTCTCTTTAGCATGTTAACAATCGCTAAGAAAGGATTTTTTGATATTCAAATTTTTAAATTTTTATTAAATTAAAGGGTTTGAATTTTTCGTTGGTTAGTGCAGGCGAGCCAAGGCAGCAAGCGTTGCTAGGGCGATAAGAGGTCAGCTCTTACCGTATTGTATTTATTTCTTAATATTATTTCTATTGGAGCTTCATTTCAACTATAATGGCAGGCCTTGAATTACTAGAAATAAACTGTGATTTTCTCCCTCATAGAGTTTACGCTACACCTGTAACCTATTACCTCATTATCCGAGGCAATAATATATATTACATCTTGGAAACGTAAATATTTAAATATTAACGTACATTTATTATTGACAACGAATTTTAACCTGTACTGGTTAAACTGCTGTTACTGGTAACCTATAGATGACGGGTTATCTTTACGTTATCTGTTTCTTGTCACGTGTCCGGAGCCCCCCAATGTGAAGAAACATTGGACTTTCATTACATATCAATTGATGAATAACACATAGTATGAAAGGAACCATGCTGTAATAAACTTCAAAAAAATATATATAACTTAATTTAATCATAATTTTAACGTCTATTATTATTAACTAAGAATTTTGGGGCGGGTTATCTATAGGATACCACCCTTTTCTAGCTAGGACAGGGCTGATGCCTTTTCTTTTTTCGTATATATAGTAGCGTTAATTTTGATGATATATTATTTAACGCACTAAAAGAACTACTTACCTGCCGTGACGAAGCATGGGCATTATTCAGCTAGTACATAATAAAGGACAAAATAACCGTACAATGTCGATTTATTCTCGGAAGCTCTGAATTCTGAAGCACACCCTAGACTTGGGGGAGCCCACTGCAGAGTCCGCAATAGAATTCTGAGATCCTGCCAGGAAGCGTTCAATCAAGAGTTGGAATTTACCTTGATACCGGTGTTCGATTTTACGTTCTATCGATAACTGAGATCAATTTGTTGAGTTCTTCATATCGTCCCTCCCATGTCCATCTATCGAATATGAAAAATCTCGTTTTTCAGGCTCAAGACTGCTCTTAGATAGTGGACGGCTTGTCACAAATTGTCGGAACTCTAATGCTTTTAGAATAGACGTTAATGCCTTACATAAAATATGGAGTAAGACCATTTTTCAATATATTACTTCATCAATTTATCAAATAAGTTCGTTCGCTATTTTGCTTCGATTTTCATATTCGATAGTTTGACATGGTAGGGACGATATGTTGCTATAAATTCTCCATTTTTATGGATCGAAAACTTTCTAATGCCTGAACATTTCGAATTTCTGTAAATTAACAATCTTTAAAATAAAAAAAAAGAGAAAACATTTCAAACAAACTGATTTTAAAAAAAAAGAAGAAAAAAATATGACTTTTCGTTTTGTAATTCGAGACTTTTACTTGATCGAATCAGATCTAAGCTCACGTACCAAGAAATGAAACCGTCAACGAAGTTACATTAAATGCGAATGGAATAAAAAGAGAAACTATAGAGGAAGAAGAGATCCTAAGGAGAGGGAATGGATTGAAGGAAAGAGGGCTGGATTGAAAAGAAATAATATTTAAAGAAGTCAAGAGGAGCCGTCAGTGGGACGAATAAAAAGAAATGATTTTTCCTATCTACCCCCACCACGGGAAGGGAGAGAGCTGGAAAATCAAATTTGTGCTCACAAAGGGGAGGTCTCGTCACGACTCGACTGGAGAAAATTAGGACTGGGTAAGGTACTTTCTAGAAAGAGCCCACTCTAGGGGCTTCGAATGGAATTACAATCTACTCCTTGTTAAGCTCGCTTAAGGATTAATTGTTTAGTTTACAGCAAAACGTCAAGGTAAATAAAGGTATAAATTATTCAAAACTTACTTTAAACAACATCAAATTTAAGAAAACATTTTTTGGAAGTAAAGCAAACATTCTCATTCTCAGAGAATGTTTCGATCTTATACCAACTGATAATATGGCTTGGTATCATATTCATATTTTTAAACCGTTCTGAGACCAAACAAACAATTCAAATTTTATCCGAAGCTTCACTTTTAATTTCCTCAATGCATTTCGTACTTCAGCTTCTTTAGAGAGGATGTTCTCTGAATTGCTGTATTTTATTGCTTCACTCAATATTTGCTTAAAACGTGTAGTTTCTGACTAAGAAATAGAACAAAAATGTAAGCAGGCTACCAATCAGCAAAAAAATGAAGATCTCTGCAAGACTCAAGCGCTCCCAAATTATGTACAACCTCTCGCATAATTATTCCCGTCCTTGAACCAGGCCGTTTGTCCAATAGTATTTTGGCTGCCATTTCGATCTCCTACATATTTGTAATGGGGATTGTAGTTAAGAGAGCGGAATGAGTAAGATCCCCTTAAGATACACAACGTTTTCTGCTGTGAGACCCAAAACACTCTTTTATAATTAATTTTACATTTTTTTCTTTTGTTCGCATTTTTGATGAAATATCAAAAATACTAATAACGGTTTCTATTCATTTACAAATTACACTAAGGATAAAAACGAAAACGCGATAAGACATCGCAATTCCTGCGACTAGGTTTTTTATTTATTTATTTTATATTCCAACGCCATGCAATCACTCCTCAATTCTTCAATTAAAGATGACAAACTTTTTAGAACTAAGGCTAAAGAGTCAAATTTATCTCATTCATGTAACCACAATTCCACTTCGTTTCAACTAGTAACAATTTCTGATTGAATGAACATTCCTACATACAGAAGAATCAGGAAAGTTTTTCTTTTTGTTTTTTAATTTATTCCCCGTATAACACATCCCGCATGGAAGGTGTCTCTCCCCTAGGACGAGCAGGAAAGTAATAATTGTAGAATACTAGCCCCTTTGAATACTCTTCCGCCGCTGTTTTATGTCTTGAGGGATAGACTATCAAGTCGCATCAGGAACAAGTACCCCCTCCCCCGAATCTCCCTTCGATGCGTGATAAATTTTACGTAATGTGTAAGGAATCAGTTTTTATGATATTGCGATAGAAACTAATACCTTATGATTTGAATGGATCCTAGTATTTTTATTTTTCTCAGAAAATAAACAAATAAAAGAGCGCCTTGGATTCATAAGCGGGAGATGGTGGGTTCGATTCCCAACCTCCGGCAGGAATTTTATCATCCACGGCTCGCTGGTAAAATTCCTCGCTGCACCCTGGATGTCGGCGCTAATGACCTGGATGTAGATGCGCCGTAAAAAAAAAAAGGAAAAAAAAAAAAAAAAAAAAAAAAAAGAAAGAAAAAAAAAAAAGTTAATTCATTTATGGAAGGTTTACCAACGAATCTTCCAAATATTATTTTTTTTTGTTTAATTTTAGGCAGAAAGCGAAGAAACGTAAGTATTTTCTGGTTATAATTAAATATGTTAAGCTACTTAGAATCGTAGTCTCTAGAAATATTAATATAATATTTCATTGGTATTTTAATACATCTCCAAATATCTTTTTATCAGAACTGAGACACAAAATCAGGATATGACAACGTTTTGGGTAGATTTTCGATCCTTCATTAATACTACTTTGAGAAAAACAATCGTGAATGCATTTTATAAGCTTTTAAAATAAATAACTGCTTCACTTAAAGTATTAAAATTATTCATGTGTATATATGTATATATATATATATATATATATATATATATATATACATTGCTGATTGAATGAACATTCCTGTATGTATATATATTCATTTATTTGAAACCTAGTGAACCATGGGATATGTAACGTCGACGTTCCTTGTCTATAGTTCACGATTGCGTCGTCATAGCTTTTCTTTCAATAGATAGAGTGAAAACACGCTAAAATACGCATTGGAATGATTGTAATATTGGCTAATTGCAATTCAACCGATCCTGTTTATAAAAGATTAAAAATAAAAATAGCACAGAGCGAAATAATATAATTAAACTGAATTCGCACACTAATTCTATTTACCTTCTTCTCTCGTAGTCAATAACTCTTAGATTTAATGAGGCTTCACTGAAGGACGCTTTTCTTTTCGCTTTTCCAGGAATAAAAATTCTACTTAAACTCTACTTTACCATTTAAGAACTCAAGACTTCAATTTACATACTTCTTCTAGTCTCAAATTGTGTGTAATTAAAATAATAAGTAAATTTATGTAATCCTTTTTAAGTACTTAGACCGTCATTGGGCCTCGCTTTAAAATATGTAGAGAATTTCTTCATCTTTCTCTTTAATACTCCTTTATTTATTTTGATCCTTTTTAGCGACTTTGTTTAATTCTAAGTATCTTGAAAATAATTTTATGTCGGAGTGGTATATTAAAACAATAAATATTCCATGATTTTATTTGATAGAATATAGATCGAAATTTTTATATAATGAATGCTCGTTAGCCAGCAGAATCCACGCCGAAGATTATCATTTTAGCGCGGTTCCTCTCTCCCCCATAGGGAGGAACCCCGCTTATAAGGTTGATACAATGAAACAATCCGAAAGTGCCGACTAAAAAATTTCGCGTTTCAGAACCCCTAGAAACCGAAAGTAACGGTGGTTCAAATTTGTATATATATATATATATATATATATATATATATATATATATATATATATATATATGTATGTATATATTTATATATATATATATATATATATATATATATATATATATATATATATATATATATTCGTCTGTTCGCTCATTTCTGGCTTCCCTAATGATCCGATTGTGATGAAATTTGGTACAAAAATCCGTCGTCCAATTTGAAAGGTCAAGTTCGTTAACCAGCAGAATCCGCCCACTGGAAGATGGCGTTTGGGGCGAAATTCGCGCAAAAAAAATCGTAACGCTTACGTTATTGACTTCATACGCTTGTAAGTACTCGTTTTATAGGCTTCTTGGGCTAGGAAAATGAATGAAACCATTTCCAAGTCGATAGCTTTAACCGTTTTCGAGAAAATTAGAAAAATAGTTTTCGAATACCGTTTTTGGTTTGGGTACTTAGAATCATAGGATTCAGTTGAAACATTTTCTACATGCTCTACTTTCATTAAAACTAATATGTTGAAATTTTGGTTACGTTTGGAGTTAAGGAAGGATTAAAATAAAATATTTTATTAACAGACATGAAAAGTTTTGAGAACTTCGTGTACCTTCCCTAATATCTCGAAAACTGTTTGAAATATTGGCAAACGGAAGGTTACCATGCGAAAGCTTACTAAATGTTCTACAAAAAAGATTCTGAAACAATTTTTGATTAGGCGATGTTAATCGGAGAAATACGTGCTTAAACTTTGAAGTAATTGATTATTTATTTGAACGGTTCTTCTTTTTTGTTTTTATTCCTTGTTATTTTGTCATTTCTTATAGTAGGATAATGTATTTGACAATAAAACAGATTAATAAAAATAAGAAAAACAATCCATTGCTAGAAATATATCGGGCTGTACCGTATGAAATGTCAGTTATGGATTTGCCGATTTCCTTCAAATGACTTGAAACTGTCAAGGCTCCTACTCCGAGTTCTTTGGCATGTTCCCTAGTGTTTGTAATTGCTTATAGTAGTCAAATGTATTTGTCAATAAAACAGGATACGTATAATTAGAAACAATATTCAACTTCACACAGGTTAGATACTATGAGGGAATAGAGAGTCCGTTCACTGCCTGTGGGTCCACAAAAAATGTACCTGCTACGAGTTAATCCTCAAGAGTTGTAAATAGACCCCAGGTATCCGCCGACACAAATACAAAGCCTAGCTTGGTTTTGTACTTACAATCATGGGATTCAGTTAAAACATTTTTTGCATGTTTGAATTTCATCAAAACTAACATTTTAAACTTTTGGTTACGTTTGGAGTTGAGGAAGGGTTAGAATAAAATATTTTATGAACAGACATGAAAAGTTTTGGGAACTTCGTTTACTTTCATCTATATCTCGAACGCGGTTGGGAAATTATGATCAGTGGATAGAAACTATTTGAAAGCTTTCTAAATTCTCTACAAAAAAGATTCTGAAACAATTTTTGATTAGGTGATCTCGATCGAAGAAATAAGTGCTTAAAACTTCAAATACGTCGGTTTAGTTCTTATGAACGGGTTTTTGGTCGTTCTTCTTGTTATTATTGTCTCTTTCCCTTAGTTTTTTATTGCTATTTATTTTTGTAATTTTTTATGTTACGAAAATGTATTTGTGTGTAAAACAGGATAGTTAAAATGAGACCCATTTTCTGTTGCTAAAAATAATGAAAAGTTTTGGGCACTTCGTATACTTTCAATAATATCTCGAAAACGGTTGAAAATTAGGGAAGCGAAAGGTTACCATTCGAAAGCTTACTAAATGGTCTACAAAAAAAAATTCTGAATAAAGTTTTGAATAAGCGATGTCAATCGGAAAAATAAGTGCCTAAACTTTGAAGTAATTGATTTCGTTTATTCGAACAGTTCTTTTTGTCTGTTTTTATTCCTTGTTATTTTTTAATTGCTTAAAGTTGGATAATGTATTTGACAATAAAAAAGATTAAGTAAAATAAGAAAAACAATTCATTGTTAGAAACATAGCTTGCCAAGAGAAAGAGATTCGATGTCGTCTTTTGAATATTTTCAATTGACTTTATTCTGTTGGGTTTTTTATTTTATTTTTTAATTGATTTTATTTGTAGAATTATAACTATAGTAAAAGAACACAGGAATATGTGAATAATTTTGATATTTTCCAATTCATTGAAACGTATGAAATGAAGTATCGGTAGAAGAGGATTCTAGGGTCTGGCGGACCCGACCAGTCATAAAACCCTTTGAACAAAGGCCGAGGAAAATATTATCTGTTTCTATTCTAAGCTTTTCAAATGACAATAGGGATATGAACAGGAACCGCGCTAAGATGATGCAGTTCCTGCGAGTCGGACTTTTTAATTTAATTATTAATCACTGGCGTTAATAACCTAACCACGCTTGTTGACAGGCCTTAAATCCAATAAAAAAAAGGATTAATCATTATCATAAAATATGCAATATTTGGCGAATGATACACGTAGTCAATTAAACTCCTATACCTCAACTTACTAATAGTAGTATGACTAAAATATACAGAAAAGGGTTTGTCGACTATTACAGACTGTGTAAATACCGAAAAGGCTGCTCGGGCCTAGGAGGCAAGCACACTAGGAGCGCACTATATAGATATCTGATTCTTGCTCTAACTGCTTCGTAGAGAGATTGTGTGGTCAGTACCATGCTCCGCCATGTTCCCATTATAGGCTGCGCGGAAGATTATAGGCGCTCTATTTCGATTCCGAACCCCAATTGCAAATAACTTCATTAATGTGCGCAAGAGGCTCAAATTCAGGTTCCCCTCAGTGCATGATTCGCGTGATGTACCACTTGAAGCAAGCCCCTATTCAACTGTATTCTCGAAATTTAATATCTGATTCATAAGAAGGAAGGAGTATATTCAAGGAAAGTTGATATTCCCAGCCTGCTTGATATTTCATGATAAAGTAATCCCAGTTGCTTCATGCGATCACATGTGGGCGTCACAATGAAACTTTTTTATATGAAACTTTTGTCAAGGTGTTGTATATTACATTGAATCCTTGAGCTGTATAATTTTAACCTCTTTCAACATAATATTTGAGTGATGATATTCCTAAAGTATGATACTGTGAGGAAATAAACAAATCATATGAGGATTTGTCTAAATATTAATATTTCTCTACGAAAATCTATTTGTTAAATAATAGTTTTTTCACTGGTGTCACGCACACGTTGCGTCTCTCCAGTACATTTTCCACGGTGTAAGAGCTAAATAAAGAGTGACTGATTAAAAATATCCAATCTAGATTTTTCTTCGACGAGTAACCTAATCTTCACAGTTATACTTGAACAAACTATTTCTCTTCCTCGGAGTATGTTCTAATATGTAGAAAAGAAATCTCTAGTGTTTTCATTTCATCAGTAAAAGGACATTTAAAACTGCTGCTTTTGAAGCAGCCAGATTTTATCAGGAGGCAGATTAAATTTTAATTGAAAGCCGAATGTTAGTGGTGCCACTTGCAAGGCAGTGGAGGAATTTTAAGTAATACCCGAAGTTAGTGTATATTTTAGGTGTATTTTGTTCGCTCGGATGAAGATTACTCTCTAATTAATATTGTATCTAAATAGAGGAGAAATAGCCATGGGTGTCCTGATATGTTTCATTGCTAGATCTTGAAATGTGTGAACACCAAACCGAAAAAAAAATCTGTTTTTCAAAACGTCGGACCTTTCTGTAGTAGTCCTCAACTTGGCCTATCTTTTCTCCAGCTATCTTAAAAATATGTTATGAAGAATAGCGAAGTATAAAAGTACTAAAGGAAAAATTAGTCAAAATTAAACATATGTTACAGCAAGATCTTTGGTAAAAGAGCTAATGGCTCAGAGCGACTAAATAAAAATACACAATACATACTTTTCATCTCCTTGTTTTAATACGAGTAAACTCAACCCTACCCGCTCTACTTTATCGATTTATTTCTAACTCAGTGTAAATAAGGTCAGATTTTTATAAACACAATGTCTATTGTTTTCATTTCATTACTAAAAGGAAATTAAAAACTGCTGCTTTTGCAGGAGCCAAACTTTATCCGGAGGAAGATTAATTTTAATTGAAAGCCAAAATGTTAGTTGTGCCACGCACAAGGCAGTGGAGGAATTTTAAGTAATATCTGATGTGCATATTTTAGGGTTTTCATTTAATAGGGTTTATTTAGTTTGATAAAAGAAGTCACTTCAGTGCCAAGGATTTTGACGACTTCGTCAAACGAACTATGTGAAATGGTTACTTTTTTCGGAAAGTCAGGGAGAAAACGAAGTTTACAGTAAGGACATTTCAGTTGACCTACAATAACGGTAAAAATTAAAAATCCCGAAATTACATAGTTCAAATAAATTGAAGGAACGTTTAGCACGTTGCTCAGGGATTGATATTCAACCCTGCAAATGTTTGAAATTTCTATTGGAGTCAGATTTTCATAAAAAATTGAATTATTGAAATTGTAGCTACGTAAACTTAACATAGATAAGTCATTTATGACTTGTTATCTACAGGGTACCAAACCTTTCTAGCCTGACAAGGCCTGATGGCATCTATTGTTTTTATTTATTTTTTTTTTTTTTTTTGTAGAAAGTAAACGCTCACCCCTATCAGGAAATGAACATATCAAACAAAATATTCGTTTTACAAACACGAATGTGTTTACCATCAAAATTGAAAAAAAACCCCTCAGTATTATAACTACTGCGTCGCTTTAGTCTGCATTCGTTCTTCTAACGATATTTAGGTTCTATTTCCTTTATAAAGCCAAATAGTGAGAGTTTATTCATACACTCTCTATTTAGCCATTTCTCCAAGATTCCAATAACTATCAAAAACACAATTCCTTTCATCTTCACACATTTTTTGAGAGTAGTTGAAACGGCATTTATCAGTATGTTGATTTTTTATAGTATTTTTCGAATTTGAATGAAGTTTCATACTATTTCTTGCTGCTTTAAATATGTTCCTCTTCGAGCTGGATTCATTTTGTTTTCGTTTATTTTTTCAACTGTGTTCATAGTATTAACGTTAGTAGAAACGAAGTTTTCTGTACTACTGTTTGTGCGAGCGGTACTAGTCACTTGTAGGCTTGGAGCTCGGCTAACAAAGCTGATAACACCGAATAAGTTGCATCTAGTGCTGTAAGTTGGAGTTTATTGCTAGCGTTACCTACGGGCAACACTTGCATCACTGATAAGTTCCATAATAGCAACATAGTCAATGTCAATGTCGTTTGATGAGAGAAGCCAGTATTTGTCAATTTCAGTATTAACAACAACTTCAGAGTCAATATCCAGTAGATGATAATGCCAAGAAGACAATTCCTAAAACACAATATAGTAAATAGGACTGCTTGATTCAAGTTGAAATTGCTTCGAAGCCAAATGTTATTTACAGTACAAAAGAAGATAAAATAAGCGATTCGTTGAGATGATGATAATATGCAATGGTGATTTTGTATTTACGCATTGGTGAAAAAAAAAAAAAAAAAAAAAAAAACCCAAAATCAATGAAACAGGATAATTTAAGAAACAATTGAGAACCATTTAGTGCATGCCATTCATATTCCTCACCCGATGAATTTCCACTTTAACAACTTTTTCTTTCCAAAATTCCTAATGGCCAATCCGGTAAAGTAAAAGTTAACCCATTCAAGAAGGCTTGCACGCCGTGTGTGCAATAACAGTAATGACCAATAATTAGTTATTCTAAGTAAACTAGTCGTCAAAATATAATGTTTCTTGGACTAATGAAATATTTAAAGTACAGGAATATAAAATTTGGCATTGGTTTTACTGCGTACCAATACTCTAAACATTATCTGTATTTTGATTTTCCCTTACAATGCACACGTGCCCAATCCGCTGAAAAAAAAAATCATAAACACTCTTCCTAGTAGCGAGTTGCATACCTGGTCTGGAATGTTCTTATTTATGTGAGTTCACTTAGGAATTGACTGATTTCCATTGTAAACATGTTTTGTTTTTTTATTAAAATTAACCATATAAGGAAGAAAAAAAGTTGGCTTCCGTGTTCGAAAAAAAATCGTCATCTCATATGGGTTAATTACCAATTAAAAAAGTATCAGGAAAAAGCCTTGTCTGGCAAACAGTAGATCTTTTTCTGATTGTAATGACACAATCCAAAATGACAAAGCATATTTTCACAAAAAGAGACCGACTTTTCTTTACAAGAGTGTGATTAAACAAATATATACAAAACCATTATTTCCGAGGAAGAAATGTCTATTGAAAATAAAGCCAAAAGTTAATATAGTACAATAGATAATTCCCAATTAATGTGCAAGAATTTCATAAATGAAAATAAATCATAACTGGATACTATTATTTAATTTAGAAAAATATTCCTTTCTTGATGGAAAGCACAGAATCAAAAAGAGACTCTTGTTTGCAAAACTGTATTATGAAAAAATAATATACTTATTCTCTAAACAATACAGACGTTTTCTGCTTAACGATTCAAAAGAGACTATATTGAGAAGAATTTTTCTGAAATATTTTGTAATGTAAAAACTAAATAACTTATCTCTAGCAGTAAAATAAAGTGAATAATATGATGATATTGCAGGAATTTGCTACCCTTCCAGGGTATTCTTAACCCACGATAACTGATTTTTGAGAAGTGACCTTAGTAAAAATGTGAGCGATATGTACACAGATATTTCGTTATTTTATTATGAAATCTGGGATGCTAATATATGAATAACAGATCTGTAAGGTAAATTACTGTTTGAGAAAAGTACATTTTGTTAGACTCGGCCTGGAATTGCTGGTTTGTAGATGCTTTATACCACCTGAGCAGAATCTCCCTAGAATTAGGTTCTCTTTCGGTGCCTTGATTAAAATTAACGCAGCCTCTCCACCTTTTGCGGTCAGGCTGCCTCCGTGCATTCGGTATGAGCACTTAGCTTCGTCTTTCTTTTACTCTCCTGCTTCGAGTAACTGCCGCTACAGGTAGCTTGTATAATAAGGTGCAAACGGTTCCTCCTGTAATACACACTTCCGGGGATATTTAACTCAACATGGGGATATTCAACTTATAGACTGTAAAAATACAGTCACGCGAGTGTATTTCCTGGCCACTTTAAACGGGCGGAAAACAGGACGTTGTTATCTGGTATTCAGGGAAATTCTTTCCTATCTATATATATATAAAAATCACGTGTGTGTCTGTTTTTTGTTTGTTTGTTCCTTATACAAATCTACACCGTTTGACCGATTTTGACCAAACTTGGCACACAGGTAGGTCTTGATACGATAAATCTCAGAGGCCAGGTCAAAATAGTCAAATTTCAAATTTGGTCAAAAAGTCAAAAGTTTTGTTCAAGAAAAATTGGCTACACTGAACCATTCAGATTGTGACGGCCATTTTGAATCGACAGCAGGCTCTGCTACTGGCCTCTGTAGGCTGTTAGATGAAGTGCTGTTTCGCTGGCCTCAGCCGGTATCATTATGAACTAAAACAAATTCACATCGTTTGACGTAACTGGGTATAGACAACTAGGTATCAAGTAGATCTTGATATGAGGAGAGTCATAGACAGAAAGTAGGTGTAGCATGGCACACTGGGTAACTGCTAGTACTTCATAAATATCTAAACGTTTGTAAATACATTTACATTTTCTAATTTATAAAATAAAATTATTTTGAATACAATACCGTGATGTAAAGTGAAACACCAAAAAGCAATACAAACATTTTTACATCTTCCTTCAAGACTATTCTTTGGTTACACGCATTTTTCCGTAAGATCCACGTAATGAAACTTTTCCAGTTTTATAACAAATAATATTGTGTCAGCCTAGCAACTGTTTTATTACGCTTATATGAAATCTGAATGTATTTGATATTAAAATATGGATTAAAATTTAAACGTTTCCTTTATTCAGTTTGGAAATTAATAACAACTTAAATTACTATAAATTATGGTTTTAAATTAATATGTAATGAAATTTTGAATGTAATTAATATGAATGTAAAGTTTGTGAGCTGAATAAGCTTATAATGTTAATATATTCCCAGGATTAATTTCAGAGATTAAAATTGGGACACGATAGAAATCTGGGTGTAAGAGCTAATAGAGGGTGCTGAATGTCTACATATATATATATATATATATATATATATATATATATATATATATATATATATAACATAAAAAATATAATTTTATTTTCCCCCCTTATTTCCTGTTGTATTACCTTATTTCTTGTTGTATTAGGGGTAGAAGCTACTTCCACTTCTAGAAGTAACTCTACTGGCTCCACTTTATCCATGTATTTTCGTCTCTCGGAGTAAATGAGCTTTGAAATGTAAATTAAAAAATCTGTTGTTTTTATATCATGATTAAAAGGAGGCAAATTTACTTCTAATTGAAAAGCGAAGATTTAATTGTTCCACATGCAAAGCAGGCATTTTTCTTGTAAAATACTAAAAACCTTGTTTTAATGCTCCTTAAGAGGCTTCATGTGAAAGAGAAAGAAGCGAATAAACTAATATTGAAAGATGGCGTGTTTGAATATATTTTGACATATTGCCTCCTTAAATTACGCCTTTTACGATTTTGATTGTACCTAAATGGTGCTGCCCTCATTTTTGCTAGGTATACTATCCGCTTTCTCAATGTTATTTAACCTATTAAAGCAAGATTCAGATTATACGAAAGGACCTTGGAAGCTAAATCCCACAACATACAAACAAACAGACAACAATTCTAAAAATCATTGTTTTGTGTACTATTGCGTTGATAAAGGCCTCCAATAGTATTTTTCCCAGATATCTTCCATGTACAGACAGTGATCCGTTAGAATTTTATTATATGTACAGACTATAAATATAATAGTCCGAGAGCCAGCAACGCACTTTTCATGAAGTGTTTTATGCATCTTGAAATTTTGCTATAATATACATCTTGGATATATAAGAAGGTATATATGTGTTTCCTGGACATACCTTGGAACACCAGGTACTGCGCATAGGGGAAAGGTACAAAAAATATTTCCCAAAAACAGAGTTTTATTCAGAAGCCAACTATCTTTAATGTAAAATTAAGACAATTTTACAATGAATAATAAATATGGGAGACCCTTTTAAGGGGTATAACAAGTGAAAAAAAAATTAATTGTTTTTATTCTAATATTAAATGAGAGTTTTAATCGCGCTGCCATTAAAACCAGAACAGCTGTACGAGATCATGTGAGCAAGAACCAATGAGAGCACAGAAAACAACCAACACTGCGCGGTCGTCTCATGTACTGTTACGGTTACGCGCAGTGTATTGCAGTCTATCATAGGCAACATTTATTTTCATATTTCCTGATAATTAAACCCCACAAAAGTGTCTGTCCTTTTGCAATTATATTCAAATATGTTTATTGAAGACCCTGTTTAAATCGCAGCGTGAATAAAGCACTTCATTTAATATTAAAAATGGTGTTCCAAGGTATGTCCAGGAAACACTTTCTTATCTTCTTATCTACCCAAGAGGTACACTATAGCAAAATTTCAGAGTGCATGAAAGAATTCATGAAAAATGCGTTGCCAGCTCGCCGACTATAACAATATTTAGGCACTATTCTAATCTAAAATTGAGATTTATTTCAGTTAAGTAACTTTATGAAATAAACCTTTAATATATCAGTAATTATATTAGGTTCAATGATTAATTACACAAGACATGAAAGGGTTTGATACCAGATGAGAGAATGTTTGCGGCTGTGAGCACCTCTGAGCTGGTCAACTTAAAGAGAGAAGTCCTAATCCGCTTAAAACTTTCTACAGCCTTTTCCAACAACTTTCTTACCAGCCTTCATACCCTATTCATCAAGCAACACTTTTCTCACAACATCCTCAACGGAAAACTCAGATATTAAGGGTAACGGGCATTAAAAATAAATTAGAACTCAACAGAAATCGCTTGTTAGTGATTGAAGATAAAACTTGTTATGAAGACACTCTCTTTGACCCTCTATTCAATTTCCATCAGGGAAATTAACCAAAAAACTCACAGTGAGCTCTGGATTTGTAAAATTGTTCATAACGAGAAGTTCAAGAAATAAACTGGTCTCGACAAGATTACATTATAATAGAAGAAGAACATATTGTCTTAATTTATTTTATTTTATTTAAATTTTAACGTCCATTTATTATTAACTACGAATTTTAGGACGGGTTATCTATAGGTTACCACCCTTTTCTAGCCAGGATAGGGGTGATGGATTTTCTTTTTTTCGAAAGAAAAGCCACCGCCCCTAGTGGGAATCGAACCCACGACCTTTGGCAGGAATTGTTAAGAGCTCACGCCTTAACCCTCAAGGCTGCCGGGTCTCCCTTAATTTATTTACATAGAGTAGGAAAATTTTTTGGGTCTGGACACAGGTTGATAATGTGGTCCGGTTTGTAGAAGCTGGAATTTAAAACTAAGGATCTCTTTTCTACTTCAGGGAAGGTATTTCAAAATTCGATATCAATGAATCCGAATGCTCTTGAGTTTATTATCTGTGCAGAAAACTCTGATTTCTCACTGAAGGATTAGATTTATTTATAATACATTATTCGTAGCTATTGCACATCCAGAAATTACACTATTGCAAACAATTCTGCAGTTTTCTATAGTCTTTTATTGAAGAGTGCATCGTGAGTTTTTGCAAAACATTTTTGTATGCATAAATTCTTTCTTCGCTACACTATGTTGAAGATTCTGTTAATTTCTTTGAAATTCGTTGTCAATTATTGTGGACGATACGGCCTGTCGCAAATTTTCGGAACTCTAACCCCTTTAGAATAGGCGTTAATTCCTTAAATAAAATATGGAATAAGACTATTTTTCAATATATTACTTCATCAATGTATCGAATAAGTTCATTCGCTATTTTGCTTCGATTTTCATATTCGATAGTTTGACACGGTAGGGACAATATGTTGCTATAAATTCTCCATTTTTATAGATTAAGAACTTTCTAATGCCTGAACACTTTGAACTTTTGTAAATTAACAATCTTTAAAGTTAAAAAAAGAGAAAATATTTCAAACAAACTGATTTAAAAAAAAAAAAAGAAGAGAAAAAAGATGACTTCTCGTTTTGTAATTCAGGACTTTTCGTTGATCGAATCAGATCTAAGCTCACGTACCAAGAAATGAATCCGTTAACGAAGTTACATTAAATGCGAATGGAATAAAAAGAGAAACCAAAGAGGAAGAAGAGATCCTAAGGAGAGGGAATGGACTGAAGGAAAGAGGGCTGGATTGAAAAGAAATAATATTTAAAGAAGTCAAGAGGAGCCGTCAGTGGGACGAATAAAAATAAATGATTTTTCCTATCTACCCCCACCACGGGAAGGGAGAGAGCTGGAAAATCAAATTTGTGCTCACAAAGGGGAGGTCTCGTCACGACTCGACTGGAGAAAATTAGGACTGGGTAAGGTAGTTTCTGGAAAGAACACCTCTAGGGGCTTCGAATGGAATTACAATCTACTCCTTGTTAAGCTCGCTTAAGGATTAATTGTTTAGTTTACAGCAAAACGTCAAGGTAAATAATGTTATAAAATTGTAGCGGATGAGTGTCGCTACTAAAGGTAGGCTAGGAAGGGTAGGAAGGATGTGTCAGGAGAAGGTAACCAGGTAAGTACTGTGTCCCGGTTAAGGGCGCTTCCTTGAACCTGGGGGATACCGACTAGGTACTAGGCCTTAGCTGTTCCACTGAGTCGGGGAGAAGGTGTTCGGTACTGAGCCGTAGCCGTTCCTCGAAGCAGGAGTGAGAGGGGTAAGGAAGTAAATAAATAAGCCAGGTATTGACTAGAGTTGGGGGATGTAGGAGTCGGGAGTATAATGACTGGAGGCTGGCTTGACCACTGGGGACATCGAGACGGCGGCTTCGTACTTTGTCCAGAGAGGTCGAGCAGGTAGCTAGGTCCTTGGTCCTGAGTGCATGGCTGGGTGGCTGCTGGAACGCCGGTTGCTTGGTCCTGAGTGCATGGCTGGCTGGAGTCTGGTCTTGAGAGAGCTGAAGTGTCCTGGAGGGAGAGCTGGATCGGAATGCTGTTCTGGGCAGCAGGAACGCCCCTATTCATAGGCCGAGGTCGGGATGCCTCGGTCAAAGTCGGGAGTGCTCGGCCAAGCGCTCGTTCCTATTGGCTGGCCTGGATGCTTCTCATTGGTCCACCAGTGGTCGCTTGTCCAATCATTACATCTCCACATAGTCCCCCCCCCAATGGGCGGAGCCCTTTATTAAGAATAAATTTGACTAAAAAAAAGAAATAGTAAATAAAATATATACACCCTTAAACCTATAACGGCCCTTATAGGGGCCACAAAAGTGTCCAACTTTTATTTTAGTAGGATATGTTAACCTAAGACATATGTTGATAACTAAATGTAAGACAAAAAAGAATGAATATAATACTTAATACTTATACTATTTACCTTAAGACTACAAATCTAAACGGCCCTTATAACCGCCACAAAAGAGCAAAAAATATAAGAAAATTATATAAATATAAACTAAAATAAAATAATACATATATACATAAAATAAACAAGTGCTACACACGTATATTATCGAATTTACATTGCTAAGAATAAGTTTAAACGGACCTTCCAAGGGCCACAAGAGAGTAGCAGTTGTACTCTCTCTAAAGTCAGTTTTCCAACCCTCGGCCGATCCACCGGGTTTGGTGGCACAGCTTTCCGTAGCCTCGGCACTTTTATAGCTACACGGTCCCGGTACTTGACATTGCTGCTCTTCGGGGGATTTTAAAAATGGAGATCTGAAGTGTAACTATCCGGGCCTAGAGATTCTGAATAATTCGAGTCCGCCTGGTCTAGGGACTTCGTAGGAGTACTGAGCCAGCGGTGATCAGTGTGCTCGCTTTGCAGCTCATTCTCAGACTGCTGGCTTACCTCTGCTGCCTGGTCTTCTTGTCGGTGATCTGCTGGCGGTAACTGTACCGTGGTGTCACCCTTGCTGTTCTGCTGTTCAGTCTCCATAGTCAGCTGCTTCAGCTCCATAAGAGGCTGTTTGATGACTTTAGGTGGCTGGCTAATATCGGTAGGCAGCTTCTCTGTAATTGGCTGCTCAGGCTCTGTAATTGGCTGCTCAGTCTGTGTAGTTGGCTGTTCAGGCTGTGTAGTTGGCTGCTCAGTCTGTATAGTTGGCTGCTCAGTCTGTGTAATTGGCTGCTCGATCTGTGAAGTTAGCTGCTCAGTCTGTTTAGTTGACAGCTCAGTCCGTGTAGTTGGCAGCTCAGTCTGTGTAGTTGGCTGTTCAGGCTGTGTAGTTGGCTGCTCGATATCCGTAACATGCTGTCCCGTCTCTGTAGTCTGCTTCTCGATGTCTGTGATCAGTTGCTTGGAGGCAGAAGTCAGCTGCTTGTGGTCTGTACTCAGCTCCTCGGGCTCAGAACTCCGCTGTTCAATCGCTGAAATCGGCTGGGTTATTCGCACGGCTCTGGGTTGGGGTTCCATCTGCTGTAGGTCCGGTCGGGGTTGGAGGACGGCTGAGCATGATGGGGGTTTGGCGATGCCGCGATTTTGTCCGCAGTGGCCGTGAGGGTTTCGATGTCGGTCGATGGGTAGGCGGCCAGGAGTTCTTGTATTCTCTGGGGAAGGGCTTTGAGCCAGAGCGATGTGAGAGCCTCCGTGGTCACTAGTTGTCCCCCGAGCCATTTTATGCTCCTGTAGAGCTGTGAGGGGGTCTGATCGCCGAGAACAGAGTCAAGCAGTTTCTGCATTTTGACCGCCGGTGGGTCGGCATATACGGAGAGAAGTCTGTTCTTGAGGTCCGAGTAAGGGTCAGCTGATGAGGTGTTAATGAGATCTGCCACATGTTCGAATACATCCAGGTCCAAGCTCCCTACCACCATGGAGAATTTGCTTGAAGAGGTCGTTATGTTGGAGATCTGGAAGATGCACTCGACTTGCCTAAAGCATAGTTCCGGTGCATCTCTGGAAAACGCTCGTAGTTTCAGGGACATGGTTGCTGTTCCAGTCTAGGGTCACCACTTGTAGCGGATGAGTGTCGCTACTAAAGGTAGGCTAGGAAGGATGTGTCGGGAGAAGGTAACCAGGTAAGTACTGTGTCCCGGTTAAGGGCGCTTCCTTGAACCTGGGGGACACCGACTAGGTACTAGGCCTTAGCTGTTCCACTGAGTCGGGGAGAAGGTGTTCGGTACTGAGCCGTAGCCGTTCCTCGAAGCAGGAGTGAGAGGGGTAAGGAAGTAAATAAATAAGCCAGGTATTGACTAGAGTTGGGGGAAGTAGGAGTCGGGAGTATAATGACTGGAGGCTGGCTTGACCCCTGGGGACATCGAGACGGCGGCTTCGTACTTTGTCCAGAGAGGTCGAGCAGGTAGCTAGGTCCTTGGTCCTGAGTGCATGGCTGGGTGGCTGCTGGAACGCCGGTTGCTTGGTCCTGAGTGCATGGCTGGCTGGAGTCTGGTCTTGAGAGAGCTGAAGTGTCCTGGAGGGAGAGCTGGATCGGAATGCTGTTCTGTGCTTTTTTTTTTTTTTTTTTTTTTTTTTTTTTTTTTTCCCACCCTCCAAATTTATTTCTATGTACATAAAGAACCCCAGGCCCAACGGGTTGGGACCTGTGGCTGGACTTAAAAACTACACCTTATGCTACGCTTACGTACTAGAAGGGACTGTAACAATTTACAAATGGGAGACTTAAGCCTACTTTGTCTAAGGAACTAAATCTAGGGGGGGTTCGGGGTTGTCTAGGGAGGGACTAGTCAAGGATGTATCTTAACCTAACTTACAACTAACTTAATCTAATATGTACATTTATTTACAATATATACAATATACAGCTGCAATTACGCAGCCTCCTCTCAAGGTCCAAGATTCTCCTGGTGCTGCCCTGCCACCTCTGGGGGAGAGGTGGTGGAGTCAAGTCCCTAAATAGGGGGTTGACACAGTACTGGAGGCCGTCATAGAACTTGATATGACGCCTCCGTATGAACTCTTGTACTGAGGGCAGCATCAGTTCGTCGTGGAGGATGACCGGCTTCGTTCTCCGGAGGCTTGTGTGCTGCACGGCCCGTAGCAGGACCCCGTTCTGGAAACGCTGCAGCCGCTTCAGAACAATGGGGTACATGTACCTCAGGGCGGGTGCCCCGTGCAGAAGGGTGGGCCTGATGATCGCCTTTTAAATCTGCAGCTTTAGCCGAAGCGACAGCTAGGCAGATCGTAGAAGGTGATTCAGGCGAAACGTCTTCTGCCGGGCTTCCTTCAAGCGGCTGTTGACATGCGGCGTCACGGACAGGTGCCGGTGTATGTGCACTCCCAGGTAATTTATTTTAGTGGACAGCTTGATCCGCTGACCCCTGACCTCAAAGTGTGAGGGCAGGGCTCTTCGGGGTCGGCTTCCTTTATTTCCCTGGAAGGAACATACCACGGCATCTGTCTTCGACGGGTTGACGTCTATTCCTACAGCTCCAAGTGCGTCTACGATTTTTTCGCAGGCCGACTGGGCCCTCATAAGAGCGACTCCGGCGTTGAAGCAGGAGGAGTAGACGCCAATGTCGTCAGCGTAGGCAGCTAAGGCGACTCGAGGGAACTGCATCCTTACGATGTGGGCGGTGTAGATGGTGAACAGCACTGGACCCAACACCGATCCCTGTGGGACTCCACACGTAGACGGTCGACTGCTGGATACATCACCACCAATCCTGACAGCGAACGTTGTTCCCGACAAGTAGCTCTCAAGAATCTTGACAAGCTGTGCCGGGAATCCGTAGCACCGCAACTGATGCAGAAGCACCTGGGATACGCAGTCGAACGCCTGCGTGCAGTCCAAGGAGATGAAGGCCGTTGCTCTGTTCTTGTTGAGCTCTGCGGCCACGGTGTTCTGGAGCTTGGCGACGTGGTGATCGCAGGAGAGCCCGGGCCGAAAGCCAGTCTGTTCCGGGGGGATTACATCCGCTTCCGCGCAGTGCTTCAACACATGAGCAAGGATCAACTTTTCGAAGATCTTGTTAATGTGACTCAGCAGGCTTATCGGCCGGTAGTGCTCGGGCTTGTTTCCTGGCTTCTTTGGTTTTCGAAGAGGGACCACCACGGCGTGATTCCATGCCTCGGGGAAGTGTCCAGTGCGATAGGGTGCATTGATGATGTTCAGTAGGTAGGCCTTCGCTTTCCTAGGGAGCATCTTCAGCATCACATACGGTACACCGTCCAGCCCGGAGGATTTGTTTCCCTTTGTCCGCCTCAGCGCCGATTCCAGTTGCCTGTAGGTGAAGTGCAGCGGGGTCCTGGGGAGGTCTTGGGGATCACCATCAAGCCTCGGCGACGTCTCGGTTCTCCGACGGTCGTTCTCCTCGTAGTAATCGGCAAGGGCTTCAGCTTGCTCTGCCGGTAACAGGAGGTGATCGCCGTCGGAGAGGATGACCTCGCGTCGCTTCGTGACCGTGCAGCGAAGGAGCCGCCAAAACTGCCTAGTGTCCTCGTGGGTCCGTCGGAGCTGCTCGTGCCAGAGGGCCGCCTTCCATTGCGCAGAGAGCTGCGCAATTTGCCGGTTCATGGCATTGATAGGGGCCCTCAGGGTTCTATCATTCGTCCGCGCCCATATATTCTTAAGGTTGTTTCGCATCCCGATCAGCCTGGTGATGTGAGCAGGAGGCTTACGCTGGTTGATGGGCTTCGGAACAAACTTAGGAATCCTTCTGTCGGCGGCGGACTGAATGACCTCGGTGAAGCTTTTGACGGCTTCGTCGAGGTCGGCAGCAGCTCCGAAAGTCCCAATGGCGGGCAAGTCGGAGAGGATATCCTCCTGGTATCCTTTCCATTCTGCCTTGTGGAGGATGTACTTCGTAGGCAGCGGCGTAGGCTGGTCTCCTTCCATCTCGTACAAGACCGGGCGGTGGTCTGAGGGACCGTAGTCCAGGGCACTGCATCTCGTCACTGCATGCAGATCCTTAGTGAGGAGCAGGTCTAGGGTGGACGTCCAAGCGGGGTTCCCTGCATGTCTGAATGTGTGGATCCCCGGATGAAGATCTCCGAGACTCGTCCTCACTATGTACCGCCCCAGTTCATTAGCCGTGGAACACTGCCAGACTTGGTGTCGGGTGTTGAAATCCCCGACAAGAACATGGTGGGGCTCCTGCGATGCAGTCGTGATGAGTGCCTTGGTCTCCGCCAGCGGTGCTCGGGGCCTTCGGTAGACGCACGTGAAGACGTAGCGTCTCCTCAGGCGAACCGAGACGGACACTGCCTGGGTCCCGGTGTTAGTGGTGGGCTGCTGCTCAAGAAGTCTTGATGGCAGGTCTCTTCTAACGAGCAGCAGCACTCCTCCGGAAGTTCCAGACAGGCCGTCGCACCTGTGCGAGGTGTATCCTCCGAAGAACGGCCGGTCATGGGGGCGCAGCTGGGTGTCCGTTATGGCCACCACCGCGGGGGAGTAAGTCTGGAGGAGGTGTTCCAGCTCAGCCAACTTAGGTCGAAGGCTGCGGATGTTATAGTTGACTATGATGTGCCCCATCATTTTGAGGGCATCACCAGGTCAACCAGCCTGTCGACCTTATTCATGAGCTTGCTCACAGTGTCCATGAGCCCCATTATGAGCGTGAACATCGTCTCCATGCTCATCCCCTGCGGCTGCTGCGTGGATTGTGCTTGAGGGAGGCTGGTGTACACTAATGGAGTCGGCCTGGGTGCTGATTCGTTGGGTTGCCGTCGTGGAGCTCCGCCGGCTGCCTGGGAGTAGGATGTTTCGCCGTTGATTCTGGTTGAGGGGAAGGTGCGAGTGGGTGGGGCCTGGTGCGCAGCGAGTTGTGGGGAGGCCTTCTGTGTCCGTTTCTCGTGAATCTGAAAGTTCTTGACGTTTCGGGCAGAGCCGATACGATGTCGGATGGCCTTCGTTGCAATGCTGGCACTTAGGGGGGCTTGCCCGCGAGCATTCGTGTGTCCAGTGCGCGGCGCCGCACCAGCCGCATTTTCCTGGACGTCCGCAGTATTGTGCAGTGTGCCCAAAGTCTAGGCAGTGGAAGCACTGCACAGGTCCACCACCAGTTTTGAAAACGCTGGCCTTGAACCCGATGTAATCGATTTGCTTGAGGCCTTGAATCATCTGAAGGGTAACTTCGCTGCTGGTGATGTCCAGTATGGTGCTCAGCTCCATTTTTTCGCCGGTCTCAAGGGTTTTGGTAAGCCTAGAAGCCTTCTTAAAGCCCTCAAGTCGACGTCGCAGTTCGTCACTGATGTCTTCGAGGGGGTGGTCAGGGTCGAACCCATGGAGGAAAAACCGCTTATCGCGTTTCTTTGTTCGTGGGGCGTAAGTATGGTATTTGATGTTGGCGTCTCCCTGCAGCATTCTCCAGACCGCGGAGTGATCTTTTCCGTTGAAGAGGAAGAGCCTCGTTTCAATTCCACTGTTGGCGATTCGAAAGTCATCTATTCCCCGCGAGAGGAGCTCCGCCTTTAGATCTGCTGCTGACAAGGGAGGCTTGATGATGTACGGTGGCTGCCGTTGTTTCTTCCGCTCGGTGGTCTTCTCGGTGGGTGAGGCCTTTTCATTGGTCGAGGGATCCTGGACCGGGAGTAAGGCGAAAGAATTCCTGACCTCAGTAGTAGAGGTTGTTGGCATCCTTGGGCGGGCGACGTATTTTCTGGGTACTGGGGAGTATCTTTCCGTGCCTGTCATCCCTCGCTTCAGAGAGGTGTTCTCGGCTTCCATTTCAAGTGACGGGTCTTGATGACTGGTCACGCGGTGATCTTGATGGCCCGTAGCAGGGCCGTTGACTTGTTGAGTTTGGTGGCACGTATAAAGGGTGTTCGAGTCCTGCCTCTTCATCCTGGACTCTGATGGCAGGGTGAGACGGGACGGGGGCTCTCTTCAAAACAGCTACTCTCTTCGGGGTTCTTCAGTTCTTCACGATGTGAGGTGGCTGGGTTGGAGCTAGTTCTTGAAGTGGTCCTTCCTGTTCGACTGCTGGCAGGAGAATGATGTCCTGGGCAGCAGGAACGCCCCTATTCATAGGCCGAGGTCGGGGTGCCTCGGTCAAAGTCGGGAGTGCTCGGCCAAGCGCTCGTTCCTATTGGCTGGCCTGGATGCTTCTCATTGGTCCACCAGTGGTCGCTTGTCCAATCATTACATCTCCACAAAATTATTCAAAACTTGCTTCAAACAACATCAAATTTAAGAAAACATTTTTTGGAAGTAAGCCAAACATTCTCATTCTCAGAGAATCTTTCGATCTTATACCAACTGATAATATGGCTTGGTATTATATTAATATTTTTAAGTTCTGTTTGGTGTTCTGAGACACCAAACAAACAATTCAAATTTTATCCGAAGCTTCACTTATATTTTCCTCATTTCAAACCTCAGCTTCTTTAGAGAGGATATTCTCTGAATTGCTGTATTTTATTGCTTCACTCAATATTTGCTTAAAACGTGTAGTTTCTGACTAAGAAATAGAACAAAAATGTAAGCAGGCTACCAATCAGCAAAAAAATGAAGATCTCTGCAACACTCAAGCGCTCCCAAATTATATACAACCTCTCGCATAATTATTCCCGTCCTTGAACCAGGCCGTTTGACCAATAGTATTTTGGCTGCCATTTCGATCTCCTACATATTTGTAATGGGGATTGTAGTTAAGAGAGCGGAATGAGTAAGATCCCCTTAAGATACACAACGTTTTCTCCTGTGAAACCCAAAACACTCTTTTATAAATAATTTTACATTTTTTTCTTTTGTTCGCATTTTTGATGAAATATCAAAAATACTAATAACGGTTCCTATTCATTTACAAATTACACTAAGGATAAAAACGAAAACGCGATAAGACATCGCAATTCCTGCGACTAGGTTTTTTATTTATTTATTTTATATTCCAACGCCATGCAATCACTCCTCAATTCTTCAATTAAAGATGACAAACTTTTTAGAACTAAGGCTAAAGAGTCAAATTTATCTCATTCATGTAACCACAATTCCACTTCGTTTCAACTAGTAACAATTTCTGATTGAATGAACATTCCTACATACAGAAGAATCAGGAAAGTTTTTCTTTTTGTTTTTTAATTTATTCCCCGTATAACACATCCCGCATGAAAGGTGTCTCTCCCCTAGGACGAGCAGGAAAGTAATAATTGTAGAATACTAGCCCCTTTGAATACTCTTCCGCCGCTGTTTTATGTCTTGAGGGATAGACTATCAACTCGCATCAGGAGCAAGTACCCCCTCCCCCGAATCTCCCTTCGATGCGTGATAAATTTTACGTAATGTGTAAGGTATCAGTTTTTATGATATTGTGATAGAAACTAATACCTTATGATTTGAATGGATCCTAGTATTTTTATTTTTCTCAGAAAATAAATAAATAAAAGAGCGCCTTGGATTCTTAAGCGGGAGATGGTGGGTTCGATTCCCAACCTCCGGCAGGAATTTTATCATCCCACGGCTCGCTGGTAAAATTCCTCACTGCACCCTGGATGTCGGCGCTAATGACCTGGATGTAGATGCGCCGTAAAAAAAAAAAGAAAAAAAAAAAAAAAAGTTAATTCATTTATGGAAGGTTTACCAACGAATCCTCCAAATATTATTTTTTTTGTTTAATTTTAGGCAGAAAGCGAAGAAACGTAAGTATTTTCTGGTTATAATTAAATATGTTAAGCTACTTAGAATCGTTGTCTCTAGGAATATTAATATAATATTTCATTGGTATTTTAATACATCTCCAAATATCTTTTTATCAGAACTGAGACACAAAATCAGGATATGACAACGTTTTGGGTAGATTTTCGATCCTTCATTAATACTACTTTGAGAAAAACAATCGTGAATGCATTTTATAAGCTTTTAAAATAAATAACTGCTTCACTTAAAGTATTAAAATTATTCATGTGTATATATGTATATACATATATATATATATATATACATATATATATATATATATACATTGCTGATTGAATGAACATTCCTGTATGTATATATATTCATTTATTTGAATCTAGTGAACCATGGGATATGTAACGTCGACGTTCCTTGTCTATAGTTCACGATTGCGCCGTCATAGCTTTTCTTTCTATAGATAGAGTGAAAACACGCTAAAATACGCATTGGAATGATTGTAATATTGGCTAATTGCAATTCAACCGATCCTGTTTATAAAAGATTAAAAATAAAAATAGCACAGAGCGAAATAATATAATTAAACTGAATTCGCACACTAATTCTATTTACCTTCTTCTCTCGTTGTCAATAACTCTTAGATTTAATGAGGCTTCACCGAAGGACGCTTTTCTTTACGCTTTTCCAGGAATAAAAATTCTACTTAAACTCTACTTTACCATTTAAGAACTCAAGACTTTAATTTACATACTTCTTCTAGTCTCAAATTGTGTGCAATTAAAATAATAAGTAAATTTATGTAATCCTTTTTAAGTACTTAGACCGTCATTGGGCCTCGCTTTAAAATATGTAGAGAATTTCTTCATCTTTCTCTTTAATACTCCTTTATTTATTTTGATCCTTTTTAGCGACTTTGTTTAATTCTAAGTATCTTGAAAATAATTTTATGTCGGAGTGGTATATTAAAACAATAAATATTCCATGATTTTATTTGATAGAATATAGATCGAAATTTTTATATAATGAATGCTCGTTAGCCAGCAGAATCCACGCCGAAAATTATCATTTTAGCGCGGTTCCTCCCTCCCCCATAGGGAGGAACCCCGCTTATAGGGTTGATACAATGAAACAATCCGGAAGTGCCGACTAGAAAATTTCGCGTTTCAGAACCCCTAGAGACCAAAAATAACGGTGGTTCAAATTTGTATATATATATATATATATATGTATATATTTATTTATATATATATATATATATATATATATATATATATATATATATATATATTTGTCTGTTCGCTCATTTCTGGCTTCCCTGATGGTCCGATTTTGATGAAATTTGGTACAAAAATCTGTCGTCCAATTTGAAAGGTTAAGTTCGTTAACCCGCAAAATCCGCCCACTGGAAGATGGCGTTTGGGGCGAAATTCGCGCAGAAAAAATCGTAACGCTTACGTTTTTGAGTTCATAAGCTTGTAAGTACTCTTTTTATAGGCTTCTTGGGCTAGAAAAACGAATGAAACCATTTTCAAGGCGATAGCTTTAACCGTTGTCGAGAAAATTGGAAAAATAATTTTTGAATTCCGTTTTTGGTTTGGGTACTTAGAATCACGGGATTCAGTTGAAACATTATCTGCATGTTCTAACTTCATTAAAACTAATATGTTGAAAGTTATGTAACGTTTGGAGTTAAGGAAGGGTTAGAATAAAATATTTTATGAACAGACATGAAAAGTTTTGGTAACTTTTTACACTTTCCTTAATATCTCGAAAAAGGTTGAGAATCTTGGGAAACGGAAGATGACCATTAGAAAGGGCACTAAATTCTCTACAAAAATGGTTCTAAAGAAAGTTTTGATTAGGCGATGTCAATCGGAGAAATAAGTGCATAAAACTTTAAAGTAATTGATTTCGCTTATTCGAACTGTTCTTTTTCTCTTTGATTGTGGTACTTAGAATTATGGGATTCAGTTGAAACATTTTCTGCATGTTCTACATTCATTAAAACTGATATGATGAAATTTTTGTTACGTTTGGAGTTTAGGAAGGGTTAGAATAAAATATTTTATTAACAGACATAAAAAGTTTTGGTAACTTTGTATACTTTCCTTAATATCTCGAAAAAGGTTGAGAATCTTGGGAAACGGAAGATGACCATTAGAAAGCTCACTAAATGCTCTACAAAAATGGTTCTGATGAAAGTTTTGATTAGGCGATGTCAATCGGAGAAATAAGTGCTTAAAACTTTAAAGTAATTGATTTCGCTTATTCGAACTGTTCTTTTTGTCTGTTTTATTCCTTGTTATTTTTAAATTGCTTATAGTCAGATAATGTATTTGACAATAAAACAGATTAAGTAAAATAAGAAGATCAATTTATTGTTAGAAACGTAGCGTTCAAAGAGAGAGATCCCAAGGCTTTCCAAATGCCTCTGAGCAGAGGCCTTTCTGCCCGACTTATGGTATAGCTGACCCATACAGGTAAGATTGTAAATCAAGACCTTTCAAGACTGGTTTGTTTGAGATTTCATTTGGATAGCTGTTTCGCTATTGATCTAAACATAGTAATAACTGTTTCTATTCTATGCCTTCATAAACACTAGAGATAAGAACGGAACCGCGCTAAGATGACGCAGTTCCTGCGAATCGGACTTTTTAATTTAATTATTAATCACTGGCGTTAATAACCTAACCACGCTTGTTGACAGGCCTTAAATCCAATAAAAAAAAGGATTAATCATTATCATAAAATATGCAATATTTGGTGAATGATACACGTAGTCAATTAAACTCCTATACCTCAACTTACTAATAGTAGTATGACTAAAATATACAGAAAAGTGTTTGTCGACTATTACAGACTGTGTAAATACCGAAAAGGCTGCTCGGGTCTAGGAGGCAAGCACACTAGGAGGAGCGCACTATATAGATATCTGATTCTTGCTCTAACTGCTTCGTAGAGAGATTGTGTGGTCAGTACCATGCTCCGCCTGAATGATGTTCCCATTATAGGCTGCGCGGAAGATTATAGGCGCTCTATTTCGATTCCGAACCCCAATTGCAAATAACTTCATTAATGTGCGCAAGAGGCTCAAATTCAGGTTCCCCTCAGTGCATGATTCGCGTGATGTACCACTTGAAGCAAGCCCCTATTCAACTGTATTCTCGAAATTTAATATCTGATTCATAAGAAGGAAGGAGTATATTCAAGGAAAGTTGATATTCCCAGCCTGCTTGATATTTCATGATAAAGTAATCCCAGTTGCTTCATGCGATCACATGTGGGCGTCACAATGAAACTTTTTTATATGAAACTTTTGTCAAGGTGTTGTATATTACATTGAATCCTTGAGCTGTATAATTTTAACCTCTTTCAACATAATATTTGAGTGATGATATTCCTAAAGTATGATACTGTGAGGAAATAAACAAATCATATGAGGATTTGTCTAAATATTAATATTTCTCTACGAAAATCTATTTGTTAAATAATAGTTTTTTCACTGGTGTCACGCACACGTTGCGTCTCTCCAGTACATTTTCCACGGTGTAAGAGCTAAATAAAGAGTGACTGATTAAAAATATCCAATCTAGATTTTTCTTCGACGAGTAACCTAATCTTCACAGTTATACTTGAACAAACTATTTCTCTTCCTCGGAGTATGTTCTAATATGTAGAAAAGAAATCTCTAGTGTTTTCATTTCATCAGTAAAAGGACATTTAAAACTGCTGCTTTTGAAGCAGCCAGATTTTATCAGGAGGCAGATTAAATTTTAATTGAAAGCCGAATGTTAGTGGTGCCACTTGCAAGGCAGTGGAGGAATTTTAAGTAATACCCGAAGTTAGTGTATATTTTAGGTGTATTTTGTTCGCTCGGATGAAGATTACTCTCTAATTAATATTGTATCTAAATAGAGGAGAAATAGCCATGGGTGTCCTGATATGTTTCATTGCTAGATCTTGAAATGTGTGAACACCAAACCGAAAAATAAATCTGTTTTTCAAAACGTCGGACCTTTCTGTAGTAGTCCTCAACTTGGCCTATCTTTTCTCCAGCTATCTTAAAAAAGTCCGATTCGCAGGAACTGCGTCATCTTAGCGCGGTTCCGTTCTTATCTCTAGTGTTTATGAAGGCATAGAATAGAAACAGTTATTACTTTATTTAGATCAATAGCGAAACAGCTATCCAAATGAAATCTCAAACAAACCAGTCTTGAAAGGTCTTGATTTACAATCTTACCTGTATGGGTCAGCTATACCATAAGTCGGGCAGAAAGGCCTCTGCTCAGAGGCATTTGGAAACCCTTGGGATCTCTCTCTTTGAACGCTACATTTCTAACAATAAATTGATCTTCTTATTTTACTTAATCTGTTTTATTGTCAAATACATTATCTGACTATAAGCAATTTAAAAATAACAAGGAATAAAACAGACAAAAAGAACAGTTCGAATAAGCGAAATCAATTACTTTAAAGTTTTAAGCACTTATTTCTCCGATTGACATCGCCTAATCAAAACTTTCATCAGAACCATTTTTGTAGAGCTTTTAGTGAGCTTTCTAATGGTCATCTTCCGTTTCCCAAGATTCTCAACCTTTTTCGAGATATTAAGGAAAGTATACAAAGTTACCAAAACTTTTTATGTCTGTTAATAAAATAATTTATTCTAACCCTTCCTAAATTCCAAACGTAACAAAAATTTCATCATATCAGTTTTAATGAATGTAGAACATGCAGAAAATGTTTCAACTGAATCCCATAATTCTAAGTACCACAATCAAAGAGAAAAAGAACAGTTCGAATAAGCGAAATCAATTACTTTAAAGTTTTATGCACTTATTTCTCCGATTGACATCGCCTAATCAAAACTTTCTTTAGAACCATTTTTGTAGAGAATTTAGTGCCCTTTCTAATGGTCATCTTCCGTTTCCCAAGATTCTCAACCTTTTTCGAGATATTAAGGAAAGTGTACAAAGTTACCAAAACTTTTCATGTCTGTTCATAAAATATTTTATTCTAACCCTTCCTTAACTCCAAACGTTACATAACTTTCAACATATTAGTTTTAATGAAGTTAGAACATGCAGATAATGTTTCAACTGAATCCCGCGATTCTAAGTACCCAAACCAAAAACGGAATTCAAAAACTATTTTTCCAATTTTCTCGACAACGGTTAAAGCTATCGCCTTGAAAATGGTTTCATTCGTTTTTCTAGCCCAAGAAACCTATAAAAAGAGTACTTACAAGCTTATGAACTCAAAAACGTAAGCGTTACGATTTTTTCTGCGCGAATTTCGCCCCAAACGCCATCTTCCAGTGGGCGGATTTTGCTGGTTAACGAACTTGACCTTTCAAATTGGACGACAGATTTTTGTACCAAATTTCATCAAAATCGGACCATCAGGGAAGCCAGAAATGAGCGAACAGACAAATATATATATATATATATATATATATATATATATATATATATATATAAATATATACATATATATATATATATATACAAATTTGAACCACCGTTATTTTCGGTCTCTAGGGGTTCTGAAACGCGAAATTTTCTAGTCGGCACTTCCGGATTGTTTCATTGTATCAACCCTATAAGCGGGGTTCCTCCCTATGGGGGAGGGAGGAACCGCGCTAAAATATGTTATGAAGAATAGCGAAGTATAAAAGTACTAAAGGAAAAATTAGTCAAAATTAAACATATGTTACAGCAAGATCTTTGGTAAAAGAGCTAATGGCTCAGAGCGACTAAATAAAAATACACAATACATACTTTTCATCTCCTTGTTTTAATACGAGTAAACTCAACCCTACCCGCTCTACTTTAACGATTTATTTCTAACTCAGTGTAAATAAGGTCAGATTTTTATAAAAACAATGTCTATTGTTTTCATTTCATTACTAAAAGGAAATTAAAAACTGCTGCTTTTGCAGGAGCCAAACTTTATCAGGAGGAAGATTAATTTTAATTGAAAGCCAAAATGTTAGTTGTGCCACGCACAAGGCAGTGGAGGAATTTTAAGTAATATCTGATGTGCATATTTTAGGGTTTTCATTTAATAGGGTTTATTTAGTTTGATAAAAGAAGTCACTTCAGTGCCAAGGATTTTGTCGACTTCGTCAAACGAACTATGTGAAATGGTTACTTTTTTCGGAAAATCAGGAAGAAAACGAAGTTTACATTAAGGACATTTCAGTTGACCTACAATAACGGTAAAAATTAAAAATCCCGAAATTACATAGTTCAAATAAATTGAAGGAACGTTTAGCACGTTGCTCAGGGATTGATATTGAACCCTGCAAATGTTTGAAATTTCTATTGGAGTCAGATTTTCATAAAAAATTGAATTATTGAAATTGTAGCTACGTAAACTTAACATAGATATTTATGACTTGTTATCTACAGGGTACCAAACCTTTCTAGCCTGACAAGGCCTGATGGCATCTATTTTATTTATTTATTTATTTTTTTTTTTTTTTGTAGAAAGTAAACGCTCACCCCTATCAGGAAATGAACATATCAAACAAAATATTCGTTTTACAAACACGAATGTGTTTATCATCAAAATTGAAAAAAAACCCTCAGTATTATAACTACTGCGTCGCTTTAGTCTGCCTTCGTTCTTCTAACGATATTTAGGTTCTATTTCCTTTATAAAGCCAAATAGTGAGAGTTTATTCATACACTCTCTATTTAGCCATTTCTCCAAGATTCCAATAACTATCAAAAACACAATTCCTTTCATCTTCACACATTTTTTGAGAGTAGTTGAAACGGCATTTATCAGTATGTTGATTTTTTATAGTATTTTTCGAATTTGAATGAAGTTTCATACTATTTCTTGCTGCTTTAAATATGTTCCTCTTCGAGCTGGATTCATTTTGTTTTCGTTTATTTTTTCAACTGTGTTCATAGTATTAACGTTAGTAGAAACGAAGTTTTCTGTACTACTGTTTGTGCGAGCGGTACTAGTCACTTGTAGGCTTGGAGCTCGGCTAACAAAGCTGATAACACCGAATAAGTTGCATCTAGTGCTGTAAGTTGGAGTTTATTGCTAGCGTTACCTACGGGCAACACTTGAATCACTGATAAGTTCCATAATAGCAACATAGTCAATGTCAATGTCGTTTGACGAGAGAAGCCAGTATTTGTCAATTTCAGTATTAACAACAACTTCAGAGTCAATATCCAGTAGATGATAATGCCAAGAAGACAATTCCTAAAACACAATATTTTAAATAGGACTGCTTGATTCAAGTTGAAATTGCTTCGAAGCCAAACGTTATTTACAGTACAAAAGAAGATAAAATAAGCGATTAGTTGAGATGATGATAATATGCAATGGTGATTTTGTATTTACGCAATGGTGAAAAAAAAAAAAACAACTCAAAATCAATGAAACAGGATAATTTAAAAAACAATTGAGAACCATTTAGTGCATGCCATTCATATTCCTCACCCGATGAATTTCCACTTTAACAACTTTTTCTTTCCAAAATTCCTAATGGCCAATCCGGTAAAGTAAAAGTTAACCCATTCGAGACGGCTTGCACGCCGTGTGTGCAATAACAGTAATGACCAATAATTAGTTATTCTAAGTAAACTAGTCGTCAAAATATAATGTTTCTTGGACTAATGAAATATTTAAAGTACAGGAATATAAAATTTGGCATTGGTTTTACTGCGTACCAATACCCTAAACATTATCTGTATTTTGATTTTACCTTACAATGCACACGTGCCCAATCCGCTGAAAAAAAAAAAATCATAAACAGTCTTCCGAGTAGCGAGTTGCATACCTGGTCTGGAATGTTCTTATTTATGTGAGTTCACTTAGGAATTGACTGATTTCCATTGTAAACATGTTTTGTTTTTTTATTAAAATTAACCATATAAGGAAGAAAAAAAGTTGGCTTCCGTGTTCGAAAAAAATCGTCATCTCATATGGGTAAATTACCAATTAAAAAAGTATCAGGAAAAAGCCTTGTCTGGCAAACAGTAGATCTTTTTCTGATAGTAATGACACAATCCAAAATGACAAAGCATATTTTCGCAAAAAGAGACCGACTTTTCTTTAGAAGAGTGTGATTAAACAAATATATACAAAACCATTATTTCCGAGGAAGAAATGTCTATTGAAAATAAAGCCAAAAGTTAATATAGTACAATAGATAAATCCCAATTAATGTGCAAGAATTTCATAAATGAAAATAAATCATAACTGGATACTATTATTTAATTTAGAAAAATATTCCTTTCTTGATGGAAAGCACAGAATCAAAAAGAGACTCTTGTTTGCAAAACTGTATTATGAAAAAATAATATACTTATTCTCTAAACAATACAGACGTTTTCTGCTTAACGATTCAAAAGAGACTATATTGAGAAGAACTTTTCTGAAATATATTGTAATGTAAAAACTAAATAACTTATCTCTAGCAGTAAAATAAAGTGAATAATATGATGATATTGCAGGAATTTGCTACCCTTTCAGGGTATTCTTAACCCACGATAACTGATTTTTGAGAAGCGACCTTAGTAAAAATGTGAGCGACATGTACACAGATATTTCGTTATTTTATTATGAAATCTGGGATGCTAATATATGAATAACAGATCTGTAAGGTAAATTACTGTTTGAGAAAAGTACATTTTGTTAGACTCGGCCTGGAATTGCTGGTTTGTAGATGCTTTATACCACCTGAGCAGAATCTCCCTAGAATTAGGTTCTCTTTCGGTGCCTTGATTAAAATTAACGCAGCCTCTCCACCTTTTGCGGTCAGGCTGCCTCCGTGCATTCGGTATGAGCACTTAGCTTCGTCTTTCTTTTACTCTCCTGCTTCGAGTAACTGCCGCTACAGGTAGCTTGTATTATAAGGTGCAAACGGTTCCTCCTGTAATACACACTTCCGGGGATATTTAACTCAACATGGGGATATTCAACTTATAGACTGTAAAAATGCAGTCACGCGAGTGTATTTCCTGGCCACCTTAAACGGGCGGAAAACAGGACGTTGTTATCTGGTATTCAGGGAAATTCTTTCCTATCTATATATATATAAAAATCACGTGTGTGTCTGTTTTTTGTTTGTTTGTTCCTTATACAAATCTACACCGTTTGACCGATTTTGACCAAACTTGGCACACAGGTAGGTCTTGATACGATAAATCTCAGAGGCCAGGTCAAAATAGTCAAATTTCAAATTTGGTCAAAAAGTCAAAAGTTTTGTTCAAGAAAAATTGGCTACACTGAACCATTCAGATTGTGACGGACATTTTGAATCGACAGCAGGCTCTGCTACTGGCCTCTGTAGGCTGTTAGATGAAGTGCTGTTTCGCTGGCCTCAGCCGGTATCATTATGAACTAAAACAAATTCACATCGTTTGACGTAACTGGGTATAGACAACTAGGTATCAAGTAGATCTTGATATGAGGAGAGTCATAGACAGAAAGTAGGTGTAGCATGGCACACTGGGTAACTGCTAGTACTTCATAAATATCTAAACGTTTGTAAATACATTTACATTTTCTAATTTATAAAATAAAATTATTTTGAATACAATACCGTGATGTAAAGTGAAACACCAAAAAGCAATACAAACATTTTTACATCTTCCTTCAAGACTATTCTTTGGTTACACGCATTTTTCCGTAAGATCCACGTAATGAAACTTTTCCAGTTTTATAACAAATAATATTGTGTCAGCCTAGCAACTGTTTTATTACGCTTATATGAAATCTGAATGTATTTGATATTAAAATATGGATTAAAATTTAAACGTTTCCTTTATTCAGTTTGGAAATTAATAACAACTTAAATTACTATAAATTATGGTTTTAAATTAATATGTAATGAAATTTTGAATGTAATTAATATGAATGTAAAGTTTGTGAGCTGAATAAGCTTATAATGTTAATATATTCCCAGGATTAATTTCAGAGATTAAAATTGGGACACGATAGAAATCTGGGTGTAAGAGCTAATAGAGGGTGCTGAATGTCTACATATATATATATATATATATATATATATATATATATATATATATATATATATAACATAAAAAATATAATTTTATTTTCCCCCCTTATTTCCTGTTGTATTACCTTATTTCTTGTTGTATTAGGGGTAGAAGCTACTTCCACTTCTAGAAGTAACTCTACTGGCTCCACTTTATCCATGTATTTTCGTCTCTCGGAGTAAATGAGCTTTGAAATGTAAATTAAAAAATCTGTTGTTTTTATATCATGATTAAAAGGAGGCAAATTTACTTCTAATTGAAAAGCGAAGATTTAATTGTTCCACATGCAAAGCAGGCATTTTTCTTGTAAAATACTAAAAACCTTGTTTTAATGCTCCTTAAGAGGCTTCATGTGAAAGAGAAAGAAGCGAATAAACTAATATTGAAAGATGGCGTGTTTGAATATATTTTGACATATTGCCTCCTTAAATTACGCCTTTTACGATTTTGATTGTACCTAAATGGTGCTGCCCTCATTTTTGCTAGGTATACTATCCGCTTTCTCAATGTTATTTAACCTATTAAAGCAAGATTCAGATTATACGAAAGGACCTTGGAAGCTAAATCCCACAACATACAAACAAACAGACAACAATTCTAAAAATCATTGTTTTGTGTACTATTGCGTTGATAAAGGCCTCCAATAGTATTTTTCCCAGATATCTTCCATGTACAGACAGTGATCCGTTAGAATTTTATTATATGTACAGACTATAAATATAATAGTCCGAGAGCCAGCAACGCACTTTTCATGAAGTGTTTTATGCATCTTGAAATTTTGCTATAATATACATCTTGGATATATAAGAAGGTATATATGTGTTTCCTGGACATACCTTGGAACACCAGGTACTGCGCATAGGGGAAAGGTACAAAAAATATTTCCCAAAAACAGAGTTTTATTCAGAAGCCAACTATCTTTAATGTAAAATTAAGACAATTTTACAATGAATAATAAATATGGGAGACCCTTTTAAGGGGTATAACAAGTGAAAAAAAAATTAATTGTTTTTATTCTAATATTAAATGAGAGTTTTAATCGCGCTGCCATTAAAACCAGAACAGCTGTACGAGATCATGTGAGCAAGAACCAATGAGAGCACAGAAAACAACCAACACTGCGCGGTCGTCTCATGTACTGTTACGGTTACGCGCAGTGTATTGCAGTCTATCATAGGCAACATTTATTTTCATATTTCCTGATAATTAAACCCCACAAAAGTGTCTGTCCTTTTGCAATTATATTCAAATATGTTTATTGAAGACCCTGTTTAAATCGCAGCGTGAATAAAGCACTTCATTTAATATTAAAAATGGTGTTCCAAGGTATGTCCAGGAAACACTTTCTTATCTTCTTATCTACCCAAGAGGTACACTATAGCAAAATTTCAGAGTGCATGAAAGAATTCATGAAAAATGCGTTGCCAGCTCGCCGACTATAACAATATTTAGGCACTATTCTAATCTAAAATTGAGATTTATTTCAGTTAAGTAACTTTATGAAATAAACCTTTAATATATCAGTAATTATATTAGGTTCAATGATTAATTACACAAGACATGAAAGGGTTTGATACCAGATGAGAGAATGTTTGCGGCTGTGAGCACCTCTGAGCTGGTCAACTTAAAGAGAGAAGTCCTAATCCGCTTAAAACTTTCTACAGCCTTTTCCAACAACTTTCTTACCAGCCTTCATACCCTATTCATCAAGCAACACTTTTCTCACAACATCCTCAACGGAAAACTCAGATATTAAGGGTAACGGGCATTAAAAATAAATTAGAACTCAACAGAAATCGCTTGTTAGTGATTGAAGATAAAACTTGTTATGAAGACACTCTCTTTGACCCTCTATTCAATTTCCATCAGGGAAATTAACCAAAAAACTCACAGTGAGCTCTGGATTTGTAAAATTGTTCATAACGAGAAGTTCAAGAAATAAACTGGTCTCGACAAGATTACATTATAATAGAAGAAGAACATATTGTCTTAATTTATTTTATTTTATTTAAATTTTAACGTCCATTTATTATTAACTACGAATTTTAGGACGGGTTATCTATAGGTTACCACCCTTTTCTAGCCAGGATAGGGGTGATGGATTTTCTTTTTTTCGAAAGAAAAGCCACCGCCCCTAGTGGGAATCGAACCCACGACCTTTGGCAGGAATTGTTAAGAGCTCACGCCTTAACCCTCAAGGCTGCCGGGTCTCCCTTAATTTATTTACATAGAGTAGGAAAATTTTTTGGGTCTGGACACAGGTTGATAATGTGGTCCGGTTTGTAGAAGCTGGAATTTAAAACTAAGGATCTCTTTTCTACTTCAGGGAAGGTATTTCAAAATTCGATATCAATGAATCCGAATGCTCTTGAGTTTATTATCTGTGCAGAAAACTCTGATTTCTCACTGAAGGATTAGATTTATTTATAATACATTATTCGTAGCTATTGCTCATCCAGAAATTACACTATTGCAAACAATTCTGCAGTTTTCTATAGTCTTTTATTGAAGAGTGCATCGTGAGTTTTTGCAAAACATTTTTGTATGCATAAATTCTTTCTTCGCTACACTATGTTGAAGATTCTGTTAATTTCTTTGAAATTCGTTGTCAATTATTGTGGACGATACGGCCTGTCGCAAATTTTCGGAACTCTAACCCCTTTAGAATAGGCGTTAATTCCTTAAATAAAATATGGAATAAGACTATTTTTCAATATATTACTTCATCAATGTATCGAATAAGTTCATTCGCTATTTTGCTTCGATTTTCATATTCGATAGTTTGACACGGTAGGGACAATATGTTGCTATAAATTCTCCATTTTTATAGATTAAGAACTTTCTAATGCCTGAACACTTTGAACTTTTGTAAATTAACAATCTTTAAAGTTAAAAAAAGAGAAAATATTTCAAACAAACTGATTTAAAAAAAAAAAAAGAAGAGAAAAAAGATGACTTCTCGTTTTGTAATTCAGGACTTTTCGTTGATCGAATCAGATCTAAGCTCACGTACCAAGAAATGAATCCGTTAACGAAGTTACATTAAATGCGAATGGAATAAAAAGAGAAACCAAAGAGGAAGAAGAGATCCTAAGGAGAGGAAATGGACTGAAGGAAAGAGGGCTGGATTGAAAAGAAATAATATTTAAAGAAGTCAAGAGGAGCCGTCAGTGGGACGAATAAAAATAAATGATTTTTCCTATCTACCCCCACCACGGGAAGGGAGAGAGCTGGAAAATCAAATTTGTGCTCACAAAGGGGAGGTCTCGTCACGACTCGATTGGAGAAAATTAGGACTGGGTAAGGTAGTTTCTGGAAAGAACACCTCTAGGGGCTTCGAATGGAATTACAATCTACTCCTTGTTAAGCTCGCTTAAGGATTAATTGTTTAGTTTACAGCAAAACGTCAAGGTAAATAATGTTATAAAATTGTAGCGGATGAGTGTCGCTACTAAAGGTAGGCTAGGAAGGGTAGGAAGGATGTGTCAGGAGAAGGTAACCAGGTAAGTACTGTGTCCCGGTTAAGGGCGCTTCCTTGAACCTGGGGGATACCGACTAGGTACTAGGCCTTAGCTGTTCCACTGAGTCGGGGAGAAGGTGTTCGGTACTGAGCCGTAGCCGTTCCTCGAAGCAGGAGTGAGAGGGGTAAGGAAGTAAATAAATAAGCCAGGTATTGACTAGAGTTGGGGGAAGTAGGAGTTGGGAGTATAATGACTGGAGGCTGGCTTGACCACTGGGGACATCGAGACGGCGGCTTCGTACTTTGTCCAGAGAGGTCGAGCAGGTAGCTAGGTCCTTGGTCCTGAGTGCATGGCTGGGTGGCTGCTGGAACGCCGGTTGCTTGGTCCTGAGTGCATGGCTGGCTGGAGTCTGGTCTTGAGAGAGCTGAAGTGTCCTGGAGGGAGAGCTGGATCGGAATGCTGTTCTGGGCAGCAGGAACGCCCCTATTCATAGGCCGAGGTCGGGATGCCTCGGTCAAAGTCGGGAGTGCTCGGCCAAGCGCTCGTTCCTATTGGCTGGCCTGGATGCTTCTCATTGGTCCACCAGTGGTCGCTTGTCCAATCATTACATCTCCACATAGTCCCCCCCCCAATGGGCGGAGCCCTTTATTAAGAATAAATTTGACTAAAAAAAAGAAATAGTAAATAAAATATATACACCCTTAAACCTATAACGGCCCTTATAGGGGCCACAAAAGTGTCCAACTTTTATTTTAGTAGGATATGTTAACCTAAGACATATGTTGATAACTAAATGTAAGACAAAAAAGAATGAATATAATACTTAATACTTATACTATTTACCTTAAGACTACAAATTTAAACGGCCCTTATAACCGCCACAAAAGAGCAAAAAATATAAGAAAATTATATAAATATAAACTAAAATAAAATAATACATTGCTAAGAATAAGTTTAAACGGACCTTCCAAGGGCCACAAGAGAGTAGCAGTTGTACTCTCTCTAAAGTCAGTTTTCCATCCGGCGGCCGATCCACCGGGTTTGGTGGCACAGCTTTCCGTAGCCTCGGCACTTTTATAGCTACACGGTCCCGGTACTTGACATTGCTGCTCTTCGGGGGATTTTAAAAATGGAGATCTGAAGTGTAACTATCCGGGCCTAGAGATTCTGAATAATTCGAGTCCGCCTGGTCTAGGGACTTCGTAGGAGTACTGAGCCAGCGGTGATCAGTGTGCTCGCTTTGCAGCTCATTCTCAGACTGCTGGCTTACCTCTGCTGCCTGGTCTTCTTGTCGGTGATCTGCTGGCGGTAACTGTACCGTGGTGTCACCCTTGCTGTTCTGCTGTTCAGTCTCCATAGTCAGCTGCTTCAGCTCCATAAGAGGCTGTTTGATGACTTTAGGTGGCTGGCTAATATCGGTAGGCAGCTTCTCTGTAATTGGCTGCTCAGGCTCTGTAATTGGCTGCTCAGTCTGTGTAGTTGGCTGTTCAGGCTGTGTAGTTGGCTGCTCAGTCTGTATAGTTGGCTGCTCAGTCTGTGTAATTGGCTGCTCGATCTGTGAAGTTAGCTGCTCAGTCTGTTTAGTTGACAGCTCAGTCCGTGTAGTTGGCAGCTCAGTCTGTGTAGTTGGCTGTTCAGGCTGTGTAGTTGGCTGCTCGATATCCGTAACATGCTGTCCCGTCTCTGTAGTCTGCTTCTCGATGTCTGTGATCAGTTGCTTGGAGGCAGAAGTCAGCTGCTTGTGGTCTGTACTCAGCTCCTCGGGCTCAGAACTCCGCTGTTCAATCGCTGAAATCGGCTGGGTTATTCGCACGGCTCTGGGTTGGGGTTCCATCTGCTGTAGGTCCGGTCGGGGTTGGAGGACGGCTGAGCATGATGGGGGTTTGGCGATGCCGCGATTTTGTCCGCAGTGGCCGTGAGGGTTTCGATGTCGGTCGATGGGTAGGCGGCCAGGAGTTCTTGTATTCTCTGGGGAAGGGCTTTGAGCCAGAGCGATGTGAGAGCCTCCGTGGTCACTAGTTGTCCCCCGAGCCATTTTATGCTCCTGTAGAGCTGTGAGGGGGTCTGATCGCCGAGAACAGAGTCAAGCAGTTTCTGCATTTTGACCGCCGGTGGGTCGGCATATACGGAGAGAAGTCTGTTCTTGAGGTCCGAGTAAGGGTCAGCTGATGAGGTGTTAATGAGATCTGCCACATGTTCGAATACATCCAGGTCCAAGCTCCCTACCACCATGGAGAATTTGCTTGAAGAGGTCGTTATGTTGGAGATCTGGAAGATGCACTCGACTTGCCTAAAGCATAGTTCCGGTGCATCTCTGGAAAACGCTCGTAGTTTCAGGGACATGGTTGCTGTTCCAGTCTAGGGTCACCACTTGTAGCGGATGAGTGTCGCTACTAAAGGTAGGCTAGGAAGGATGTGTCGGGAGAAGGTAACCAGGTAAGTACTGTGTCCCGGTTAAGGGCGCTTCCTTGAACCTGGGGGACACCGACTAGGTACTAGGCCTTAGCTGTTCCACTGAGTCGGGGAGAAGGTGTTCGGTACTGAGCCGTAGCCGTTCCTCGAAGCAGGAGTGAGAGGGGTAAGGAAGTAAATAAATAAGCCAGGTATTGACTAGAGTTGGGGGAAGTAGGAGTCGGGAGTATAATGACTGGAGGCTGGCTTGACCCCTGGGGACATCGAGACGGCGGCTTCGTACTTTGTCCAGAGAGGTCGAGCAGGTAGCTAGGTCCTTGGTCCTGAGTGCATGGCTGGGTGGCTGCTGGAACGCCGGTTGCTTGGTCCTGAGTGCATGGCTGGCTGGAGTCTGGTCTTGAGAGAGCTGAAGTGTCCTGGAGGGAGAGCTGGATCGGAATGCTGTTCTGGGCTTTTTTTTTTTTTTTTTTTTTTTTTTTTTTTTTTTTTTTTTTTCCCACCCTCCAAATTTATTTCTATGTACATAAAGAACCACAGGCCCAACGGGTTGGGACCTGTGGCTGGACTTAAAAACTACACCTTATGCTACGCTTACGTACTAGAAGGGACTGTAACAATTTACAAATGGGAGGCCGTCATAGAACTTGATATGACGCCTCCGTATGAACTCTTGTACTGAGGGCAGCATCAGTTCGTCGTGGAGGATGACCGGCTTCGTTCTCCGGAGGCTTGTGTGCTGCACGGCCCGTAGCAGGACCCCGTTCTGGAAACGCTGCAGCCGCTTCAGAACACTGGGGTACATGTACCTCAGGGCGGGTGCCCCGTGCAGAAGGGTGGGCCTGATGATCGCCTTTTAAATCTGCAGCTTTAGCCGAAGCGACAGCTAGGCAGATCGTAGAAGGTGATTCAGGCGAAACGTCTTCTGCCGGGCTTCCTTCAAGCGGCTGTTGACATGCGGCGTCACGGACAGGTGCCGGTGTATGTGCACTCCCAGGTAATTTATTTTAGTGGACAGCTTGATCCGCTGACCCCTGACCTCAAAGTGTGAGGGCAGGGCTCTTCGGGGTCGGCTTCCTTTATTTCCCTGGAAGGAACATACCACGGCATCTGTCTTCGACGGGTTGACGTCTATTCCTACAGCTCCAAGTGCGTCTACGATTTTTTCGCAGGCCGACTGGGCCCTCATAAGAGCGACTCCGGCGTTGAAGCAGGAGGAGTAGACGCCAATGTCGTCAGCGTAGGCAGCTAAGGCGACTCGAGGGAACTGCATCCTTACGATGTGGGCGGTGTAGATGGTGAACAGCACTGGACCCAACACCGATCCCTGTGGGACTCCACACGTAGACGGTCGACTGCTGGATACATCACCACCAATCCTGACAGCGAACGTTGTTCCCGACAAGTATCTCTCAAGAATCTTGACAAGCTGTGCCGGGAATCCGTAGCACCGCAACTGATGCAGAAGCACCTGGGATACGCAGTCGAACGCCTGCGTGCAGTCCAAGGAGATGAAGGCCGTTGCTCTGTTCTTGTTGAGCTCTGCGGCCACGGTGTTCTGGAGCTTGGCGACGTGGTGATCGCAGGAGAGCCCGGGCCGAAAGCCAGTCTGTTCCGGGGGGATTACATCCGCTTCCGCGCAGTGCTTCAACACATGAGCAAGGATCAACTTTTCGAAGATCTTGTTAATGTGACTCAGCAGGCTTATCGGCCGGTAGTGCTCGGGCTTGTTTCCTGGCTTCTTTGGTTTTCGAAGAGGGACCACCACGGCGTGATTCCATGCCTCGGGGAAGTGTCCAGTGCGATAGGGTGCATTGATGATGTTCAGTAGGTAGGCCTTCGCTTTCCTAGGGAGCATCTTCAGCATCACATACGGTACACCGTCCAGCCCGGAGGATTTGTTTCCCTTTGTCCGCCTCAGCGCCGATTCCAGTTGCCTGTAGGTGAAGTGCAGCGGGGTCCTGGGGAGGTCTTGGGGATCACCATCAAGCCTCGGCGACGTCTCGGTTCTCCGACGGTCGTTCTCCTCGTAGTAATCGGCAAGGGCTTCAGCTTGCTCTGCCGGTAACAGGAGGTGATCGCCGTCGGAGAGGATGACCTCGCGTCGCTTCGTGACCGTGCAGCGAAGGAGCCGCCAAAACTGCCTAGTGTCCTCGTGGGTCCGTCGGAGCTGCTCGTGCCAGAGGGCCGCCTTCCATTGCGCAGAGAGCTGCGCAATTTGCCGGTTCATGGCATTGATAGGGGCCCTCAGGGTTCTATCATTCGTCCGCGCCCATATATTCTTAAGGTTGTTTCGCATCCCGATCAGCCTGGTGATGTGAGCAGGAGGCTTACGCTGGTTGATGGGCTTCGGAACAAACTTAGGAATCCTTCTGTCGGCGGCGGACTGAATGACCTCGGTGAAGCTTTTGACGGCTTCGTCGAGGTCGGCAGCAGCTCCGAAAGTCCCAATGGCGGGCAAGTCGGAGAGGATATCCTCCTGGTATCCTTTCCATTCTGCCTTGTGGAGGATGTACTTCGTAGGCAGCGGCGTAGGCTGGTCTCCTTCCATCTCGTACAAGACCGGGCGGTGGTCTGAGGGACCGTAGTCCAGGGCACTGCATCTCGTCACTGCATGCAGATCCTTAGTGAGGAGCAGGTCTAGGGTGGACGTCCAAGCGGGGTTCCCTGCATGTCTGAATGTGTGGATCCCCGGATGAAGATCTCCGAGACTCGTCCTCACTATGTACCGCCCCAGTTCATTAGCCGTGGAACACTGCCAGACTTGGTGTCGGGTGTTGAAATCCCCGACAAGAACATGGTGGGGCTCCTGCGATGCAGTCGTGATGAGTGCCTTGGTCTCCGCCAGCGGTGCTCGGGGCCTTCGGTAGACGCACGTGAAGACGTAGCGTCTCCTCAGGCGAACCGAGACGGACACTGCCTGGGTCCCGGTGTTAGTGGTGGGCTGCTGCTCAAGAAGTCTTGATGGCAGGTCTCTTCTAACGAGCAGCAGCACTCCTCCGGAAGTTCCAGACAGGCCGTCGCACCTGTGCGAGGTGTATCCTCCGAAGAACGGCCGGTCATGGGGGCGCAGCTGGGTGTCCGTTATGGCCACCACCGCGGGGGAGTAAGTCTGGAGGAGGTGTTCCAGCTCAGCCAACTTAGGTCGAAGGCTGCGGATGTTATAGTTGACTATGATGTGCCCCATCATTTTGAGGGCATCACCAGGTCAACCAGCCTGTCGACCTTATTCATGAGCTTGCTCACAGTGTCCATGAGCCCCATTATGAGCGTGAACATCGTCTCCATGCTCATCCCCTGCGGCTGCTGCGTGGATTGTGCTTGAGGGAGGCTGGTGTACACTAATGGAGTCGGCCTGGGTGCTGATTCGTTGGGTTGCCGTCGTGGAGCTCCGCCGGCTGCCTGGGAGTAGGATGTTTCGCCGTTGATTCTGGTTGAGGGGAAGGTGCGAGTGGGTGGGGCCTGGTGCGCAGCGAGTTGTGGGGAGGCCTTCTGTGTCCGTTTCTCGTGAATCTGAAAGTTCTTGACGTTTCGGGCAGAGCCGATACGATGTCGGATGGCCTTCGTTGCAATGCTGGCACTTAGGGGGGCTTGCCCGCGAGCATTCGTGTGTCCAGTGCGCGGCGCCGCACCAGCCGCATTTTCCTGGACGTCCGCAGTATTGTGCAGTGTGCCCAAAGTCTAGGCAGTGGAAGCACTGCACAGGTCCACCACCAGTTTTGAAAACGCTGGCCTTGAACCCGATGTAATCGATTTGCTTGAGGCCTTGAATCATCTGAAGGGTAACTTCGCTGCTGGTGATGACCAGTATGGTGCTCAGCTCCATTTTTTCGCCGGTCTCAAGGGTTTTGGTAAGCCTAGAAGCCTTCTTAAAGCCCTCAAGTCGACGTCGCAGTTCGTCACTGATGTCTTCGAGGGGGTGGTCAGGGTCGAACCCATGGAGGAAAAACCGCTTATCGCGTTTCTTTGTTCGTGGGGCGTAAGTATGGTATTTGATGTTGGCGTCTCCCTGCAGCATTCTCCAGACCGCGGAGTGATCTTTTCCGTTGAAGAGGAAGAGCCTCGTTTCAATTCCACTGTTGGCGATTCGAAAGTCATCTATTCCCCGCGAGAGGAGCTCCGCCTTTAGATCTGCTGCTGACAAGGGAGGCTTGATGATGTACGGTGGCTGCCGTTGTTTCTTCCGCTCGGTGGTCTTCTCGGTGGGTGAGGCCTTTTCATTGGTCGAGGGATCCTGGACCGGGAGTAAGGCGAAAGAATTCCTGACCTCAGTAGTAGAGGTTGTTGGCATCCTTAGGCGGGCGACGTATTTTCTGGGTACTGGGGAGTATCTTTCCGTGCCTGTCATCCCTCGCTTCAGAGAGGTGTTCTCGGCTTCCATTTCAAGTGACGGGTCTTGATGACTGGTCACGCGGTGATCTTGATGGCCCATAGCAGGGCCGTTGACTTGTTGAGTTTGGTGGCACGTATAAAGGGTGTTCGAGTCCTGCCTCTTCATCCTGGACTCTGACGGCAGGGTGAGACGGGACGGGGGCTCTCTTCAAAACAGCTACTCTCTTCGGGGTTCTTCAGTTCTTCACGATGTGAGGTGGCTGGGTTGAAGCTAGTTCTTGAAGTGGTCCTTCCTGTTCGACTGCTGGCAGGAGAATGATGTCCTGGGCAGCAGGAACGCCCCTATTCATAGGCCGAGGTCGGGGTGCCTCGGTCAAAGTCGGGAGTGCTCGGCCAAGCGCTCGTTCCTATTGGCTGGCCTGGATGCTTCTCATTGGTCCACCAGTGGTCGCTTGTCCAATCATTACATCTCCACAAAATTATTCAAAACTTGCTTCAAACAACATCAAATTTAAGAAAACATTTTTTGGAAGTAAGCCAAACATTCTCATTCTCAGAGAATCTTTCGATCTTATACCAACTGATAATATGGCTTGGTATTATATTAATATTTTTAAGTTCTGTTTGGTGTTCTGAGACACCAAACAAACAATTCAAATTTTATCCGAAGCTTCACTTATATTTTCCTCATTTCAAACCTCAGCTTCTTTAGAGAGGATATTCTCTGAATTGCTGTATTTTATTGCTTCACTCAATATTTGCTTAAAACGTGTAGTTTCTGACTAAGAAATAGAACAAAAATGTAAGCAGGCTACCAATCAGCAAAAAAATGAAGATCTCTGCAACACTCAAGCGCTCCCAAATTATATACAACCTCTCGCATAATTATTCCCGTCCTTGAACCAGGCCGTTTGACCAATAGTATTTTGGCTGCCATTTCGATCTCCTACATATTTGTAATGGGGATTGTAGTTAAGAGAGCGGAATGAGTAAGATCCCCTTAAGATACACAACGTTTTCTCCTGTGAAACCCAAAACACTCTTTTATAAATAATTTTACATTTTTTTCTTTTGTTCGCATTTTTGATGAAATATCAAAAATACTAATAACGGTTCCTATTCATTTACAAATTACACTAAGGATAAAAACGAAAACGCGATAAGACATCGCAATTCCTGCGACTAGGTTTTTTATTTATTTATTTTATATTCCAACGCCATGCAATCACTCCTCAATTCTTCAATTAAAGATGACAAACTTTTTAGAACTAAGGCTAAAGAGTCAAATTTATCTCATTCATGTAACCACAATTCCACTTCGTTTCAACTAGTAACAATTTCTGATTGAATGAACATTCCTACATACAGAAGAATCAGGAAAGTTTTTCTTTTTGTTTTTTAATTTATTCCCCGTATAACACATCCCGCATGGAAGGTGTCTCTCCCCTAGGACGAGCAGGAAAGTAATAATTGTAGAATACTAGCCCCTTTGAATACTCTTCCGCCGCTGTTTTATGTCTTGAGGGATAGACTATCAACTCGCATCAGGAGCAAGTACCCCCTCCCCCGAATCTCCCTTCGATGCGTGATAAATTTTACGTAATGTGTAAGGTATCAGTTTTTATGATATTGTGATAGAAACTAATACCTTATGATTTGAATGGATCCTAGTATTTTTATTTTTCTCAGAAAATAAATAAATAAAAGAGCGCCTTGGATTCTTAAGCGGGAGATGGTGGGTTCGATTCCCAACCTCCGGCAGGAATTTTATCATCCCACGGCTCGCTGGTAAAATTCCTCACTGCACCCTGGATGTCGGCGCTAATGACCTGGATGTAGATGCGCCGTAAAAAAAAAAAGAAAAAAAAAAAAAAGTTAATTCATTTATGGAAGGTTTACCAACGAATCCTCCAAATATTATTTTTTTTGTTTAATTTTAGGCAGAAAGCGAAGAAACGTAAGTATTTTCTGGTTATAATTAAATATGTTAAGCTACTTAGAATCGTTGTCTCTAGGAATATTAATATAATATTTCATTGGTATTTTAATACATCTCCAAATATCTTTTTATCAGAACTGAGACACAAAATCAGGATATGACAACGTTTTGGGTAGATTTTCGATCCTTCATTAATACTACTTTGAGAAAAACAATCGTGAATGCATTTTATAAGCTTTTAAAATAAATAACTGCTTCACTTAAAGTATTAAAATTATTCATGTGTATATATGTATATACATATATATATATATATATATATATATATATATATATATATACATATATATATATATACATTGCTGATTGAATGAACATTCCTGTATGTATATATATTCATTTATTTGAATCTAGTGAACCATGGGATATGTAACGTCGACGTTCCTTGTCTATAGTTCACGATTGCGCCGTCATAGCTTTTCTTTCTATAGATAGAGTGAAAACACGCTAAAATACGCATTGGAATGATTGTAATATTGGCTAATTGCAATTCAACCGATCCTGTTTATAAAAGATTAAAAATAAAAATAGCACAGAGCGAAATAATATAATTAAACTGAATTCGCACACTAATTCTATTTACCTTCTTCTCTCGTTGTCAATAACTCTTAGATTTAATGAGGCTTCACCGAAGGACGCTTTTCTTTACGCTTTTCCAGGAATAAAAATTCTACTTAAACTCTACTTTACCATTTAAGAACTCAAGACTTTAATTTACATACTTCTTCTAGTCTCAAATTGTGTGCAATTAAAATAATAAGTAAATTTATGTAATCCTTTTTAAGTACTTAGACCGTCATTGGGCCTCGCTTTAAAATATGTAGAGAATTTCTTCATCTTTCTCTTTAATACTCCTTTATTTATTTTGATCCTTTTTAGCGACTTTGTTTAATTCTAAGTATCTTGAAAATAATTTTATGTCGGAGTGGTATATTAAAACAATAAATATTCCATGATTTTATTTGATAGAATATAGATCGAAATTTTTATATAATGAATGCTCGTTAGCCAGCAGAATCCACGCCAAAAATTATCATTTTAGCGCGGTTCCTCCCTCCCCCATAGGGAGGAACCCCGCTTATAGGGTTGATACAATGAAACAATCCGGAAGTGCCGACTAGAAAATTTCGCGTTTCAGAACCCCTAGAGACCAAAAATAACGGTGGTTCAAATTTGTATATATATATATATATGTATATAATTATTTATATATATATATATATATATATATATATATATATATATATATATATATATTTGTCTGTTCGCTCATTTCTGGCTTCCCTGATGGTCCGATTTTGATGAAATTTGGTACAAAAATCTGTCGTCCAATTTGAAAGGTTAAGTTCGTTAACCCGCAAAATCCGCCCACTGGAAGATGGCGTTTGGGGCGAAATTCGCGCAGAAAAAATCGTAACGCTTACGTTTTTGAGTTCATAAGCTTGTAAGTACTCTTTTTATAGGCTTCTTGGGCTAGAAAAACGAATGAAACCATTTTCAAGGCGATAGCTTTAACCGTTGTCGAGAAAATTGGAAAAATAATTTTTGAATTCCGTTTTTGGTTTGGGTACTTAGAATCACGGGATTCAGTTGAAACATTATCTGCATGTTCTAACTTCATTAAAACTAATATGTTGAAAGTTATGTAACGTTTGGAGTTAAGGAAGGGTTAGAATAAAATATTTTATGAACAGACATGAAAAGTTTTGGTAACTTTTTACACTTTCCTTAATATCTCGAAAAAGGTTGAGAATCTTGGGAAACGGAAGATGACCATTAGAAAGGGCACTAAATTCTCTACAAAAATGGTTCTAAAGAAAGTTTTGATTAGGCGATGTCAATCGGAGAAATAAGTGCATAAAACTTTAAAGTAATTGATTTCGCTTATTCGAACTGTTCTTTTTCTCTTTGATTTTGGTACTTAGAATTATGGGATTCAGTTGAAACATTTTCTGCATGTTCTACATTCATTAAAACTGATATGATGAAATTTTTGTTACGTTTGGAGTTTAGGAAGGGTTAGAATAAAATATTTTATTAACAGACATAAAAAGTTTTGGTAACTTTGTATACATTCCTTAATATCTCGAAAAAGGTTGAGAATCTTGGGAAACGGAAGATGACCATTAGAAAGCTCACTAAATGCTCTACAAAAATGGTTCTGATGAAAGTTTTGATTAGGCGATGTCAATCGGAGAAATAAGTGCTTAAAACTTTAAAGTAATTGATTTCGCTTATTCGAACTGTTCTTTTTGTCTGTTTTATCCCTTGTTATTTTTAAATTGCTTATAGTCAGATAATGTATTTGACAATAAAACAGATTAAGTAAAATAAGAAGATCAATTTATTGTTAGAAACGTAGCGTTCAAAGAGAGAGATCCCAAGGCTTTCCAAATGCCTCTGAGCAGAGGCCTTTCTGCCCGACTTATGGTATAGCTGACCCATACAGGTAAGATTGTAAATCAAGACCTTTCAAGACTGGTTTGTTTGAGATTTCATTTGGATAGCTGTTTCGCTATTGATCTAAACATAGTAATAACTGTTTCTATTCTATGCCTTCATAAACACTAGAGATAAGAACGGAACCGCGCTAAGATGACGCAGTTCCTGCGAATCGGACTTTTTAATTTAATTATTAATCACTGGCGTTAATAACCTAACCACGCTTGTTGACAGGCCTTAAATCCAATAAAAAAAAGGATTAATCATTATCATAAAATATGCAATATTTGGTGAATGATACACGAAGTCAATTAAACTCCTATACCTCAACTTACTAATAGTAGTATGACTAAAATATACAGAAAAGTGTTTGTCGACTATTACAGACTGTGTAAATACCGAAAAGGCTGCTCGGGTCTAGGAGGCAAGCACACTAGGAGGAGCGCACTATATAGATATCTGATTCTTGCTCTAACTGCTTCGTAGAGAGATTGTGTGGTCAGTACCATGCTCCGCCTGAATGATGTTCCCATTATAGGCTGCGCGGAAGATTATAGGCGCTCTATTTCGATTCCGAACCCCAATTGCAAATAACTTCATTAATGTGCGCAAGAGGCTCAAATTCAGGTTCCCCTCAGTGCATGATTCGCGTGATGTACCACTTGAAGCAAGCCCCTATTCAACTGTATTCTCGAAATTTAATATCTGATTCATAAGAAGGAAGGAGTATATTCAAGGAAAGTTGATATTCCCAGCCTGCTTGATATTTCATGATAAAGTAATCCCAGTTGCTTCATGCGATCACATGTGGGCGTCACAATGAAACTTTTTTATATGAAACTTTTGTCAAGGTGTTGTATATTACATTGAATCCTTGAGCTGTATAATTTTAACCTCTTTCAACATAATATTTGAGTGATGATATTCCTAAAGTATGATACTGTGAGGAAATAAACAAATCATATGAGGATTTGTCTAAATATTAATATTTCTCTACGAAAATCTATTTGTTAAATAATAGTTTTTTCACTGGTGTCACGCACACGTTGCGTCTCTCCAGTACATTTTCCACGGTGTAAGAGCTAAATAAAGAGTGACTGATTAAAAATATCCAATCTAGATTTTTCTTCGACGAGTAACCTAATCTTCACAGTTATACTTGAACAAACTATTTCTCTTCCTCGGAGTATGTTCTAATATGTAGAAAAGAAATCTCTAGTGTTTTCATTTCATCAGTAAAAGGACATTTAAAACTGCTGCTTTTGAAGCAGCCAGATTTTATCAGGAGGCAGATTAAATTTTAATTGAAAGCCGAATGTTAGTGGTGCCACTTGCAAGGCAGTGGAGGAATTTTAAGTAATACCCGAAGTTAGTGTATATTTTAGGTGTATTTTGTTCGCTCGGATGAAGATTACTCTCTAATTAATATTGTATCTAAATAGAGGAGAAATAGCCATGGGTGTCCTGATATGTTTCATTGCTAGATCTTGAAATGTGTGAACACCAAACCGAAAAATAAATCTGTTTTTCAAAACGTCGGACCTTTCTGTAGTAGTCCTCAACTTGGCCTATCTTTTCTCCAGCTATCTTAAAAAAGTCCGATTCGCAGGAACTGCGTCATCTTAGCGCGGTTCCGTTCTTATCTCTAGTGTTTATGAAGGCATAGAATAGAAACAGTTATTACTTTATTTAGATCAATAGCGAAACAGCTATCCAAATGAAATCTCAAACAAACCAGTCTTGAAAGGTCTTGATTTACAATCTTACCTGTATGGGTCAGCTATACCATAAGTCGGGCAGAAAGGCCTCTGCTCAGAGGCATTTGGAAACCCTTGGGATCTCTCTCTTTGAACGCTACATTTCTAACAATAAATTGATCTTCTTATTTTACTTAATCTGTTTTATTGTCAAATACATTATCTGACTATAAGCAATTTAAAAATAACAAGGAATAAAACAGACAAAAAGAACAGTTCGAATAAGCGAAATCAATTACTTTAAAGTTTTAAGCACTTATTTCTCCGATTGACATCGCCTAATCAAAACTTTCATCAGAACCATTTTTGTAGAGCTTTTAGTGAGCTTTCTAATGGTCATCTTCCGTTTCCCAAGATTCTCAACCTTTTTCGAGATATTAAGGAAAGTATACAAAGTTACCAAAACTTTTTATGTCTGTTAATAAAATATTTTATTCTAACCCTTCCTAAATTCCAAACGTAACAAAAATTTCATCATATCAGTTTTAATGAATGTAGAACATGCAGAAAATGTTTCAACTGAATCCCATAATTCTAAACACCAAAATCAAAGAGAAAAAGAACAGTTCGAATAAGCGGAATCAATTACTTTAAAGTTTTATGCACTTATTTCTCCGATTTACATCGCCTAATCAAAACTTTCTTTAGAACCATTTTTGTAGAGAATTTAGTGCCCTTTCTAATGGTCATCTTCCGTTTCCCAAGATTCTCAACCTTTTTCGAGATATTAAGGAAAGTGTACAAAGTTACCAAAACTTTTCATGTCTGTTCATAAAATATTTTATTCTAACCCTTCCTTAACTCCAAACGTTACATAACTTTCAACATATTAGTTTTAATGAAGTTAGAACATGCAGATAATGTTTCAACTGAATCCCGTGATTCTAAGTACCCAAACCAAAAACGGAATTCAAAAACTATTTTTCCAATTTTCTCGACAACGGTTAAAGCTATCGCCTTGAAAATGGTTTCATTCGTTTTTCTAGCCCAAGAAACCTATAAAAAGAGTACTTACAAGCTTATGAACTCAAAAACGTAAGCGTTACGATTTTTTCTGCGCGAATTTCGCCCCAAACGCCATCTTCCAGTGGGCGGATTTTGCTGGTTAACGAACTTGACCTTTCAAATTGGACGACAGATTTTTGTACCAAATTTCATCAAAATCGGACCATCAGGGAAGCCAGAAATGAGCGAACAGACAAATATATATATATATATATATATATATATATATATATATATATATATATAAATATATACATATATATATATATATATATACAAATTTGAACCACCGTTATTTTCGGTCTCTAGGGGTTCTGAAACGCGAAATTTTCTAGTCGGCACTTCCGGATTGTTTCATTGTATCAACCCTATAAGCGGGGTTCCTCCCTATGGGGGAGGGAGGAACCGCGCTAAAATATGTTATGAAGAATAGCGAAGTATAAAAGTACTAAAGGAAAAATTAGTCAAAATTAAACATATGTTACAGCAAGATCTTTGGTAAAAGAGCTAATGGCTCAGAGCGACTAAATAAAAATACACAATACATACTTTTCATCTCCTTGTTTTAATACGAGTAAACTCAACCCTACCCGCTCTACTTTAACGATTTATTTCTAACTCAGTGTAAATAAGGTCAGATTTTTATAAAAACAATGTCTATTGTTTTCATTTCATTACTAAAAGGAAATTAAAAACTGCTGCTTTTGCAGGAGCCAAACTTTATCAGGAGGAAGATTAATTTTAATTGAAAGCCAAAATGTTAGTTGTGCCACGCACAAGGCAGTGGAGGAATTTTAAGTAATATCTGATGTGCATATTTTAGGGTTTTCATTTAATAGGGTTTATTTAGTTTGATAAAAGAAGTCACTTCAGTGCCAAGGATTTTGTCGACTTCGTCAAACGAACTATGTGAAATGGTTACTTTTTTCGGAAAATCAGGAAGAAAACGAAGTTTACATTAAGGACATTTCAGTTGACCTACAATAACGGTAAAAATTAAAAATCCCGAAATTACATAGTTCAAATAAATTGAAGGAACGTTTAGCACGTTGCTCAGGGATTGATATTGAACCCTGCAAATGTTTGAAATTTCTATTGGAGTCAGATTTTCATAAAAAATTGAATTATTGAAATTGTAGCTACGTTAACTTAACATAGATATTTATGACTTGTTATCTACAGGGTACCAAACCTTTCTAGCCTGACAAGGCCTGATGGCATCTATTTTATTTATTTATTTTTTTTTTTTTTTTTTTTTGTAGAAAGTAAACGCTCACCCCTATCAGGAAATGAACATATCAAACAAAATATTCGTTTTACAAACACGAATGTGTTTATCATCAAAATTGAAAAAAAACCCTCAGTATTATAACTACTGCGTCGCTTTAGTCTGCCTTCGTTCTTCTAACGATATTTAGGTTCTATTTCCTTTATAAAGCCAAATAGTGAGAGTTTATTCATACACTCTCTATTTAGCCATTTCTCCAAGATTCCAATAACTATCAAAAACACAATTCCTTTCATCTTCACACATTTTTTGAGAGTAGTTGAAACGGCATTTATCAGTATGTTGATTTTTTATAGTATTTTTCGAATTTGAATGAAGTTTCATACTATTTCTTGCTGCTTTAAATATGTTCCTCTTCGAGCTGGATTCATTTTGTTTTCGTTTATTTTTTCAACTGTGTTCATAGTATTAACGTTAGTAGAAACGAAGTTTTCTGTACTACTGTTTGTGCGAGCGGTACTAGTCACTTGTAGGCTTGGAGCTCGGCTAACAAAGCTGATAACACCGAATAAGTTGCATCTAGTGCTGTAAGTTGGAGTTTATTGCTAGCGTTACCTACGGGCAACACTTGAATCACTGATAAGTTCCATAATAGCAACATAGTCAATGTCAATGTCGTTTGACGAGAGAAGCCAGTATTTGTCAATTTCAGTATTAACAACAACTTCAGAGTCAATATCCAGTAGATGATAATGCCAAGAAGACAATTCCTAAAACACAATATTTTAAATAGGACTGCTTGATTCAAGTTGAAATTGCTTCGAAGCCAAACGTTATTTACAGTACAAAAGAAGATAAAATAAGCGATTAGTTGAGATGATGATAATATGCAATGGTGATTTTGTATTTACGCAATGGTGAAAAAAAAAAACAACTCAAAATCAATGAAACAGGATAATTTAAGAAACAATTGAGAACCATTTAGTGCATGCCATTCATATTCCTCACCCGATGAATTTCCACTTTAACAACTTTTTCTTTCCAAAATTCCTAATGGCCAATCCGGTAAAGTAAAAGTTAACCCATTCGAGACGGCTTGCACGCCGTGTGTGCAATAACAGTAATGACCAATAATTAGTTATTCTAAGTAAACTAGTCGTCAAAATATAATGTTTCTTGGACTAATGAAATATTTAAAGTACAGGAATATAAAATTTGGCATTGGTTTTACTGCGTACCAATACCCTAAACATTATCTGTATTTTGATTTTACCTTACAATGCACACGTGCCCAATCCGCTGAAAAAAAAAAAATCATAAACAGTCTTCCGAGTAGCGAGTTGCATACCTGGTCTGGAATGTTCTTATTTATGTGAGTTCACTTAGGAATTGACTGATTTCCATTGTAAACATGTTTTGTTTTTTTATTAAAATTAACCATATAAGGAAGAAAAAAAGTTGGCTTCCGTGTTCGAAAAAAATCGTCATCTCATATGGGTAAATTACCAATTAAAAAAGTATCAGGAAAAAACCGTGTCTGGCAAACAGTAGATCTTTTTCTGATAGTAATGACACAATCCAAAATGACAAAGCATATTTTCGCAAAAAGAGACCGACTTTTCTTTAGAAGAGTGTGATTAACAAATATATACAAAACCATTATTTCCGAGGAAGAAATGTCTATTGAAAATAAAGCCAAAAGTTAATATAGTACAATAGATAAATCCCAATTAATGTGCAAGAATTTCATAAATGAAAATAAATCATAACTGGATACTATTATTTAATTTAGAAAAATATTCCTTTCTTGATGGAAAGCACAGAATCAAAAAGAGACTCTTGTTTGCAAAACTGTATTATGAAAAAATAATATACTTATTCTCTAAACAATACAGACGTTTTCTGCTTAACGATTCAAAAGAGACTATATTGAGAAGAACTTTTCTGAAATATATTGTAATGTAAAAACTAAATAACTTATCTCTAGCAGTAAAATAAAGTGAATAATATGATGATATTGCAGGAATTTGCTACCCTTTCAGGGTATTCTTAACCCACGATAACTGATTTTTGAGAAGCGACCTTAGTAAAAATGTGAGCGACATGTACACAGATATTTCGTTATTTTATTATGAAATCTGGGGTGCTAATATATGAATAACAGATCTGTAAGGTAAATTACTGTTTGAGAAAAGTACATTTTGTTAGACTCGGCCTGGAATTGCTGGTTTGTAGATGCTTTATACCACCTGAGCAGAATCTCCCTAGAATTAGGTTCTCTTTCGGTGCCTTGATTAAAATTAACGCAGCCTCTCCACCTTTTGCGGTCAGGCTGCCTCCGTGCATTCGGTATGAGCACTTAGCTTCGTCTTTCTTTTACTCTCCTGCTTCGAGTAACTGCCGCTACAGGTAGCTTGTATTATAAGGTGCAAACGGTTCCTCCTGTAATACACACTTCCGGGGATATTTAACTCAACATGGGGATATTCAACTTATAGACTGTAAAAATGCAGTCACGCGAGTGTATTTCCTGGCCACCTTAAACGGGCGGAAAACAGGACGTTGTTATCTGGTATTCAGGGAAATTCTTTCCTATCTATATATATATAAAAATCACGTGTGTGTCTGTTTTTTGTTTGTTTGTTCCTTATACAAATCTACACCGTTTGACCGATTTTGACCAAACTTGGCACACAGGTAGGTCTTGATACGATAAATCTCAGAGGCGAGGTCAAAATAGTCAAATTTCAAAATTTGGTCAAAAAGTCAAAAGTTTTGTTCAAGAAAAATTGGCTACACTGAACCATTCAGATTGTGACGGCCAATTTGAATCGACAGCAGGCTCTGCTACTGGCCTCTGTAGGCTGTTAGATGAAGTGCTGTTTCGCTGGCCTCAGCCGGTATCATTATGAACTAAAACAAATTCACATCGTTTGACGTAACTGGGTATAGACAACTAGGTATCAAGTAGATCTTGATATGAGGAGAGTCATAGACAGAAAGTAGGTGTAGCATGGCACACTGGGTAACTGCTAGTACTTCATAAATATCTAAACGTTTGTAAATACATTTACATTTTCTAATTTATAAAATAAAATTATTTTGAATACAATACCGTGATGTAAAGTGAAACACCAAAAAGCAATACAAACATTTTTACATCTTCCTTCAAGACTATTCTTTGGTTACACGCATTTTTCCGTAAGATCCACGTAATGAAACTTTTCCAGTTTTATAACAAATAATATTGTGTCAGCCTAGCAACTGTTTTATTACGCTTATATGAAATCTGAATGTATTTGATATTAAAATATGGATTAAAATTTAAACGTTTCCTTTATTCAGTTTGGAAATTAATAACAACTTAAATTACTATAAATTATGGTTTTAAATTAATATGTAATGAAATTTTGAATGTAATTAATATGAATGTAAAGTTTGTGAGCTGAATAAGCTTATAATTTTAATATATTCCCAGGATTAATTTCAGAGATTAAAATTTGCACACGATAGAAATCTGGGTGTAAGAGCTAATAGAGGGTGCTGAATGTCTAAATATATATATATATATATATATATATATATATATATATACATATATATAATTTAAAAAATATAATTTTATTTTCCCCCCTTATTTCCTGTTGTATTACCTTATTTCTTGTTGTATTAGGGGTAGAAGCTACTTCCACTTCTAGAAGCTAACTCTACTGGCTCCACTTTATCCATGTATTTTCGTCTCTCGGAGTAAATGAGCTTTGAAATGTAAATTAAAAAATCTGTTGTTTTTATATCATGATTAAAAGGAGGCAAATTTACTTCTAATTGAAAAGCAAAGATTTAATTGTTCCACATGCAAAGAAGGCATTTTTCTTGTAAAATACTAAAAACCTTGTTTTAATGCTCCTTAAGAGGCTTCATGTGAAAGAGAAAGAAGCGAATAAACTAATATTGAAAGATGGCGTGTTTGAATATATTTTGACATATTGCCTCATTAAATTACGCCTTTTACGATTTTGATTGTACCTAAATGGTGCTGCCCTCATTTTTTTTTTTGTTTGCTAGGTATACTATCCGCTTTCTCAATGTTATTTAACCTATTAAAGCAAGATTCAGATTATACGAAAGGACCTTGGAAGCTAAATCCCACAACATACAAACAAACAGACAACAATTCTAAAAATCATTGTTTTGTGTACTATTGCGTTGATAAAGGCCTCCAATAGTATTTTTCCCATATATCTTCCATGTACAGACAGTGATCCGTTAGAATTTTATTATATGTACAGACTATAAATATAATAGTCCGAGAGCCAGCAACGCACTTTTCATGAAGTGTTTTATGCATCTTGAAATTTTGCTATAATATACATCTTGGATATATAAGAAGGTATATATGTGTTTCCTGGACATACCTTGGAACACCAGGTACTGCGCATAGGGGAAAGGTACAAAAAATATTTCCCAAAAACAGATTTTTATTCAGAAGCCAACTGTCTTTAATGTAAAATTAAGACAATTTTACAATGAATAATAAATATGGAAGACACTTTTAAGGGGTATAACAAGTGAAAAAAAAAATTAATTGTTTTTATTCTAATATTAAATGAGAGTTTTAATCGCGCTGCCATTAAAACCAGAACAGCTGTACGAGATCATGTGAGCAAGAACCAATGAGAGCACAGAAAACAACCAACATTGCGCGGTCGTCTCATGCACTGTTACGGTTACGCGCAGTGTATTGCAGTCTATCATAGGCAACATTTATTTTCATATTTCCTGATAATTAAACCCCACAAAAGTGTCTGTCCTTTTGCAATTATATTCAAATATGTTTATTGAAGACCCTGTTTAAATCGCAGCGTGAATAAAGCACTTCATTTACTATTAAAAATGAAAATTAGGTACTTTGTATTTTTTTAAAATTTACATTTTAACCCCCTAAAAAGTGCCTGCCTTATTTATTATTAATTTTAAAATTGTCTTAATTTGTAATTTTTTTCATTAATAAAAGTTGGCTTCTGAATAAAACACTATTTTTAGGCAATATTGTTTTGCACCTTTCCCCAATGCGCAGTACCTGGTGTTCCAAGGTATGCCCAGGAAACACTTTCTTATCTTCTTATCTACCCAAGAGGTACACTATAGCAAAATTTCAGAGTGCATGAAAGAATTCATGAAAAATGCGTTGCCAGCTCGCCGACTATAACAATATTTAGGCACTATTCTAATCTAAAATTGAGATTTATTTCAGTTAAGTAACTTTATGAAATAAACCTTTAATATGTCAGTAATTATATTAGGTCCAATGATTAATTACACAAGACATGAAAGGGTATGATACCAGATGAGAGAATGTTTGCGGCTGTGAGCACCTCTGAGCTGGTCAACTTAAAGAGAGAAGTCCTAATCCGCTTAAAACTTTCTACAGCCTTTTCCAACAACTTTCTTACCAGCCTTCATACCCTATTCATCAAGCAACACTTTTCTCACAACATCCTCAACGGAAAACTCAGATATTAAGGGTAACGGGCATTAAAAATAAATTAGAACTCAACAGAAATCGCTTGTTAGTGATTGAAGATAAAACTTGCTATGAAGACACTCTCTTTGAGACTCTATTCAATTTCCATCAGGGAAATTAACCAAAAAACTCACAGTGAGCTCTGGATTTGTAAAATTGTTCATAACGAGAAGTTCAAGAAATAAACTGGTCTCGACAAGATTACATTATAATAGAAGAAGAACATATTGTCTTAATTTATTTTATTTTATTTTATTTAAATTTTAACGTCCATTTATTATTAACTACGAATTTTAGGAAGGGTTATCTATAGGTTACCACCCTTTTCTAGCCAGGATAGAGGTGATGGCTTTTCTTTTTTTCGAAAGAAAAGCCACCGCCCCTAGTGGGAATCGAACCCACGACCTTTGGCAGGGAGTGTTAAGAGCTCACGCCTTAACCCTCAAGGCTGCCGGGTCTCCCTTAATTTATTTACATAGAGTAGGAAAATTTTTTGGGTCTGGACACAGGTTGATAATGTGGTCCGGTTTGTAGAAGCTGGAATTTAAAACTAAGGATCTCTTTTCTACTTCAGGGAAGGTATTTCAAAATTCGATATCAATGAATCCGAATGCTCTTGAGTTTATTATCTGTGCAGAAAACTCTGATTTCTCACTGAAGGATTAGATTTATTTATAATACATTATTCGTAGCTATTGCTCATCCAGAAATTACACTATTGCAAACAATTCTGCAGTTTTCTATAGTATTTTATTGAAGAGTGCATCGTGAGTTTTTGCAAAACATTTTTGTATGCATAAATTCTTTCTTCGCTACACTATGTTGAACATTCTGTTAATTTCTTTGAAATTCGTTGTCAATTATTGTGGACGATACGGCCTGTCACAAATTTTCGGAACTCTAACCCCTTTAGATTAGGCGTTAATTCCTTAAATAAAATATGGAATAAGACTATTTTTCAATATATTACTTCATCAATGTATCGAATAAGTTCATTCGCTATTTTGCTTCGATTTTCATATTCGATTGTTTGACACGGTAGGGACAATATGTTGCTATAAATTCTCCATTTTTATAGATTAAGAACTTTCTAATGCCTGAACACTTCGAACTTTTGTAAATTAACAATCTTTAAAGTTAAAAAAAGAGAAAATATTTCAAACAAACTGATTTAAAAAAAAAAAAAGAAGAGAAAAAAGATGACTTCTCGTTTTGTAATTCAGGACTTTTCGTTGATCGAATCAGATCTAAGCTCACGTACCAAGAAAAGAATCCGTTAACGAAGTTACATTAAATGCGAATGGAATAAAAAGAGAAACCAAAGAGGAAGAAGAGATCCTAAGGAGAGGGAATGGATTGAAGGAAAGAGGGCTGGATTGAAAAGAAATAATATTTAAAGAAGTCAAGAGGAGCCGTCAGTGGGACGAATAAAAAGAAATGATTTTTCCTATCTACCCCCACCACGGGAAGGGAGAGAGCTGGAAAATCAAATTTGTGCTCACAAAGGGGAGGTCTCGTCACGACTCGACTGGAGAAAATTAGGACTGGGTAAGGTAGTTTCTAGAAAGAGCCCACTCTAGGGGCTTCGAATGGAATTACAATCTACTCCTTGTTAAGCTCGCTTAAGGATTAATTGTTTAGTTTACAGCAAAACGTCAAGGTAAATAAAGGTATAAATTATTCAAAACTTACTTTAAACAACATCAAATTTAAGAAAACATTTTTTGGAAGTAATGCAAACATTCTCATTCTCAGAGAATGTTTCGATCTTATACCAACTGATAATATGGCTTGGTATCATATTCATATTTTTAAACCGTTCTGAGACCAAACAAACAATTCAAATTTTATCCGAAGCTTCACTTTTAATTTCCTCAATGCATTTCGTACTTCAGCTTCTTTAGAGAGGATGTTCTCTGAATTGCTGTATTTTATTGCTTCACTCAATATTTGCTTAAAACGTGTAGTTTCTGACTAAGAAATAGAACAAAAATGTAAGCAGGCTACCAATCAGCAAAAAAATGAAGATCTCTGCAAGACTCAAGCGCTCCCAAATTATATACAACCTCTCGCATAATTATTCTCGTCCTTGAACCAGGCAGTTTGTCCAATCGTATTTTGGCTGCCATTTCGATCTCCTACATAATTGTAATGGGGATTGTAGTTAAGAGAGCGGAATGAGTAAGATCCCCTTAAGATACACAACGTTTTCTGCTGTGAAACCCAGAACACTCTTTTATAAATAATTTTACATTTTTTTCTTTTGTTCGCATTTTTGATGAAATATCAAAAATACTAATAACGGTTTCTATTCATTTACAAATTACACTAAGAATAAAAACGAAAACGCGATAAGACATCGCAATTCCTGCGACTAGGTTTTTTATTTATTTATTTTATATTCCAACGCCATGCAATCACTCCTCAATTCTTCAATTAAAGATGACAAACTTTTTAGAACTAAGGCTAAAGAGTCAAATTTATCTCATTCATGTAACCACAATTCCACTTCGTTTCAACTAGTAACAATTTCTGATTGAATGAACATTCCTGCATACAGAAGAATCAGGAAAGTTTTTCTTTTTGTTTTTTTGTTGTTTTTTTTTTTAATTTATTCCCCGCATAACACATCCCGCATGGAAGGCGTCTCTCCCCTAGGACGAGCAGGAAAGTAATAATTGTAGAATACTAGCCCCTTTGAATACTCTTCCGCCGCTGTTTCATGTCTTGAGGAATAGACTATCAAGTCGCATCAGGAACAAGTACCCCCTCCCCCGAATCTCCCTTCGATGCGTGATAAATTTTACGTAATGTGTAAGGTATCAGTTTTTATGATATTGTGATAGAAACTAATACCTTATGATTTGAATGGATCCTAGTATTTTTATTTTTCTCAGAAAATAAAGAAATAAAAGAGCGCCTTGGATTCATAAGCGGGAGATGGTGGGTTCGATTCCCAACCTCCGGCAGGAATTTTATCATCCACGGCTCGCTGGTAAAATTCCTCACTGCACCCTGGATGTCGGCGCTAATGACCTGGATGTAGATGCGCCGTAGAAAAAAAAAAAAAAAAAAAAAAAAAATGAAAGAATTGTTTTCAGTTAATTCATTTATGGAAGGTTTACCAACGAATCCTCCAAATATTATTTGTTGTTGTTATTTATTTATATATATATATATATATATATATATATATATATATATATATATATATATATACACATTGCTGATTGAATGAACATTCCTGTATGTATATATATTCATTTATTTGAAACCTAGTGAACCATGGGATATGTAACGTCGACGTTCCTTGTCTATAGTTCACGATTGCGTCGTCATAGCTTTTCTTTCTATAGATAGAGTGAAAACACGCTAAAATATGCATTGGGATGATTGTAATATTGGCTAATTGCAATTCAACCGATCCTGTTTATAAAAGATTAAAAATAAAAATAGCACAGAGCGAAATAATATGATTAAACTGAATTCGCACACTAATTCTATTTACCTTCTTCTCTCGTTGTCAATAACTCTTAGATTTAATGAGGCTTCACTGAAGGACGCTTTTCTTTTCGCTTTTCCAGGAATAAAAATTCTACTTAAACTCTACTTTACCATTTAAGAACTCAAGACTTCAATTTACATACTTCTTCTAGTCTCAAATTGTGTGCAATTAAAATAATAAGTAAATTTATGTAATCCTTTTTAAGTACTTAGACCGTCATTGGGCCTCGCTTTAAAATATGTAGAGAATTTCTTCATCTTTCTCTTTAATACTCCTTTATTTATTTTGATCCTTTTTAGCGACTTTGTTTAATTCTAAGTATCTTGAAAATAATTTTATGTTGAACATTCTGTTAATTTCTTTTGGCATTCTGCGAATGTCGTTAATATGAGCACATAAGGACTACTTTTTACGGAATGTGAGACGCTTCTTGACGGATGGCATAAAGGTTTTTATTTAAAGAATGTTTTAGCGTTAGAGTCACTTCGAAAACCTGCTAAGCAATAAAACCACATCACCGAAATTAGATCTACATCTTAAAAAAAATGTATGTATTAACGTGTATATATTTTTTGCGCATCCCGTCTAATTTCAAAATTCAACGTACGATAGTAGAACAATATAAAAGGCTTTTAATAACCAAAACCACATCTTTAAATATTGATCAATATTAAGATTTCACCCTTAACCAATAAACAATCCTATCCAAAACCCTTAAAATACACCCTAACTTCCTTATAATTAAAATATTGATATAGCCTTGCACGTGGCACGATTCCTTGGTTTTTACTTAGAAGTAAATTTTCCTATGTTTAATCATTAAATAAAAACAAATGATTTTTTTCTTTTTAGATTTCAGAGCTCTTTTACACAGAGAGACTGAAATAGAATGTTAAAATGGAGGCAGTACGGTTTCTTCCAAGAAGCTTTTATCCCTATTACAATACGAAAGAAGGAAAAGGAAAATCGATATTGTGTATATTTGATTTTCTTAGCCTGTCGCTCTCTCCATTAACTCTTACACCCATTTTTTTGCCGTAAATGAGTTTAATTTTACTCAAGTATTTTCAAACTTCCCTATTTTTGTTTAATTTTTTAGTACGAGCCCTCGTTAATCAAGAGACCGAAAGAGAACCTAATTCTAGGGAGATTCTGCTCAGGTGGTACAAAGCATCTACAAACCAGCAATTCCAGGCCAAGTAGTACCAGTCTAACAAAATCTACTTTCCTCTCACAGTACCTTGTGTAAGGTGTTATTGATGTGTAAACATTTTAAATTTAATAATGGAATGTATTTGTACATACATATTTGAAATCTAGGATCCTGTATTGAAATGTGCATACAACCATGTATTTTTACAGGTATGTACAAGCAAACGTCCGTCTCGCATGAGCAACATAAGTTTACGCGTAATGTAATATGTTCAAAATCAAACTATATAACAAACATAAATATACAAAAAATATAAATAGTGGCCTTTAAATTTTTGTTAGTCTGGGCTCATAGGTTCGATTCCCACTAGGGGTGTGAGCTTATTCCCTCAAAAAGTGAAGTCATCAGCAATAAGTGGTCAAAAAAAGATTAGTAACCTGTAGATAAGCCGCCCCGGTGAGGCAGATGCAGTTCTATGACTCCGTTTGGAGTTGGATATTGCCATGCATTGTGCACGGACGGGGCATGCATGAGCGTCCTGGCTCTGGCTATAGGCCATCTGTCTTGAATGGAACGGTCTATTCTGGCAGTGGCTAGGGCGGCTTATGGTTCGGCAAGCGTGACTAAATGACTGCGGAAAGCGAGTGAGGCCCTGGCCAGGCAGGGCTTAGTACATGAAGACGCCTAGTGTCTTGAAATTAGAAAGCGCTGGTGAGCAGAGATGCTAAACTATTCGTCCAACGACGGAGCAGGATTGAAAGAATCCTCTGCTAGTAAGGCGTCGACATATTGGGTGGAGTGAATAAAAGCTAGAATCTAACAGGTAGAATCTAGCCCTTAGATGTAGCTCTTCCTCAATTCGGAGTGAAAAACAAGAGCTACTTCTGGGTAGCAAGAACTAAGTAAGTTAGTCTCATCTCCTGATAAACTAAGGAAATTCTAAGGGTAGCTGTTGCTAACCCCTAGCTGCAGCTATGATTCCTACCTCCCCTGTCTCATCCCTCTTCCATCCTGTCAGGGTTTGTTGCTTGTCTCTCTCTCTCCTCATCGGACTACGTGTGTCTTGTGCAACTAGGGGGGGGGGCTCCAGTCCCCTCCGAAATCGGTAAAGATTTGTCAAAAAAAAAAGTAAAACAACCATAAAAATAAATTAAATTAGACCACTTTGGTCAGAAAAAATAATTTCTTTTTGGTGCAATATCGTTTTAATTGGCTAACTATTCCAAGATCTAGATTGATAATATTCCATACCCCCAAAATGCTCTCAGCCCTCCCCCTAAATACTCCCAGCCTCTCCCGAAATTATTTTCTATATACGCCCATGCCCACCTGGATCGGTCACTTTTTATAACATTATTAGTCAATGATCCTGTGGCTATGGAAAAATCTAAATTACCAGCTGCTGTTAAAGAAAGAAAACCTGCTTAGGAGAGCATTCGTAATGAATTTTCCATAGGGCGAAAGGTTACGGTTGCACAGTTAAATAAGTTGCTGCGTAACATGAAATCAAGCATGAAGAAGAAAACCGACCAAAAAGCCACCGGCAATAAGCCTATAAAATTGAAGTAGGAGGGAAAAGATTTTTGCAAATTATTGATCAAGGGCAAAAATCCCAGGAAGAATTCAAATGGATTAACCAAGAAGCGTCTAACAAGGAAGTAGGAACTCAGCACTGAATAGCTATTTTGAATAGCGTCGTGCTTATTACACTGCCTTGTGGCACTCCGTTTTTCTGAGTGAATACATTCGAAAAAGCTGATCCCACTTTAACTCGGAAGGTTCTATTCGAATGAAAATTTAATATAAAGTTGAAAATATTTCCTCGAATATTCCATTCGCCTAGTTTAGTTAGAACAGCTCGGCGCCAAACTGTATCGAAAGCCTTTTCGATATCAAAAGAGACGGCTAATACAGATTCCTTAGAAATAAATGAATCCAAAATTTATTTTTCCAAAGTAACAATGTGATCTATAGCCGAGTGATTTCGTCTGAAGCCACATTGGTACTCTGATCGAAGCTTATTTTTATCAAGGAACCATAGAAGTCGCTTATTTAATATTCTCTCAAAAACCTTAAAAGTACAGCTTGTCAGAGCTATTTGTCTGTAACTATCAGCTAATGTCGCATCTTTATTCGGTTTTTTGATTGGTATAATAATTGCTTGGTTCCACGAAGATGGGTAGAAACCAGTCTCATAAGCATTATTATATAACTTTAGCAGTAGCGACATCCCACTTGGGGGAAGATTTTTCAGCACCCTATAACAGCTCCTGCATCATCTTCAGTCGATGGAGGACACTCCTCGCCGGGGCGGGCCGTTGAGGATCGCCTGGGTTTTTTTTTTTTATTTTATTATTTATTCATTAATTTATTTATTTAGTGTATGTATTTTTTTATTTTAATTTGGTGTGTGTGCGCGTATATATATATTATGTTCCACTGCATGTTAATACCTCCATCGAGTACACTAGCTCTGATCTAGTGGGTGAAGTATAAGATTATATAATTCTGTATTTTTTTATTATTATTATCCCCCGAGTTTTTATAATGTTTCCTTGAGTTCCCAAACAAAGTAATTATTTATCATATTTTATTTTACTAATTTAACAAAATTCTTGCAATTGGTCTAAAGTGACGTCTTTTATCACATTAAATAAACCTTATCAAATCAAACACCTAAAATATACCCTAACATGGGTTATTACTTGAAATACCTCCAGGAGCTTGCACGTGGCATAACTAACTTTTTGGTTTTCAATTAAAAGTAAATCTGCCTCCTGATAAAGTTTGGCTTTGCAAAAGGAGCAGTTTTTAATTTCCTTTTACTAATGAAATGAAAACACTAGAGTTTTGTTTTCTACATATCAGACTTCTTACTCCGAGACTGAAATAAGCTGTCTAAGTAGAGCCGGTTAGGTTGATTTTACTCGAATTAAAACAAAGAGAAGACAAATATTTACTGTGTGTTTTTATTTAGTCGCGCTGCGCCATTAATTCTTTTACCAAAGAATTTGCCGTAAAATTTGTTTAATTTTTACTTTAGTACTTTTATACTTCTCTATTCTTCATATTTTTATGAGAGCTGGAGAAGGGATAAGGCAAGTTGAGGACAATTAACAGGCTGTTCTGGCTTTTTGAAAAACAGACTTTTTTGGTATAGAGTACGTTGATCTAACATATCAGTACACCCTTCACTATTTTTCTCTTTTTAGATTTAAAATTAATTAGAGAGTAACCTTTATTCGAGCAATAGACATGCTATTTTGCCTTTATGTATATCATTGGTTATTGATTTGTCTCTATTTACCTTAAGCAGGCCATTTACGTTCCTATTTCCAGAATGACATGTTGTCCAACTTCCACCAAAAGTTGGACCACAAGTCGGATCTTGAATGGGGAACATTTAGAGGGACGACTCGAAGGTCCGACATCAGACAGGCGAGAAAGGGGGGAATCGGATCAAAGTCGTCCAACCTTCTAAGTTCAGTCGGGCCTTCGGGCATCTTCGATCTGCACTCGACAAATTCTTCGGCTCGTGAGCAACCATGTAAACAGACGAGGACTAATGTTGGATCGCAAGTTGGAGCGTGAGTGGAATCGACTATCCAACTATAAGTCCTTCCAAGTCGTACTGCAAATTGGAACGTGAATGGCCTGCTTTACCCAATAGTACCATTACTTCCCCTCCATCGAGACAACATTGGAGACCATCAACACTACATCAGAAAGTTTGCTGATGGGAAAACAAAATTAGAAGACATCGTTGACCAATGTGATTCTCAAGATGTCATCCCTATTCAGGCTAGAAAAGGGCGCACTTGCTTCAAAACGTCTCGGTAAGTAAAAAAAGTGTAAAAAAGAGAAATAAATAAATTACTTTCAATAACAGCTAAAATCTGCACATTCTCCAATCTAAAATACTTTCAAACACAAACATAGAAATTAGCACTGAGAATCAAATACTTCTTAAGAAACAACTAAAACACAGCTTACTTATAGAAAATATTAGAAGCTCATTGACACTTTTGAAATACAAAGAAGTAAATATTTATTTTAATCGGGTCAAAGCACCTGTCGTCGTGATGTAAAAATGAGGTAACACAAAAAATGCCAGGGATGTGCAAAATAAAACAATAAACTGCCACATCTTAGGGTTAGCTCGATTAGAAACAGTCAATAATTGAGTGGTGAGCCATAATAAAAATTAATTAAACTACATATTCATTTAAAAATGAATTTTATGTCTAATCGTTTTGGCTTAAAGTTCACATCTTTGCTCATGGCCGTGATCATGGCTTGAAATTCAAGCCAATACGTTGGTTATAAAAACTCATTTTAATATAAAACCAAGTTTCCCTAAATCCTAAATGTCCGATCTTAAATGCCCAGTTCTTGTTTTTCGTGCTTCTATATCTCAATTAATTCCTTTTGAAAACTTATATAATTTCGAGCTCACAATCAATGATAAATTATAACTTATTTTTATGAATATTTTGTTTGGTCTCATTAATGCACCGTTATATTATTTTTATACAATTATACACTTGATTCTCAACATTTAGTGTTCCCTTCGTAAAGCTAAGAGCTCTTTGCACAATTGAATTAGCCGTAAGTTGCCATCAATATTTTATTTAAAGATGAGCGCTTCGGAGTGAATTGAATCGACCTCCTCAGAAGTCACGTGCCGTAAATTAATTATCTTTTAAAATATGAACGATATACCCCTAGTTAAGGTTCTAATGAGTTCAAGGTTGACGATCCAATTCCAAAAGGAAAGTTCGACCTCGATTCCCAGCTTTTTGGCAGAGTTTTCTCAAGCTCTGCCAAACAGTACGTCAACCCTTCTTAAAATATACTCAGGTCACCTCTCACTAATCTTACGGTATAACTTATGACTCGTGTAATTGCAAAGTCACGGGACTTAAACGTGAAAAGAATAAAACACTTTTTAGTGCCTTTCCTCCTTATATGTTGGATGAAAACCGGTTAAAATGTTGACCCGATGAGCGATAGTGGATTGACAAACAGGAATAATGACGTTTCATGCACTTAGGTCACTAAAATAGCGATAACATTTGTTTGTACGTTTATATATATATAAACGTACAACGGATTTGTATCATATATATATATATATATATATATATATATATATATATATATATACATATATATATATATATATATATATATATATATATACATATATATGTGATACAAATCAAGATATATCAACGTTTATTACTCGGCGAAACAGAAACTATTATATAAATGGGAGTATGAGGTTTTCCTATGTTATTTCACATATCGCAATACTTTTTGTCAAATATTGTTAAGTAACCGAGAGTCTTTCTAAAATTACATTTCTTATTGAAAACCATGCCTAAATGTTATAATGTCTTGGTTTCGTGGTATTTTTTTTATTATTTTTTTTATAGCAAATATAGCATATTTGCAATATAGTAAATATAGCAATTACTTGAGGAAATAAACTGGTTAATTCCAAGTAATCTAATAATACATTTTTACAGTGAAAAAAAATAGTCTGTATATACTATTTGAAAAAATATATAAACCGACAACAGGTTTAACAGGCAGCAGGTATAAAAGGGCAAAGGGTCCCAGCGCCAACGACATTTTGCTTTCAGGTAAGGAACAAGGATCATGTACCACCTGAGGAAGCCGGCTGTAATGCCGGGGAAATTTTTGGTCTAGGAGACCCCACCGCTGGTGATGCATGCCGGCATGAAGGAGGAGATGAAGTCACCCAGCCAGTTTAAAAGAGTAAATTATTTTCGTGATTTCAACTTAATTTTAGCAAAACATTTTTAGTTCTAAATAGAAGAATCTAATTCTAACGAATTCTTCAAGTTTACCTGTGAAATAGTTACTTTTAGTGACTTTTTTAAGTAGAAAAACAATCTGAGTACAAAGCTGTAATTTCACTTCTGAGAAGTTGGCATTAAACCAAGAAATGAATATGGAACGAGAAATTTAAAGAGATTTATCGTTGCAACGAACTCACTTTGAGTTCTTTGTTTCTTCAGTACAGGGAATGCTTCAATTCTGTTTTTAAAGGTGAAAAATGAATTATGCAGAGCAAAAAAGAATGAAGAGGTTAGACTACTAAAGATATTACCACATTCAGTAACTCTTGATCATGAAAGGGCAATTAAGGAAAGCTAAACTAACTTTTTAGACGAGGGAATGTCAAAAGAGATCCTTCAGAATTAGCCTCCTCAAATAGTTTGTGTAGGTATCTCATAACAACCTTGAATCATCATACGTATGACAGGGGTTTTACTTTGTGCGTCCATTAGTCACTTTCTACAATAGATTCTTCATTTCTAAGCTATTAAGTATTAAGACGTTTCCACCTCAAATGATTTTCGCAATAATGAAATAAAGAACGTTTACTACAAAACCATAATTATTTAGATTTTACGTAAACAATACCACAATGAATCCGTAATGATATTCAGATAGTTAGATCTCGAAGTGATAAAAACCAAGGTTAAGTGTGGACTCGACTGTTTCATGGCAATTTAATTTATAGAAATAAATATCACTGAATGAGACACTGAAATATCAACACAGAATTAAGTTACTTGTCTCACAGCTATTAAGTACTACTTTACTTACGATTCGCTAAGATGACGCAGTTCCTGTGAGTTGGACTATTTGTTGGATACAATGGCAATTGAGAAACTTGATCCTGATCTAGTTTCGGAAGAATTTCATCACGAATAACAGTAATAATTTCTGATAAAATTAAAGGACAATTATTGTCCTTTACTAAATGTATCGCACTCTAGATACTGAGATTTCAAAAACCAAATACTATCCTAACTGGAACATTCATAGCGATTTAGTTATTACAAAATATTCTATTTTAGAAATTTACTCTTATTCCAGTTTCCTTCTGGGAGCTGCCTTAAAATAACATTGAAAATAGGAACATCTAGGAACATATAATAGGAAAATCGGATTAAAAGCAACATTTTAGTATGGCAGAATTTATTTAAAATATTTAAACTCCTTCGGAATATATATCCCTTGCCCTCACTATATTACGAGCAATACTCTGCCAATACTTTTAGTGTATACGAACCAGGCGAGGGAGTAGGAATAGCATATACTGACTAGATTTATAGGAACTAGCACCTCGCATCTCAAGCTGAACATTATTTCGAAACAAACTTGATCAAACCACCCCTTCAGCGCCGGCCCTCCCCCCTCTAGGGGGAGGAAACCCGCTTATGGGGTTGACGGAATGCGGAAGTATCGAGTAGAAAATTGCACGTTTCAAATCCCATAGATCACGAACATAACAATGGTACACATTTGTGTATATATATATATATATATATATATATATATATATATATATATATATATATAATTATTGCTTCTTTATATATGGCCAAGGTCAAAAGAATAGTACTCCAATTCGCTTTGTACTATTTATTGTTTGTACGCCCAAACATTATTGTTGTAGGGCGTACAAACAATAAATAGTACAAAGAAAATTGGAGTACTATACTTTTGACCTTGGCCATATATAAAGAATAAATAATTATACGTAAATAAAGGTCAGAGATACGTGGAAAATATATATATATATATATATATATATATATATATATATAATATATATATATATATATATAATATATATATATATATAATATATATATATATATATATATATTATATATATATATATTTAATATATATATATAATATATATATATATATATGTATGTATGTATGTATAAAAGGCAAAAAAAGTGGTCCGACTTTTATAAGATTTGGTACAACAATCTTTCGGTTAATTTGAAAGGTCTAGTTCAATAACCACCAGAATCCATCCAACAGAACATGGTTTTTGGAACGAAATTCACCCAAAGTTTTGAGATCTGGTATATTTTCTAAAGTATCTCGAAATCGGTTGGAAAATCGTGGTCTGTGGAAGGTGACTAGTCGAAAGCTCACTAAACTCTTCGGGGGAAAAAAAAAGATAGAATGTAATATTTGATGGGGCAGTGTCAAACGAAGAAGTAAATGTTTAAAACTTCGAAATTGTTAGTTTTGTACTTTTGAACGGGTTTTTGTCTCTGTTTTAACTTTTTAATTGGTTGGTGTTTTTTTAATTACATTAAACAGTAAAATGATTATTTTAGTAAAACAATGTAAAAAAATCACAAATAGACTTTCCAAGCGTGAACGGTGAGAAAGAGGATGGAGTAATTTCCGCTTAAACTTCTCTTTGAGATTTACTAATGACACTAGGGATATGAACGGAAACTCGCTAAGATGTGGCTGTTCCCGCCAGCTGGACTTTTTTTTTCGCTCTATCTCATTTTCATTCCGACACTTTCCTTATGTCCCTCTTCTAGCAAACACACTAGAAATACAACTGCCCCACTCAGATCTCACTTTATTTTTATTTCGCCTCTGTTTCTAGGCCATTACAGGGACCAATAAAAATCCATTGTGGATCAGGATATTTCTTTATTTTATACTGGCCGTTATCCCACACATTGCATATCCTTTTAGCACACCTTCATGACGGTAAAGGTGCTTCAGACTGACGCGTAAGACTGCTAATGATATAATTTTGGTGGTCTATAATTCAATTTTCCCATACTTTCACTTTACTGGAGAGTAAAAACAACATAAATCAGTCAATTTAATTAAGCAATATTATTCCTCTAACGCATACAATGTGGGAAAAATAAATTGTGACATAAAAAATACAACAAAAATATTTATTATTTACACATATTCTTTCAACATAATTACAATAAAAATTCTATTCTACAATAGTGTTTTTAAAAAAAAAAAACCTGTAAATAGAAGGTAATGTTTTCTGATATTCATTATGACATTCACCAAAATTTGCATCGTTCATTACATTAGTTCGTCTACCATTAAATCATTTTTTTCGAGAAATAAATACACTATTTTCTGCAGAACAGTTCATTCTCATGTAACATTTAATGACTTTTTTTAAATTAAACTATATTCAAAATTATAAAAAGAAAACAAAAATATTGAGGTAACAGTAACAGCTACACAAGAGTGGTGAAATATGATATTGGTAGTGTATTATTGAGAATAATATATATTTAAAATGTAAGGTAAATAAAAACAGTCTAAGTAGCCAATTTTGTTTTCAAAATTAAATTGTTTATTTAACAATGGTTTAAATTGATTGAAGAATGTCTAGTTATCTGATTTACGCGAAACAATAAATATGAACCAAACATAAAAAATGAATGATCCCGTTTATTAAATGTATGTGATATTGATGTATGACTTTCATTAATGTTTCGAGAATAATTATTTCCCCATTACTATGTAATGCTGAAATTTATTTTTTATCCTGGTTGTTAAGAAAACATTTGATAGCCCTTATGTTATTTTAGAATTTAACAGGGCATAAGTGGTTCACATTTTGATACAAACTTGTAATAGATTTTGAACAAAAATTAAAATCAAGAAAAGTAATGAACATTTGTACCTTTCTAAAGCAAGATGCAAAGATTTCGAATCAAATGGACTAGCAAGGATCATATTATAATTACAGAATCCTAATAAAACTAATAATGAAAAATCCCTTGAAATAAATGTATTCATAAATAAGAGACATAAGTAATAAAAAAGAAATTACTTGGACGGATCCGACTTAAAAGAAATAAAATAAGTATAAAAGTGTTAAAATTACTCCTATGTCTACCTTTTAATTAAGACAAATTAATTTTCTAGAAATGAGAATTTTACTGATTATGTATGTCTCATAGGAAATAATTATAAAATGAAAAATTTATACAATATATATTTACAACATTTACAAAATAGTAAAATTTAGATACACTATATACATACAATCTCTCGTAAAAATAAATCTTATTTACAGAAATATAGCCCATATCTTGTAATTTAACACTTTCTTCCGCCTATAAACATTCCTGAAAAAAGAGAAGAGTCTGTTAGGATATAATGACAATGGAACAATGTTTAGAAAAGAGCAGTCATTCACACAAAGCAAAAATTTAAATAGAATAAGATGTTATATGGAGAGAACCATTAATATTCTGAATAGCAATTTTGATATTGTAAAGATTTAATTACCAACTAATAACTGTTAATATTCAATTCAGAAAATATTTTTTAGTACATTACATGTTCATTTTTAAAAATGCATCAATATAAGGGATACCTTAAACCTAATATCGAGGATATAATATTTATTAATTTAAGATGTAAATGATATATAATGAGCATGAACATATCGTCCCTACCATGTCAAACTATCGATTATGAAAAATCTCGTTTTTTAGATTCGAGACTTTGCTCTTGGATTGTGGAAGATACGCCTTGTCCTAAATTGTCGAAACTCTAACCGATATGAAATAAGACCATTTTTCAATATATTACTTCGTTAATGTATCGAATATGTTCGTTGGCTAGTCAGCTCCGATTTTCATATTCGATAGTTTGACATGGCATGGAGGATATGATACGTCAAATGAAAGAGAAACTGAATCGTTCTGTTTGTTGGCCCCAATGCACTTGTACGCGCACCCTTTCTGTTTTAACTGTTGTCTTTAATAGGAAAGGTGGAAAATGCTGAACAGATAGCCATTTTTTTTTTTTTTTTTTTTTTTTTTTTTTTTTTTTTTTTTTTTTTTTTTTTTTTTTTGTAGCCCTAATAAATTATTTGACGTACGAATAGAGCTCTAAAACCCCGTTATCCGTAATACACGGTAGAGTGAACATCCTACGAGTACTCTACATACGTTTACGTGTAATTCCTATCAGTAGTGTAACCCGGAAAGCTCTGATAAGAAAAACTAATTTTCTTTTCGACCTCTTCCTTATTCATTCTTTCCCTCCTTTTTTGTTTACATGTTATGAAAAAAATTAACAGCTTCTGTTGCTTTCCGAGAATAAATGCTTTCAATGATTTATGTCGTACCAATAGAGTAAGGAGTAAATCATTTTGGAGTGAAATACTCTTAAATAAACAAATAAAAATAAATATTGTGTTTTTCTAATCACAAGATAGGTAAGCATTAGGTAAGCTAGGTGGACTCCCTCTGCATTCACGCTATTTTAACGCCAAAAAAGAAACTCTATTCTAGTTTTTCCGTACCAATCATTCCAAACCACAAATTAAGCTCAATGACACAGTTCAAGCGTGTGATTCTGTGGCATAGGCCCCGAACATTGGCGGTACCAGACCGGTGTTTGTGTGAGGCGTTAGCGGACCCAAAAGCAAATGGGCGGTGTTATGGCAGCGAAGAAGCGGTCGCGACGTACTTATCTAATAAAAATGTGCGCGTTTTTTTTTTAAGGGCAGTAAACTACACAAGTTTAGAATTCTATGTTTCGTTGTATTATTTAATTAATATGTCATATTATAAACGCTGTTTATTGTCTGCAGTTACTATGCAGTTATTAATACGTCTACAACGGAAATTAAAAAAGAGTCTTTAAAGTAAATAACTTTTAGACTCTATATAGATTCTCTTTTATCACTCGGAAATGTCTGTTGTTCTCCGGGCTCTCTCCGTCCTGAGAGGAAGGGACCTTGATAGATTCTTTCAATTTCGCCTCAACGCACTTCTGGCGTTCATCGAGGATGATGTTCCGAAACCCTCCACTGTCTTTCGCACAAGAAAATCCATTTATTTTTAATATGTAAAGAATGTAATTTTTAATGAATAAATTATAAAGAACATTGGGAACTACCAGTTGGTGGAATATTTACTATCAAATATTGTCACCATGCTGTCAGTAATTAGTTTCGAATGAAATATTCTAAATTAATATTTCGTATGAAAAAGAGTAAACATCGTTAGAACTCAGCTACAAACAGATTAGTTAATTGAAAGTTAAAACCAAAGTAATATAAGACTACACCGTGAGAATAAACACCCCCTATCATTCTCAGGATATCGAATAACATCTGGTATTTATTCATTGTACAATCCAACTAAATATTCGATTTTATAATTTACAGTATTTATGAAAACATTCAATGAATGGATATAAATAAATTAAACAAGTTGGATTTCCTTTTCATGTTATTTAACACATTATTTTGTTAAGTCTACATAGATTTCAGTCTCCATGCTGCCACTTTAGATCTCAGAAGTGGTTATTGTCAGATAAAATAATGTAAACATAAAAAAGTAAATAAATAAAATGAAAAAAAAAAAATCTTCAATAAGTTACGCCACATACAAGTACATTCAAAAAAGTTAATATTTAACGTATTTAATTCCTGAATATTCTGGTTTCCAACTATTTCATGAACATTTCTCTAAAATGTTACTTCCTTCAGAGACATCGCAAGTAATTAATAATCAGTACCATTATTTCATGAAAATCGGTACTGTCTGTCTCATTATTCAAACTTCTTCAATTTCTATTTTTATTGAAATAACGAAAAATAAAAATGATTTCTTTCTGTTTGACTAGTATAGATTTGTAAATTTAACCAAGGAGAACAAAATTCTCAAACATTCTGAGTATTTTAATCAAATATTTCTTTTTTTTATGAAAGTCCTTGACATTCGACTGGTGGCAGAGAAAATTCCTAAATTGTTTATTACGAAACACTGAGAAAAAACGAAAATTTGAGCATTTTTTACCTTTGAAGTAGCTTTCAAAACATTAGTAGATAGGTGGAGGCACGGTGGCTGTGAGTGTTAAGGCGTGAGCACGATATCCACTATGGAGTGGTGGCTTTTCGTTGGAAAAAAGAAGAGGCATTAGCCCTATCCTAGCTAGAAAAGAGTGGTAACCTATAGATCCTAAAATTCTTAGTTAATAATAATGGGCGTTAAAATTTAAATTATTAGTAGATCCAAGACGTTTCAGTCGCATATAAAGGGTACCATGTATATTTAAACACTGTTTATTAAATTATCAGAAAAACTTCTTTTCAATTTAAGTAATATTATATAGATATGAAGAGCCAATGTAAATAATAATTGAGTAAAGGAATAAAACTACGTATAAATAACAAATGCCCAATAATACACACCTGATGATTTGTGAAGGAGATGATGATGATCATACAGTACATCATCAGGCCTGTGAATGATACGCTTATCATGGATGCAGCAGACGCAGCGGAAGATCCCTGCATCGCCTCCGTTCTTTCACCTGAAAATAACAAACAAGATTATTTATTATATTTTGAATATTTATGATTAAATTATAAGTATTCATTTCAGCCGGAATTATATTTTAATGTAATGTATGTAATTAACAACCCAAAAGACGGACATTCAGCGGCCAATATCTTAAAATAACCTATCGAAATTAATTTATCATTCTCGAACTAAATTACATGAGTTAAAATAAGCCTAAAAATAACCTGATAAATAATATTTCTCCTTCAACGACAAGAAATCGACACGTAGGAAAGTTCAAGAACCGATTGGGGGCATCATATCGAAATTAATGCCTAAATCTATTTTGTAGGACATTTATTAAGCTTGGGAATGGATGAGGCCAACGAATATTTAGCAACCGTTTACAAGATCCATAAGGAAGTATATGAAATGTCCAAACTTACCTTGTATCTGTTGTTAAAACAGATACAAGGCAGGTTTGGATTGTTTTTTTTTTTTTTTTTTTTTTTTTTTTTTTTTTTTTTTTTTTTTTTTTTTAGTAATATTTCCTCTAATCCTAACTTTACCACCATTCACAGATCATAGTTTGGACGAATGTCCACAGTCAGGAATGTCCATCCGTCGTTCAGTGTCGTTAAAACTATAAGTCGAGAATTCTTTTCACTTTTCTCAAAAACAGTTATAGATAATACACATGAGTGATTTTACCAGGTCACAATTTCTATTATCTAAAAGTGTTCTTAAAAACTTTAAGAAGTGTTGTGCAAACTTTAAACGAGATGACAGTGTTCCTGTTGACGGATTCTACTGGTTAATGAAGATGAAATTTCTTTTGAGACAAGCATCTAGTACCAAATTTTAACAATGTCGGCTTACTTTTGTGGAAAAATAGACAATATATGTGCGCATTGCGCCATCACATAGTGGTCCGTTTCGCAGATCTAGGTGGACAAGCTCACAAGATGATTTTAAATATTAGCGTAAAGTATTTCATACTCATGTGGAATATTTTATTTAATATTTTTTTATTAATAGCTGAGAAAAATAAGTTAGCGGCCACTAAAATTTTTAAATAATTTATAAGGTATTTTTCAATAAGCAATAATAAAAATTTTGAAAAAAGCTATTAGGAAGATTTTCTATTTAAAAAAAGTTTTTTTTTTGCAATACCACTACGTCATTTTATACGTCGAATATATATAATTTAACGGCTCCACTAAAGTTTTTAAATCATTTATAAGGTATTTTTCATTAAGCAATATCAATTTTGAAACAGCTATTAGGAATTTGTTCTATTTAAAAAACTATTTTTTTTAAGCAATAACACCACGTAATTTTAAACGTCTGTATATATAATTTAACAGCTCCACTAAAGTTTTTAAATCATTTATAAGGTATTTTTCACAAAGCAATAATAAAAATTTTGAAAAAAAAAAAACTATTAGGAGTATGTTCTGTTTAAAAACATTTTTTTTTTTTTTTGCAATACCACTCAATAATTGTATACGTTTATATTTATAGTTACAAGCTAATAAAAATTTAAAAAGTAGAAAGCAGCAATTTTGAAATCGGTCCACTTAAAATTTAGAATCGGTCAACTGTGCATCGGCGTCATGCGGGTTTTCTCCCAATAAAATGCCGGAACAAATAATAAAACTGATAATTAACACTTACCCGAAGAAATTTCTCTCAGGAAACTAAAGCGAAAACCCCCATAATAATAATAATAAATATGTTAATTTTCTTAATCAAGAAATGAGTCGTATGCCCACTGGTGACGTCATTCAATATTTACTTGTTGACAGCTGTTCTAGAGGTGCTCTATATTTAACAAAGTCCTTCCCCCCTCCCTTCGACTAAACAAACACCGAGAGTTGGAAGAATATCTTGGAGAGGATTCAAGCATTTGTAAAATAGAGCATGACCTTCTCCCGTCTTTACTCCAGGTTCAGAAACCTATCGTAAATTCCCTT
>OX328123.1:42365834-42368334 GCA_946811695.1 Gonocerus acuteangulatus
TTTCTGTCTATGACTCTCCCCATATCAAGATATACTTGATACCTACTTGTCTATGCCCAGATACGAAAATCGGCCAAACGACGTGAATTTGTTTTTGTTCATAATGATACCGGCATATGCCAGCACAACAGCACTTCATCAAACAGCCGACAGAGGCCAATAGTAGTCGATTTAAAATGGCCGTCACAATCTGAATGATTCAGTGTAGCCAATTTTTCTTCAACAAAACTTTTGACCTTTTGACCAAATTTTGAAATTTGACTATTTTGACCTAGCCTAGGAGATTTCTCGTATCAAGACCTACCTGTGTGCCAAGTTTGGTCAAAATCGGTCAAACGGTGTAGATTTGTATAAGGAACAAACAAACAAATAAACATAAAAACAGACAGACACGTGATATATATATATATATATATATATATATATATATATATATATATATATATATATATATATATATATATATATATATAAAAATCAGTCCCGTAACAGGCCACGTGGGCCCTGAGGGGCAGATACTATAGAGGTATCTGATTCATGACCATACGGCACACTAGGAAGATAGTGTGGTCAGTACTATGCTCCGGCCGCCTGATTTTCCCCTTGGCTGCTTCGACTGCCTAGAGTCATTAGCATCCAAGGTACCCATTATTAAATTAATTAAAGGCTGGGTGTGCCTAGGGACGGTCAGGGAGGCCGAATTCAACCCATGAACGAAGACACTAGAAGAAAAAATCTTTAGTGCTTGCTCGGGATTTGAACTCAGGCCTCCAGCTTATTAGTCCAGTGCTCTACCACTGAGCTAACCTCGCCCCCATATATATATATATATATATATATATATATATATATATATATATATATATATATTATGTTTGGTTGTTTTGTAATGTTTTCTTATTAAAATCTCCTAGTTATAATAAAACTGGATATTTGTTACAATAAAACTGGAATATGAATGTGTCTTGAGAAAAACACATACATAGGTGTGTTTATACTAACTTATATGAGCAATTTTGTTAATGGGCGACATAAAATTTATACATAAGTAATATGACCAGTCTTAATGCCACAAGAATAGTCCTGACAGTTCCAAACCACTTCCTGAGGATACGTCTAATTCCATTGAGACTGTCCTGATAAATGCTAAACTATAGCTCGTTTATATATTAACGGAATAGATCAATTGCGCATGTGCGAACTGAGGGGAGGGAAATTTTCCCTTCTTTTTGGCCATTAGGAAAGCTGTTCAAAGCTAAGTCTGAAAACAACATAAACTCTATATAGACCGTTCAAAAATCTGACTCAATTGGAAGTGAAAGGGCGTGACCTTTATTTGCAGGAGAAATTCCCTCTGGTATAACCTCATCACTCTGCGATTTCCAATAGTGTTTTTAATACACTAAACATCTTGTTTTAATTATGATTCAATAGGCGGTGGCATTTATAAATTAGTGAGTGAACATGATGGAACGTTCTAACATGCGCAAAGGAACTTTTTTGTCTATCTGATTGGGCTATACTTCATTAGAAGACGCTTGTCACTAGTGCAGTCCCGATTATTGCTAAACAACTTCCTGATTATATGTCTTATGTCACTAGGACCGACAGTCTTTATAATTATTTCTTGAGCATTCTGCTTTGGTAGACATTTTACAAAGCCATTGGAACAATAGGTCAGACTAGAACCCATATTTAAGCATAAATTCTAAAGTAAACGTCTCATTTTCTTCTCGCTAGAGCTTTTTTGAGACAGCATTAAATATTGTGCTCAGCTATATTAGTTATGTATGCGCGCAAACAGATGAAAGTTTTCTATGAAAGAAAACTCCTAATTTTTCATTGTTAAGTACAGGATATAAGAAGAAACTAGAATAGAATGTGTTATAATTTAACTCCTCAAATCTCATCAACCTTTCTTAACTACGGGCATTTCTATTACATAAACCATGTCTACTAAACGACACCTCCTTTTTAAAAGAATTTTTCTTGATAGAATATAAGTGGTACATACAAGCAAACAACACTACGTCAAATCTTCTAGCTCACAATGTACGAAAATATATTTTTTATTTTTACTTACCAATAGAGGAAAATTACTTCAATCAAAACTATAATAAATTGGACATGAAAGGTCTTTCATTTTCCAATCTGTCCTGTTTGTTTGGGCATCAATCAAACACAAGAGAGTCTTGTTTCTCTGTCATTGCAATTTTGTATTCTCAATCAAAAGCTTTCATGGAATATCCGATTCCCTCTCGTCTAAAGTAAAATCTAATTTCCTAAAATAGCTAGATGGATTCTAACTATTCATTTCAAACAGGTTATCGCATTTTTACTTCAATAAAATCTCTATAGGTTTTCAGATATTTATCCGGTATCTCCATAAGTAATGTCGGTTTTTAATGGCGTGCTGTAAGTTATAGGATAAAAATTATTAAAACACGTTCAACCTAAAATGTATTTACCACCTTGATGTATAACAGTTTACCATCTTGAC